>OV815295.1:1897500-2211976 GCA_929108145.2 Limnephilus rhombicus
TTGGGGCTACAACCAGGTACACCCCTGATGACTTGTTCAGATGTGCCAGCACTCGTAGCATTAAGCAGGGGGGAGGAAAGATCCATGCCAAGGGGAAATTCCAACTCCTGCTGAACACGTTGTGAAGCATTGCTCTCTTGTCGTGGGAATCTATCGAGACATACTGATCCACGACGTGAGCCCTCGAGGGAGCGAATAGATCTACTACTGGACTGCCCCACTTTTGAAAGACAGTTCTTACCGCTGGGGGTAGAAGGTGCCATTCTGGTAATGTCATCCCTCTGGATAGATGATCCGCGAGGCCATTGTAGCGTCCCGGCAAATACTGCACTTGTAAAGAGATTCTGTGCTTGTCCAAAAGCGCAAGAATGTGAAATGTCATGAAGCAGACCCATCGACTTGGTGCCCCCCTTGTTCCTCAAGTAGGCTACGACTGTCCTGTCCTGAACTTCTCAAATTCTGAGTCAGAGATGTTAAGGTATTTAAGATTGCTGTCATCTCCTTCATGTTGCAATATCCCCCCCTCTAACTGTCTGTCCAACAACCCAACAGAGGTAGATAGTCGATCAGGGCTCCCCGGCCGTGATCTGCCGCATCCGTAGTCTGAAAATGTGTTGGGCTGGGAAAATGAAGAGTTGAAACATGATCTAAGTTGATCATCCACCATTTCATTTCCGACAAGACCTCCTTCTTTATCGGAGACTTTTTCTGAGGGGTCAGCTAAACAATTAAAGAGCTTCTCAAGTTTGACTGAGGATCTCTCTGGTCTGATGAGCCAGGAGAAAGTCGTCTAGGTACACAATGATCCTGATACCCTGTCTTCGCAGGATTTCTGCAATCCAATTTGTGATAGCTTTTAAATTGAAGATCGACCGTTTCGAGCCGTCGCTCTTTTGAACCAGAAAAAGTGTTGATAGGAAGGTGGCATTGTCGTCAGCTCTTTCCATGTACCATCTCTCATCATTGTCATTTCCGGGATTACTTTCGTTTTGAACCTCCTTGCGGAAGCTTGGCTTGGACTTATCAACAAGTGCTCTCGGATGAATGGTATGCGGTATCCTCTTATCATATGTAAGATGGTCTCTGGGACATCTAAGGCCTGCCATTCTCTCCAATAATCCTGTAGTGTAGTTGACCCGCCCGAAATGGTTGATAGTCACCTGTTGAAGCGGCCACGAGAGGTCTGCCCCCTCGCGCCACGCTTCTGTTCCCTCCCCTTACCCCTCGTACAGGAGGAATATTGGGGGTTTCGCCCGTGGTCTGCCTGCCGGGGAAACGAGGCAAATGCCATATTTTCCTTTGATGTTTGCTTGGTGGGAAAGGCAACAACCTCCTTAGATGTTGAAGGGCGGTTGTGCGCATACGGGAGGAATATTGGGGGTTTCGCCCGTGGTCTGCCCGCCGGGGAAACAAGGGAAATGCCATCTTTTCCTTTGATGTCTGCTTGGGGGAAAGGCAACAACCTCCTTAGTTGAAGGGCGGTTGTGCGCCGAGTGGCTACCCTGAGGTAGGCGCACTGGACTAAAGCACTTTGTTACACCACCCAGTTTCTGCAACCGGGCAGAAAGTGCTACTTCCCCAAAAGGATGAGTGGTAGAAGGAGGAATTCTGCTGAAGAGCCTCCGTTCCACTCCAATCTTACAGCTGTCCATTGTTCCTGTAAAGACCTGACAGGGAACCTTCTGAACTACCTTTCCATTTGTTATTTATTTTTTATTTTTTTGGACAGTCTGTTGAAAGCACTCTCTGCTTCAATGAGGCATGCAATGCCAGCATCTTTTCCATAATCAATATCAATATATATTATAAAAGAAAACCCAAAAAAGCGTGCGGAACGCAAAAACTCAGAAACGAATGCCGGTACGATCAAGAGAGTTATATGGTATGGTAGATCTCTATCCCCCCTAGGGAATAAGGGTATTCGTTTTTACCTAAAGGGCTTGCTTTTGAAGATATAAGGGCTGAAAGTTCTAAGAAGACTCTAGAAACTTCAAGAAGAGTCTGGAAGATTCTGGAAACTTCTAGAAAATTCGATAAGCCTCTGGAATGTTCTGGAAGAAATGGTGGAGTATGTCAGCGAGTCCAGAAGGTTCCGGAAAGTTCAAGAAGGTTCGATAAAGCTGTAGAAAGTTCTGAAAGGAGTGGAGGAGTGTGTCGGTGTGTCTAGAAGGTTCCGGAAAATTCTAGAAGGTTCCATAAAGCTTTATGAAGTCCTAGAAGGTTCGATAGGGCTGTACAAAGCTCTGGAAGGAGTGGCGGAGTATGTCAGTAAGTCTAGATGGTTCCGGACAGTTCTAGGAGGTTCGATGAAGCTGTAGAAAGTTCTGGAAGGTGTGGCGGAGAATGTCGGTGAGTTTAGAAGGTTCTGATGGCTCACGAATGCTTTAGAAAATTGTGGGAGGAGAAATTTCTAGAAGCTTTAATAGGCGGTAATAATAGGCGGTGAGTCTAAAAGATTCAGGAACTTCTAGAACGTTCGATAATGCTTTACAAAGTTCTAGAAGGTTCCATAAGGCTGTAGAAAGTTCTGAAAGGAGTGGAGGAGTGTATCGGTGTGTCTAGAAGGTTCCGGAAAATTCTAGAAGATTCCGCAAAGCTGTAGGAAGTTCTAGAAGGTTCGATAAAGACGTACAAAGTTCTGGAAGGAGTGGCGGAGTAAGTCGGTGAGTATAGAAGGTTGTGGAAAGTTCTAAAAGGTTCGATAAAGCTGTAGAAAGTTCCATAAGGCTCTAGAAAGTTCTGAAAGGAGTGGAGAAGTGTGTCGGTGTGTCTAGAAGGTTCCGGAAAATTCTAGAAGATTCCACAAAGCTGTAAGAAGTTTTAGAAGGTTCGATAAAGCCGTGCAAAGTTCTGGAAGGAGTGGCGGGGTAAGTCGGTGAGTCTAGAAGGATCTGATGGTTCACAAATGCTTAGAAAATTGTGGATGGAGAAAGTTCTAGAAGTTTTCAGAAATAAATGACGTTAAGTCTAGAAGATTGCGAAAGTTCTAGAAGATTGCGAAAGTTCTAGAAGATTGCGAAAGTTCTAGAAGTTTCGATAGAGCTATACAAAGTTCTGAAAGGAGTGGAGGAGTGTGTCGGTATGTCTAGAAGGTTCCAGAAAATTCGAGAAAGTTTCATAAAGTTGTGGAAGTTCTAGGAGGTTCTATAGGGCTGAAATTCAGGAAGTAGTGGCGGAGTATGTCAATGAGTCTAGAAGGTTCCGGAAAGTTCTGGAAGGTTTGATAAAGCTGTAGGAAGTTCTAGAAGGTTCGATAGGGCTGTAAAAAGTTCTGGAAGGAGTGGCGGAGTATTTCGGTTAGTCTAGAAGGTTCGATAAAACTATAGAAAGTTCTGAAAGGTGTGGCGGAGTATGTCGGTGAGTCTAGAAGGTTCCGGAAAGTTCAAGAAGTTTTTTTAAGTAGAAAGTTCTAGAAGGTTCCAAAAGGCTGTAGAAAGTGTGTCGGTGTGTGTAGAAAGTTCCGGAAAATTCTAGAATATTCCACAAATGTATGCTGTATGAAGTTCGAGAAGTTTCGATAAAGCTGGAAAACGTTCTGGAAAGAGTGGCGGAGTAAGTCGGTGAGTCTAGAAGGTTCGGGAAAATTCTAGAAAGTTCGATAAAGCTGTACAAAGTTCTGAAAGGAATGGTGGAATATGTTGGTGGGTTTGGAAGTTTCCGGAATGTTCTAGAAGGTTCGATAAAACTTTAGAAGTTCTAGAAGGTTCCGTAAAGCTGTAGAAAGTTCTGATAGGAGTGGAGGAGTGTGTCGGTGTGTCTAGAAGGTCCCAAAAAATTCTAGAAGGTTCTATAAAGCTTTAGGAAGTTCAGGAAGGAGTGGCGTAGTACGTCGGTAAGACTACAAAGTAATAATAATGCTGTAGAAAGTTCTGGAAGGCATGACGGAATATGTCGGTAGGTCTAGAAGGTTCTATAAAGTTCCATAAGGTTGATAAAGCTATAGAAAGTCCTGGAAGGAGTTACGTCAGTGAGTTTAGAAGGTTCCGGAAAGTTTTACAAGGTTCAGTAAAACTGTACAAAGTTCTGGGAGGAGTGGCGGAGTATGTCGGTGAGTCTAGAAGTTCTACGAAAAGTTCTAAAAGGTTCGATAAAGCTGTAGAAAAATCTATAAGGAGTGGCAAAGTACGTCGGTGAGTCTAGAAGGTTCCAAAAAGTTCTAGAAATTTCGATAAAGCTGTAGAAAGTTCGGGAAGGAGTGGGGGAGTACATCGGTGAGTCTACAAAGTTCCTGAGTTCTAGATGGTTCGATAAAGCTGTAGAAAGTTCTGGAAGGAGTGGCGGAGTACGTCGGTGAGTCTAGAAATCCGAAAAGTTCTAGAAGGTTCGATAAAGCTCTAGAAAGTTCTTGGAGTGTTTCGGTGAGTCTAGAAGGTTCTAGATAGTTCTGGAAGGTTCCCTTATGCTCTAGGATGTTATGGAAGGAGAAAGTTCAAGAAGCTTTCAGAAATGAGTGGCGGAGAGTGTCAGTGAGTATAGAAGGTTCTGGAAAGTTCTAGAATTTTGGATAATTATATTATTAAAAAAAACAATTTGCATGCCGCTAAAACTCAAAGACGAGTCCCGGTACGATGACGGGAGTTATATTGTGTCGTAGCCCTCCATGAAGAAAGTTCCCATTCTTACCTGAAGGGCGTGCTTTTAAAGATATATGGGCTGGAAGTTTCGCCCCGTTGAAATTTCTAGAACACTTCAAAAAATTCCAGAGTATTCTTGAGCATTCCACCACATTCCAGAACATCTCAGATTATTCTGGAACGTTTGGGAAGAGGATGTAACGTTCAGGAACATACCGGAACAGCCCAGATCATTATGGAACATTCCGGAACCATTTTTTGTATGGGGCTACCCATATGGGGTATGTAAAGCAAGATCCGTCATGGATTCGAATGTCAATTCAATCTCACATCAACTCCGTGAGCGATGCCGGACATCCCAGTCAGAGTATTTGAGAGCTTTTCACAACGTTCCAGAACATCTCGGAACCTTCTGGAAAATTGTGGAATGTTGGAGAATAGGGAATCGGGAACATCAAAGTGAAACATTCCAGAACACTCTCGAATGTTTTCCTGAGCGAAGCCGGGTAACCCAGCTAGTATAATTATATTTTCCATAATATGAAATATCGGTGAGGCGGTGTCAAATGCCAGCACCTCGCAGTTTACCTCCAGCTCCTTGAAGCCTGGATCAGCTAAATATTCATAAAGCGGACATTGGCTCACTCGCCCGAGTTGAAGCGTTGGCTAACCTTAAAAAATGCTTGAAACTGTCAAAAGCAGGACCAATTCGTATAAATAAAGCTGAATTATAGATAGGTCTAATTTTTATTTATTTATTTATTTATTTATTACACGCCCTGATGGGCTTTTACATTATAATTTATAAGTTGAGTAACAAACAATGAAGAAAATATAATACAATGAGAAAAGAAAATACACAAAACAGTGTAACAACAAAACAAATAATAACATAAAAATACATATTATGTATAAATGATAAGAAGTCTCATATTCAATATAAACAAAAATTGAAGAAATTATGTAAATCTATTTGTGCCTAGAAGAATAAAAGTGATAGAATATACAACGTTTATACTGATTAGTTTTAAGATGAAATATATCACCTAGATTAGAATATTTATTTCCGAGACTGTGAAGTCTCGGAAACGGAGAATTTTGATAAGCTAGTGTCCTGGTGTTATTGAAGTAGAAGGGTAATAAATGTCGACATGATTTTTGGGGAACATGGATATTGATAAATTGAAGTAATTCAGAACAGTCAATTTTGTAATGCAGTATTTTATGTAACAGTATTAAATCTGTGCTTATTCTTCTTTCTGAAAGTTTCAATAGAGACGTTTTATCCAAGCGATAATTGTAATCAATGTTTAGTATAGGAATATGCAATTTATAGTTTATAAACCTTAGAAACTTCCGTTGAATCTTTTCAATGTTGTCTGAATGAATGTTGTAAAAGGGAGACCATAACGTAGAATTATATTCAAGTTGGCATCTGACAAGGGTTTTATATAACATAATAAATGTGTCTAAATCATTGAAATCTTTTGCAGCTCTCAAAACAAAACCAAGAGTCTTTAGGGCTTTGTTGATAATATTATTAATATGACATACAAAGGTGAGTTTACTGTCGAATATAATGCCTAGATCCATAATTTCACTAACACAATTTAAATTTTCATCACTTAAAGAATACTGAAAAATAATAGGATTATTTATTTTGGAAAAATGAATGAACTGACATTTATTTATATTTAATGCTAGTTTGTTGATAGAGCACCATTCAAAAAGATATATCAAGTTAGTTTGAAGTATAATACAATCATTAATGTGGTTAATCTCTTTATATAGTTTCATGTCATCGGCAAACAGTAGCACATTTATGTCAGTAAATATATCAACAATATCATTTATAAATATAATAAACAAAATGGGACCTAAATGGGAGCCTTGCGGCACTCCACTTGTTGCTATAAATTTGTAAGACTGTGTGCCATTTATTTTCACACTAAGAATTCTTTTGGACAAATAACTAACCAATTTAATAAGCTACCATAAACTCCAAGTTTCGCCAATTTATTGATTAGTATTTTGTGACACACCTTGTCAAAGGCCTTGCTAAAATCAGTGTATATTGAGTCAACCTGGCACCTGTTGGCTAAAGATTTAGATATGAAGTTTTCATATATTAGTAAATTGGTCAGTGTAGATTTATTTGAACAAAAGCCATGTTGGTAGGGAGTTATGATTTTTTTAATGTTTGTGGATATTTTATGGAGGACAATTTTTTCAAAAAGCTTGGGTATCGATGATTGGATACATATTGGTCTATAATTTGTTACGTCCGTTTTGTCCCCTTTTTTAAAAATGGGTGTAAAAAAACTGTTTCCATGTATCAGGGAAACTGCCTGTCTCTAATGACTGGTTAAAAATTAGAAAAAGAGGAACAACTAAGCCGTTTAAACATTCTTTAATTAGCACAGGTGGCATATTATCAGGTCCTGCATTTTTTCTAGCATCTAACAAATTTACATGGTTTTTGATATCTTTAATTTCTATGCGTACTTCAGATATATCCAGATTAAGATTGGATGAGAATTTTAGAATTTCGTTGCTAGGTACATATATCCTCTTAATACACAGACTTAAAATAATCGGCGAATAGATTTTTTAGGCACCAGATTTAAATGTCCGGGTTTAATTTTCCCCACAGGAAAAACTAAACCCTTTCACACACTTCCCAAATGATCATCTGGTCAATCCACGTTATGCAATTGCACTATATGTATTATAATTACAAAACAATACAAGAACAACATGTCAGCCTACCAGAGACCAGATGGGAAAAAAATTCACCGACTCCAGATATTTTCATATCAGAGGGTTCGGCTCTGTGGAATTCCTAATTGAACCTATAAATCCTACTGATCCCTCAATATAAATATTTAAAAAATCTTTTGTAATCCTACATGTATTTAAAATTACCGATTTTTGCATTTTTATATATAAATTCTTTGACAAATCTAATACGCCTAAATTTTGAATAAGAGACCTAGGTATAATGCCAGTAGCCGAAATAACAAATGGTAATATTTTTATATTCCGAGAATGCCAAATTCTTTTAATCTCATTTCCTAAATCTGTGTATTTTCTAATTTTTTTCAGAAACAGTTTTTTTGAATATTACAGGAATTTGGAATAGCTACATCAATGATATAAGTTATTTTTTAAATTTTGTCATGTAAAACTATATCAGGTCTATTATGACTAATTGTTCTGTCTGTTAGTATAGTTTTATCATAATATATTTTATAAAATTCATTTTCTAAAAATGAATTTTATAAAATATATGTTTTTATATGTGTTTTTATCATTACACCCAATTTTTCCATTGAAATTCATAGAAGTTGGAATACCTAAGTTATTATTTTTTTGAGAATTAGTGTAATTCCAAAACTGTTTTATATTTACACGAATTTCACTTTCAATTTTGTCAATGTAATTTTTATAGCACAACTTTGAGATTTTACAAAACTCCCTTCTTAACAATTGAAATTTATTGTAATCACTCATCAGTCTGGATCGTTTGTAATTTTTATGAGCTATTTTCTTACTATATGTTAAAGTGATCAAATTGGGACTAAACCAGTTTGGAAAATGAGAAATTCTATTATGTCGAAGGGGCACAAAATTTGCAATAGCATCATTTAGAATGTCATAGAATTTATTTACATTATCGTTAATATCTGCGTTTTCCAGAAAGGACCAGTCTGTTGTATTTAAGCAATCAGAAATTTTTTGAAAATTTGCTTTACGGAAGTTATAAGATGACTTGATATTTTTAAGACAGGCGTTGTTAACAAAGGGAATAACTATGTCCAGAGGAGGATGGTAAACGTCTACAGGTAATAGTTCTTCCAAAGATTTATATACGTTAGCAGTGGGCTCACTGCAAAAAACTAGATCAAGAATGCGACTGTTTATATTAGCGACAGTGTTTAGTTGTGGGATTGATAAATAATTCTACATACCCAGAATCTCTCTCTCATTAAGATTAGCAGTTGACATATTAATACCAGACAATTCAGGGTCGTCATGGTTCCAGGATATATTTGGCAAGTTATAGTCTCCTACTACGACAAGTTTGGCACTGGGATATTTAAACCTTAAAAAATACCACGTCCTCAATATGTTTTGTATACAGCTGTGTATCGGAGGATGGCGGTAAATATAAACATCCAATTATTAACTTGCCAGCATTTTTGTTTTCGAGCAACACGAATATTTGTTCAACCTCACTATTTTTGTTTTTAAGCACTTTTGACGGAATATGTTTGTGGACAGCAATCAGGACTCCACCCCCTCTTGTATTGGAGCTGGTGTTTGGACAACGGTCTACTCGGTAGATGTGGTGATCGTGCAATCCAAGTTCCGCTGAGAAAATTGATGGTGTTAACCAGGTTTCCGTTAACATGATGACATCGTGTGAGAGAGTCGGGGCACTTATTCTGAATTCCTTTAGTTTCGTTCTGATGCCTCTGACGTTTTGATAGTAGATGTTACATTTATTTAGTTGGAGTTTTTTGGCAAAACATTGACGATTTTAGGTAGGTTATTTATATATTTTATTGTTAAATTTGATTCACCATTTTTTTTTCTAGACTCCAGCTCGTCCCGAAGCATCATCAGGATTTTTCTTTGTTGAATGGTCTGATCATTTCTGGCTTTGATACCATCTTTGAATTTTTTGTTATTGATCAAAATTGTCCTAACAAAATGTTCCTCTTTGAATTCTAACTTGATTGGTCTACATTTATTCGTGACTTTCTTTGTTCCCAACCTGTATATTTTAATATAATGAGCATTAAAGGAAGTATCAATGTTTTTCAGGGCCGTGGTAACTTTATTCGCGTCATCGGAAATATTTATTGAGGTTAGATCAGACGTGCTCTCAGGAACATTGAAAAGAATAACATTTTTTGCACGGAGCTTCCTCTCTTCAATTTCCGTCAATACGTCACAAATATTTGATGAAGGATTTGTGGGGTTAGCATCTATTGGCTGAGTGAGTGCTACACTTTTTAAGGCTGATAATTCGCCTTCAAGTATTCCCATACGTACAGCCATCAATCCTGTAGTTCCCAGCAGTTCCGTTGTTATAGGTGTTATTTTACCCATCTGCTCCCTCATAAACTTGTTACCGGGGTTATTAATGATTTTGATTAGTGAACTTAGCAGATCTTTAGCTTTGGTCATATAGTTTAGCGAGCTTTCGTTTAAATCCATGTTTGAGTAGGTTTTGAAGATGTTTAATATATTATTCCAAGATTTACAAAATAGCGCCTATTTCCCGCAACCAGTTGAGCACCTTTTAAACATCAAATTGCGTCAAACGATTTTCAGACGAACATGAATTCGTATTTGTAATTTTAATATTGTAATATGACATCGCCGATGGTCATATTTCATTCAAAAATCGTTTACATAAATTCCAAAGGTGGAAAAATGGTTAAAATGTGTCTACAATTGATCCATAAATCAGGTAATTCGTAAGACAATACATTCAGCTTAATTTATCGTTAGTATGGATATGGAATGGGCCGATCCCGGCGGCACTGCAATGCCGGCCGCCGGGCCAACCTGCGACAGGAGTGGAACAAGCCCCGAACATCCCGTTACATTCCAAAAATCAGTTTAATAAACTGGTCTCGCATTGCGGGAACTATCGGATATTAAGCTGATAGGACAGATCTACACTTATCTTAGCCAACAGGCCGAGAGGCGATTGCTAATCGGCGCGGCGTCATTCCTTTACGAGAACAAGCAACGCAGATTTATATAGCGTATTAGGATTAGGTAGGAATACGCTAATCTGTCAAAAATGTTCGCACTATTTATTCACTTGCACTAATTTTTCATAAAATTACGGCATTTGCGGGAAGCAACAGATTCTTTTCATTAAAACAATTACGAACGAAAAATTTCACGACCGGACGTGGGCGAAATAACGCCAAAATTGAATTAACACGGCATCTCAAGATGCCAACTGCACGGCGACAATTGACAGCTGAAGGGAGTTACAGAAGAATGGCAGGAAATTCAAGATAAAGCAATGGATATAACCGACGCTGGCGGGAAATAAGGCTGATATCTCACATTATATATTCTGGATAAGCAACGACACACATAATATAAATTTTAGAAAAAAAATAGACTAGGTACATACACCTTCTGAAAAAAAAAATGTCCATAGTCGAACTACACCTTAAATTCTAAGCACAGTCAGGGCACACTTGTTTCGCGCACTGTAAACAAATGTGATTTTGCACGAATAGCGTCTATATGTGGATTTTCTTTTGAGTTTGGGTTGACATGAAAGACAAGTCTTTCGTGTCGTGACTTCTTCAGCTTGATCTTCAGATGTTTCTGGCTTATAAGAACCGAGTACTCTTGCCAAACTCATCCTAAGTTCACGGGGCAGCCTTATGTTACAAAATCTTCGCTTCATGTGCTCTAATACCAACTGTCTAATGTTTTTATAAAGGTTCCTCTATCAGTTTGTCTTCCCACATGTACATCATGTAAAATATGAGAATTGACGGAACTTATATCCAAAATCCGGTAAAAAATTGTCATAGGCCAGCATCTTGATCGGCGGCTGCAAGTGTATATAGAGCACTTCTTATCTATTTCATCTACACCACCTTTCGTAGAATTATAAAACTTATCATGCTCAATGTGCTCCGGAGAAAAATCTTCGCCAACGTCGTCAACCTCGGATCCGCTGGAATCTTCATCCGCGATCCAGTTCTCAATCACTTGCGCAAAATTTGGATTGGATTCATTTACACATATCCGAGATCTCTTTGGATGCGGTAAATCTGTCGCAGAACTATTTATTTTACTTCCTGAAGTCCCTGGTACATCCATAGTTAACAATATCTGTAAAATAACAATTTACTCTAACAATAAAATAAAAAAAAACTTACGTAACTACTGACGTGAGGCCTGAGAGGCCGCTTCGGAATTTCAAATCGTAATTACTCACCAAATGCGTGCATGAAGACACTACTTTCTGCTCCCACGTCAATGTGCGTACTGAACTTGCAGCTACTTAAAAGTGGGGATCGGTGTTATGCGGGGAAAGGGGTAAACTAGCAAGTCAAGTCCTGCCGGGGCCTGTAAGACTGCACAACAGTGGTTAAAGGTTAATAAAGTTCTGAGCGGAAGCTTTGGGGGTATTGTAGACGTGCCTTACACATTTCGGAACTAGGCGTCTTTAAGTACGCTCCCATTACATCATGTGACGTGGAAAGATCTTTCAGCCAATATAAGGCCATATTTAGACCAAATTGACAAAGTTTTAATTTCGATAATTTAAAAAAGCATGTAATTGTGTACTGCAATCAATTTAATAAGACAGATTTAGAGGAAGATGAATAAAACTTCATTTTTTTAATTTGAATTACCTAAACATTTCGCTATCTTTTTATAATTTTTTTAATGTAACTGTTACTGCATAGTAATTTTTCACAATAAACAATGTTTAATATGAAAGATATTCTTATTTTATATTCCATATTTTACATTTTTTAGTCCATATTATATGTACATATTTTGAATTTTTTAATAAATATTTATCGGAGCCCTAGTAATAAGTAATTCAGTAACTGGAATTGAAAAATTTTGTATTTTAATGTTTTTTTTTTAATTTTAAAAATGCGAAATGTAATTTTTCAAGGACCGCCATGTTAATTACGATGATGAAATACGCATTTTTAAAAGAAAAAATCACTTAGAAAAAATCAAAATCTAAGACCAAATAGAAGCGTTATATTCGACTTGACTTCGAACTAAAGAAAAATTTTAAATGTTGAAATATTTTTTAAATCTCTGCCATTACGGAGGATAAAGCCTATTGTATGTTTTTTATAACATTAGAGGAAAAAAAAACAGTTCTAGTATACGTAGATATCCTGGGGAGAATTAAGAGATGTACATTTTTTTATTAATATTAACTCAATAATCGGTTCATCATATTTTTAGATCCTGGCCAAAAGGTATTCAGAAGTCCTGATGATCCCCGAGTCGGAGGTCTTCACCGCCCTTGAGGAACTACAGAAGCACTCCATCCAGAGGTCCAAGGCCAACAGTGAGTTCAAAGAGACGGGGTTGGCCCTGCTCAGGTTCAAGTCCCCCGTCGCGCAGGACGGCAGCCGACTGCAGAACCTGCAGATTAAACTCAATACTTCTGGGAATGACCTGATTGATGCCGTGGCCAGTAGACTTTCCATCGACCCAATCAGGTTGGTAATTCATTTGATTTTTTTCAATTCAATAAAGTGAATCAATGTGAATATATCAGAGCTATCTAACTGATAATTTACAATTTTGTATAAAAATATAAGATTAAAAAAGTTTCTTCCGTCACTTAACTTCAACAATTTCAATCTATTATATGTATTATTCATTTATATCCATTGATATCTCTACATATTATAAATTAAAGTCCTCCGCCGCGTCTGTCTGTCTGTTCATGATAAACTCAAAAACTACTGAACGGATTTTCATGCGGTTTTCACCAATAGATAGAGTGATTCTTGAGGAAGGTTTAGGTATATAATTTGTCAAGGTTTTATCTAAATTGGTTGAAATATATTAGGTCCTTACATATGAAATTGGCATTTTGTATGGGAGGAACATAAAGTCGATTTTTTTTAAATATAATATATTTATTTAATCAAAGTATGTACCATTGCTATCTAAGCACTTTTGCCATCTCATAGGGAGTTCATCGATCCCTTTACTTTAAAAAACCATTCGGACAGGAATCAATAAAATCTTTGAAGGCAGTTTGGACTGCCCCATCGGAGTTGAATTTTTTCCCTTGCAAGAAGTTATCCAAATTTCGAAAAAAATGGTAATCTGTTGGGGCAAGGTCCGGAGAGTACGGTGGATGTCTTAGACATTCCAATTGAAGCTCTAATTTGGTAGCTGTCTGTTGTGCAGTGTATGGTCTAGCGTTGTCATGAAGCAGCAGTGGCCTAGAGCGATTAACCAGCCTCGGTTGTTTAGCATCTTGCTTTTCCATCATGGTTTGCAGTTGCTGACAATAGACATCTGCCGTAATCGTCTGGCCAGATTTAAGAAAGCTGTAGTGAACGACACAAAAAAAAAAAAACACATGTGTTTTCTTTTGCGGCACCGTCGCCATACACATCATTAATCCTTCGAGCCGTTTCTGCAGCACTGGTGCCACGGTGGAACTCGTACTCGTAAATAATGCGATATTTCAAGTTTTCCATTTTGTAAACTAAGTGACGCAAAGAAAAAAGACAATTAAGGAAAAAACAAATGAATTATAATTTTTGAAATACAAATACATGAGTAAAACATTTTCTCCTTGTGTAATGTCCTTTCTATACACAGTAAGGTAGATTATCAATTAACGCTAGATGAATTCTGGAGTACAGAATTCAAAAAACCTGTAAACCACAACTACCCTACTAGGCATAGAGAAGCACAAATGTTTATTATTAATAAATCTCAAAATGTATACGCTGATAGAACAAAGAGGCATAAAATTCCGAAAATATTTAACGCATTACCTGAAAATATTAAAAATGAGACATCTTATTCAAATATTAAAAAAAAGTTAAATCATTCTATCTCCGTAGAACATGAAAGCAAATAATATTGTATACAAATACCCAGATCCAATATTGATCAAATTTCTGGAAATTACTATCATACACTGTATTCATAAACATCATAATAATTAGTAGTTTATAATAATTAGTATTTTAGATTTTATACAGTTTACTATGTGAAACATAAAAGTATAATAGTATTAATTAAATAGGAAAAATGAGAGATTTCTTACAATCAAACTGATTGATCAGTTTTGAAAGATTTTAAAGATAAATATTGTAAAATTAAAAAAAACTGAATAAACATACTTAAAAAAAAAAAAAAAATAGCTGTATAAATTTGAATTTGGAATTCCTAACCAAAGAGAAGATATTTGAGATGAAAGTTTCCAGTATGGCAAAATGCCAATTTCATGTGTAAAGACCTAATATTATATTTAAAGGAGAATGTGTGTTTGTGATGGACGAGTAGGCTGGCAAGCGGGCGGTGTGGATTTGATTTGTATACAAAGGAAGGTCACTGTCTACATTTGGTTTCGAAAACTCGGTGTAAAGCCCAGGCCTCGCCGAGGACTTCAGCTAGTAATAACTATAGATTAGCCCTCGCATACCTAATTTCAGTCCAAAAGTAACACCACCTGTGAGTAATTTCATAATACAACTATCCATTGAATTCCTTCATATCTCTTGTGGGATGTAGTTGTTTTGCTAGGAAGAAATTAAACAATTTTTATCAAATGTTACTCTTCTCGATACACTGCCTCAAATCTATATGTTAATATATTGTATATGTATGTATAAATATTTTTAAGTATTCATATAACTGATTAAATCTTAATATATAAAACAAAGTTGGGTTAGTTACACCATTTATAACTCGAGAACGGCTGGACTGATTTTTATGATGTTTTATTTGTTGGATTTGTCTCTGCCCCAAATAGCAGAATAGCTATTAAAACATCGGAAAAATTCACAAAAAAAATAATTATGAAGAAAATTCTTTTCTTCATACATTTTATATAATAGAGCTGCAGGAATATTGGGTAAGTATAATATTGAGTAGTGAGTGAATTCAAAAACATCAAATGTCAATGCACTGATTGTTTTGCTTTTGTTCTTAAACATATAATGCTGCCCCTCTTTCTTACATATTAAAAGTCAACAGTCGAAAATAGGACAAACGGTGGACGTATATCTGCATCCGACCAAAGGAAAAATACTATAATTATAATAAATTTCCCTCTCACGTATAAAGAAAATGAAACGCAATTCCCATAAGTGAAAAAGTAAGAAAATCACAAAAATTATAAATCCGTACACAACGCCATCTCTGATACTGACAAAAACAAAACACGGAGAGTTGCGCATCGATAATGGCTTCATTGTGTAATTTTTAACTTAATACAAAAACTGAATTTAATTCAGCTAATAAGTTATTAATTCTGAGGCGGTACGGAGTTATCCGGGCCAGCTAGTTGTTAATAATAAAGTCCACAATAGTCCAAACCTAAAATATTTCTAACTGCTTCAATTTTGTGTTTTAAAAATAATCTTCACAAAGCTAGTGATTCCGTTGTCGCGAACTTGCTGGAAAACAATTAGCTCCACGCAGACCAACAAAAGGTACAAACCAACACTGTCCTAAAACGGGAAACCTTCCTAGTTGGACAGTCAAAGCTTCCTTTTATATTGTTATTATCTTGTATGTAATAAATGTAATAATAAAATAAATAAATAAATAAAACACTTCTTACAATCTTTTGACTGTGCCGGTTGAATGCTCTGACCACTGAGCTATGATTAAAAAGGCTGACAATTATTGCTTATAATCATTGTTACCCTTTGTGCTATGCATAAAAATCTTGTCTTAAACATTAGTTTATAAATTAAAAATAATAATTAATATTTAACAAGTTAAAAGTATTCCACCAAAAAATGTAGACATAATTTGTCTCGACGCCACCTAGCGAGAGATTTAGTACTTACAATACCTCCCTCACAAAAATAAAGTTGGTTGTTTTCAGGTGGAAAAATATTTTTAAAAAATATATATAATAATCAGTAATTGTTGAATGAAACACCAGTATATATTGAATTATTTGGCGGGTATTAGATAAGCTGCCATAGCTCAGTGGTCAGAGCATCCGACCGGCAATCAGAAGGACACGGGTTCAAGTCCCGTTGGCGGCAAGTATCTTTTCTCGGAAGATTTTTCAATGTAAATGAGTGTTTCAGGCTGACAATTATTGCTTATAATAATTGTTACCCTTTGTGCTATGCATAAAAATCTTGTCTTAAATATTAGTTTATAAATTAAAAATAATAATAAATATTTTTAGTTCCTGTGTCATTTTTAAAACCCACACGCCTTGTCCAGATATACTTGGTCGATGTTTATATCTCAAGATGTACATAATTTGACATTATTTTTATTTGCAGGGTAAAATTAATTCACCAGGGCCGTGTTGTGAAGAGAGATCTTTCGTTAATGAACCAGGGAATAAAGAATGGCGCCCAAATATTGATTGTTTTGTTAGCAGGTAAGACCATTTTTGATTTGTTTCTATTTTGTCCGATTTGTATCCCAGGCACAACTGAACATCTGTACATTAAATTTAATGTCCGATGAACAAATATTACAAATCGAAAACACATGTTTTGTTTTAGTGTGTTTAATCAGATGTCAGTAATTATATTTATTGTTTTGAATGTTTTTATGTGCAGAGCGTCATTATCAGGGCAGAAGAAATTTACACTTTCTTGCAACTTGTTTCTCTCAATGTTTCAGAAACACCAGAAAGTCTCCGGAAGGATTCGGATCTTTATTCCGTGATGCAAACGGCTCGGAATGATGCAGAACTGCTATCGGAGAATGCTGACAATGACTATGGTCACTATATGCAGGTAACTAAACAACTTATCGTTGAGAAGATAAGGAATGACAAAGAAGTGCAATAATTGCTCGGTTGATTGCCCAGTATATTGATTATTAATATACGGACCGGAATGCTCTCAAGGCGGTTCTACCGCTGTTGTGACAATGTCAGAAAATGACTATTTAAGGCGTACTTCACTGCCCTGTACACATCTGAACTGTGGACACAATACCCAATAGCACAATGGACAAGCTGAGGGTGTGCTTGTATAGAATAGGCAACTTATGCAAAGGTTCTTGTCACCATGTATAGAATCTGCTGTCACTTAGGTTAGGAACCACAAAACAAACATTGTTTTAAATCGAGCTGTCTTCTATGTCCGTTGAAAATTGATCATAATAGGTATAATAAATAAACTTTGAAAAGATCTACTTCTTAATGTGCCACCAAACTGAATTTGAAACTTTAATAGAAAATTACATCTTTAACAATGTGAATAATTATTTCAAATCTCTCCCGAACTGTCTAATACAAAAACAACCATTGTTTCAAGCGAGACATGCGTGCAAAATGCAAAATCGACCTATGTTTATATCACTATCTCTTTCAACAACACATAAGATTCATAATGCTGTCTCCCTCACGGGAATTACCGAAGAGTCGCTAGGCTTTCTTTACTACCTATGTGGGAGAATTTCAACTCTAGGCGAAATACATAGTGCCATCTTGTTTGTTGTATGGCGCGCATAGGGACAGAAGATATCAAAGCTGAGGGCAAATTTAAAATTGACCCTGGCATCGTTAATAATGTGTGAATGGGAGCTTCCATTTGAGACAATAGATGTCACTGCTCGTCGACATCGCTTGCTGTCGTTATTTCGTGCTTCATTTCAAATAAAGAATTCAATGCTTTGTGCAGTTCGATCTGTAAAAATTTATTATTATTGTGTCTTATAATTTTGGGGGGGTCAAACACCCATTGTCCTAAGGAGAGAGCCGCCACTGTTTATTACGATGGCTGATTTACCAGCGATGTGTTGGTTGCCCAGCCATGTCGAATATTATCAACTCGTAAAAGTTATATGTGGTAAAAATACGTGTATCCATGTCAAATTTGACATTTCAAACTTACACCATAGAAATCTCAAAAACAGCAAGAACATAGACAATATTTACAGGGCTGCCAATATAATCATCTCTTCGACTGTTCGACATTCAAGAATACGTAAAAATGAAACATTCGCTAGAGTTGATCGCGACGATGAGTAATTTTTCACTCGTAGATGGCGCATAACGAGTAAGGATTGATCGTTGCTCGGTAATAACTACCCTGGCAATTTACAGTAAATGTCACTGGCTCAGAGTCCAGTACAAACACAATAGGTGTTGCCAAGAAGAAACTAAACTCTCCCTATTATTATTACAATTACTTGAATGTTGCTAGTTGGAAGATCAATCGGGAAACACCCTGGTGTTGCCAGCAGCTGAAAGGAAAGCCCTCACCGTGGCAATGACCCTGCACGAGAGGGGCAGGAAAGAACTGAAGAGAGACAACTACCCCCTGGCTATTGTACTGCTTTTGGAGGCAGATAAACACTTCAGGTAAAAAAATCTTACAAAAGTTTTTGAAAAATATTGCGTCAGTCTGCAAATGATGTCATATCCATTTAAATTATTATTTTCCTAGCTAAGTACTCAAATTTAACTGGCCGCTTAAAGACATGTTCATTTACCGTGCATTTTGTATTTTCTTTTGTTTCGTTTTGGTTTAAGAGCCAAACGAGAATCTGTCTAGGGAACCATTATATCGTCCATACAAGATAGAATAATGTTTTTTTCTTTCTTTCAGCGAATGTAATGCTCAGATACTCAAGTCCGTAGACAACTACGCACTGCTCAATCTTGACATTGCGTGGTGCTACCTGAATCTGCGCAGTATCACGCACATCCCCGATGCGGAGGCCAGACTATCGCGCTGCGAAGACACTTTCCACTCCAGCTACGGGCGCAACCTGGAGAGGCTGATTGCGCTCAAGGGCACTAGTGGTAAACTAACTAATTAACCATCACGCATCACGTTTCATGTTAAATTCATGTAATATAACAAAAAAAATCAGAGTGTACAATTCACATGTGGTAGAAGCGAAACCTTCAGAAAACTAAAGTAGACAAGAGTAGGGAGATTATGAAGCACTTTTTTTATCAATGTGAAGGATGATTTTTACCATATTTTTGTCGTCGAATTCCAGTGTACCTTTTTCTATACATTTTGGTCATCTTAATAGTATTTGTGTTTTCTTCTTCGGAGTCACTAGATGTCGCTTTCTTTTATGCTTTCTTTGCCTGTTCATTTTGGAGTGGTTTGAAGATTAGATATTGATTTTACAAAAAAAAACATTTTTTTATCATTGAAGAAGAAGGTAACAATAATAATTTTAACGAAAATATGAAAGAGAACAAGACACAGAAAAATAGAAAAAGACAATGGTCCCAACTGGGACTTGAACCCGGAATTCTCGTCTAACTGGGACGTGCGCGTTAACCAATTTTGCTATAACCGTCATATTTGTCAATCTCATTTAAAATTTTAGAATTACTTAACAATATTATCTTCAACTAATTCTTTTTTCCATATTATGGGCAACTACCCTTTTTATTGGAAACAATCATTCTAAGAATTGGTTTGTAACGTAGATAGCGTCTGGGATAAATATATCCGAATTTATTCATATGGAACTTATTAAAATTCTTATAAGACTTCTTATATAAAATAAAAAGGTGTGATGGTGCCACCCCCCCCCCCCCTTATGGAAACTTTACAATATTCCTTCTTCTCGAAATTGAATTAGAAAATTTGGAACAAAGGTCGGTGGTGACGCTCTCTCCTCGGTCACGGAACCACCTGTGATGGTGCAACCCTTTTCCTTGGGGTTTATACCCCCTTCCCCTCGCTCTCGCGCGTTCAGATCTCCGGATGGTAGATCTTCCTCTCGTACCTACTGAATGATTCGCCAATAATGTTTGAATCATGACTCGTTTTTCCCACCCCTGTGACTGAACACAGTAAAAGGTAGTTTTCCGGGAAATTCTTACAATAAACCCTTTTCTCCACGTTGTGTGATTTTTTGCTTCGGAGCACCTAGGACATCTAGGATAGGTATTTAATGTCTTTCGTGGTAACTTTCGGTTCTTTTAGGTAAGGTGTGGAAGAATTTCTCTGTATCTCTTAAACGTCTGAAGGACACGTCCGGTCTAAACTATCCTGAATTAGTCCCCGCTATGATCCTAATGATGTACACTGCTCCAATATTCACATTATGAGCACTGTTCTTATTACTCTCGCTAGGCTATAAAATTGATCTCTCCCCCTCTACGTCCTAATGATTTTTTAATGTACATACCTAGAATGTTTCATTCGGATATTTGGCGATTCCTCTGCTCTGCTTTCCGTGGCTAGATCCTATACATAATCGTGATAATATGTTCTGTCGTTAGTAAACACAAATTTATACCTAGGATGGAAGTATAAAGACGGGATAGAGGATAAGATGGATGGTGATGGGGAAGAAATTCTTTGCAAACTAGTACTGGCTCCTCCACTTGACCAAATTGACTAGGTGGTCAGCTCTCAGGACACGATCCCCCGACCAATGCATGATGAGGCTATACCCATGGCACCCGGAAAATCTCTTGACGATAAACCAGATACCCGGACCCCTCCATAACAAAAGAAGAACGACGTGCCTTCAAACCTTTCCTGATCAACTCCAGTATCGAACACCTCCGGAACTACTTTACTGGCTCTAGAAGGGGTAATCTATTTCGTCCCTTATCAAGACTCTACTCACGGTACAAAGTGGCGTAAGCTTGTGACAGGCAGATCCTTCCTCCCACGTGACCGACCTAGCGTTACAGACCACCTCTAGAAGCCGACGTATCCCCACCCTTGTAAGAGATACGTTTGCTTCCAGGTCGATAGGATTAAAAAATGTGATGATGCTGCAGGAATCTCTCCGCAAGAAGTCATGCCCATGCCTCCATCCACACTACCTTGCCGGTAACTCGAGATGCTTTTGGCCAAGACGCCTCCGACAGCGAACCATGCCCTTTCATACAAATTGGCATCTCATTTCATACGGTCCTTCGCGCCCAATCACTCGACACCGTCCCGCGAAAGGGAATTGCTTCCAGAATCTCGCGTGACCCGATCAGTCTATGGTGAGCATCCTCCAACATGACAATGCGGAAAGACCCTTACCGGTGGACCACCAATTGACACTTATGTGTGGCCTCGGTGTCGTCATCACATTGCTCAATCATAAAGATTTAAAAAGCGTAAATCAAAAAGTAGGAATTCAGCGGAGTACCTGTTAGTTTTATTTGTTTCATATTTAATATTGTGATTCTGCTCTTCTGCTCTCTTGTCTAAAGATGTTCAGCTGTTCGGGTTGCAGGTAATCGCCTTCAATTTGATATGTCGTACTCTCGGAACTCCCACCATTTGGTTGAGTGTACAACACCCCCGAGATGTACATAAGTACCTCGCTTGCTCGTTCATTTTTTTTGTATGTGTGTGCTCCTCCGACCGCCCGGCATCAGTTGTCTGGGAGAAAACGTCACTACCCTAAATGATAATAACGGTTAAACATATCCATATCAACTGCCGCAATAATATTAAATTTTCTCGGCGCTGGAGCTGTTGAAATTTACTGCCAGGGTTCGCGTTCCATTCACGTCACTCTGCAACCAGGTATCTGTAATTTAAATATAGATTCCTTAACTTACCCATACGTAATTGTTTAATTCTCCGGTCGGGAAAACACGACCAATTGCATCTTAATTACGTATCCTGTAGACCTGTACCTGTGGAGAAAACACAAAGGTCCCCCTCCCTACGATTTCCTAAATTTTATAAATTTAACCCCCTTTCCTTATAACCTGAATCTGATTAGAGGTATCTTTATCGCTCCCATCTGACTATCTCGCAATTGTAATGTACTCCGGTTGACCGATGTTTGTAGACTATTTCAAATATATCGTCCCTCCTTAAATATGTGTGTTCCCTAAGGTTAAATTAGCACTTGCTATATCTTGGTATCGAAACCACTAGATTGAACGTTTTTCGTAAATTATTATTATTATTGCTTTGTTTCTAAACTATTTGATATACATTTTTTTCCATTTCAAGAGAACGATTGTTTGATCGTAATTAAGATTTTTTTATTCTATTATTATTTCTGATATAAAATCCGCAATTTTATTATTTTACACCGTTTAAATCGTAGTAATACTGAAGTTTTTTTTTTTTTTTATTATTATTAGATCACGCCTGTTTAAACCGAACTAATATCTGTTATTATATCTCAATATTTTCACTGTCCTTAAATAATTTTCACAATTTTTTTTTATAGTTCCTAAAGCTTTTCACCACTGGCTCGTACCCCTTCTCCTGAATCTAATTAAATAACACTTTGCACAAAATCCACTGAAGTTAGATCGACACTCCGCCGGAACGATTTTTGCTCAGTCTCCGAAAAAATTCCCAAAACACAGCCTTCCCTTTCCGAGATCCCACACTGAACTTCCTCCTCTTGCCTAAAACCGCCCTTTTTGTCTCCCCCGCTTACCCATTAATCAAACTTAAATTTTACAATTCCGACCTTTAAACGCACAACCTTCATAGATTCCAAATCTAGTATCGTATCCCGCGGTTTACGACATTTCGTCCTGAACGGTGCTCCCAACACAGAATTCGTATTGCGCGAAAGCACTATCTCGTAGAATCGGACAGGGGCGTACTCGGTCTCGTCCCTTAGATATACACACGAATCTTCTGCAAGACTAGCGCCTACAAGATATCATTTACCATGTGAATAATTAATTCAATTTTTCTCGAAAATCTATCGTGTCCATTCTACCATTTTTAAAATCGCTTCCAGGTACGGTGTACCCTGAATTTTTTATATACTCTCCATACTTTTCTCGGTAACCCCAAGTCTTATTTCAACTCGGCAACCTACAACATTTTCCGACCGTCATCTACTATGCATCTTATTATCGCACAAATCGCATAACACGTCACCTTCTAGGTATTTTGAAATTTTAGCATTTGGCTATGGATTTTCTAACAATTAGTGACCGAATATTCTTATTCAGACGTACCCCTTATGTGGACATGCGGCCGTGTTTGTTCCTGGCTATATGACGCGTTCCTTGTGTTCGCATACATTTCCTTAATATTTCCCGCGTTCGCAAATACCTAAGTACAATCTCTAGTCATTTGACCCCTTCCTAAATAAGGTCGCGACACTCGTAGAACCTTATTTAGCAATAGCCTAAACTTTTATGATCTCGATTCTTACTTTTACGGGCTGTAACCTCTACCAAAGTCTAATTCCATACCTGCCTCCGAACGTTTTTTCATCTGCATCTCTAGTTCCTCCTACCATATCCCATCTCTTTCTGGCGTAAAACCTGCACCTAGCAATTGAGAAAAATACTTAAGAATTCAAATAATTTTAAATCCTGACAGGCCGTTAAATTTTATAGCTTTTCCTAATTTCCTATTACCTATATCTCGCTTATAAACTCGAGTGGTGATTTCAGCTTAATGAATATCCTAATGACTCAAAACTGTGTTAGATATTTTTCACTTGAAACCACTTCAATATGCAAGAGATCGACAACATTTCCTCCCCTCTAACCTATCATATATAAAATCCAACCCGAAACCTTAGATTTTATTTGGTCGTTAACGTAATCGATTCCTTCCCGACTACCCTGAGATTATCAGCTTTTGTGTTTTGACTACCATATTAAGCTCCTTCCCAATACCTACACGCAAATCCCGCTAGAATTTTGTTTGGGAAAAGCGATATTGATTGTCAATGCCTACTCCCGTTTCTATTCTCATACAATCGAAATCGTTCGTTACTTCATTTTTTTTTTTTTTTTTTTATTTAAAAAAATACATACGTATACAGATTCATAGTAAAACATTTGGTTCTTAAGGCTAATAACAATATGTAAATTTCTTTTTAATGAAACTTCACAATTCAAAAGAGAAAATATTTCTCGTGCTTGAATTTTGGAGTGCCATTGTAAAATGCATAGTTACACAGAGTATGTTATTACAAGTACTTATATTAATAAAATATATATTCATGAAGACAAGTGGACATAATAACTGACAATATTGTCAGAGTAGGTACATATAATAAAGTTGTAACAATTTGGTGCCTGCAAATAATGCGTATGTACTTGCTTTCAATTAAATATGGTGATGAAATATTTTTAGAGATTATGTCCTAGTTTATTTTTTTTGTTGTTATTATTGTGATGGTGAATTTAAAACTTATAATTAGTGTCGGGTTGGTCTATTAGTGTTTTTATTTGGGATTTAAAAACTTTATAATTTTTTTCAGACTTGATTTTATATGGGAGAGCATTGAAAAATTTTATACCTTGATAAGCATAATGGTGTTGGGAAGCACTCGTTTTAAATTTTGGAATTTCTAAATTGCCCTGTGATCGTGGTCGGTTGTTTATGTTTGTGAATGTTATTGTTGATGAATTGAAATGATCTTTATGAGTTTGCAATAATGAGTTCTTTTTGAAAATTTTATTAAGACTGAGAACCCTAAAAGAGTCAAATAGCTGTGTTGTTGGAAATACAGATGTTTAATTAACACATGATTTTTGTTCCCTTTAAAACCTCCGTCAACGAAATACTTGCAAAACTCGCCGACCCCCGATGCGAAATCAACTGTTGTCAATTCCCTCGTGCTCCCCATAAAAATGCGATTTACGACCAAGTTAGAAGAGTTCTACCACTTAAAATAACTATCAGTTTGGACCGTGAGATAACTTTTGTGTCTCAATTTGACACAACCCCCTCACACCACGCCCCGAGATGTGATTGGCTGATATGCGTCTAATGGCTTCCAACCATACTAGGATTTGCTAGTCGTTTTTTCTTCCAAAATTTGTTTACACCCTTCGTAGCAGAAAAATGTTCAATCATTACAGTCTCCCTTAATATTGCTTTCAAAATTAACCAATAGATGTCGATAGTGTGATCATTTTCGTAATAAAAAAAATATTCGCCGACCATCCAACAAAGCAGGTTCATCACAAAGGGTAGTTGCCCATAATATGGAAAAAATAATTAGTTGAAGATAAAATTCTTAATTCTAAAAATTTAAATATGTGATTGACAAATATGACGGTTTGACAGCAGGTGGCAATAGCGAAATGGGTTAACGCGCCAGTTAGACGATAGGTCTGGGATCGAGTCCCAGTTGCGACCATTGTCTTTTTCTGTGTCTTATTCTCTTTCATATTTTCGTTTAGATTATTATTGTTATCTTCTTCTTCAATGATATATTAAATTGTTGGGAATAACCTTCAAAAGTTATAAAAAGAGCATTTTTAATATTAAAAGAAAAATACAATTTTTTTTTTTTTTTTCGTAAATTTGATCCTTGGTCGACTGAATGTCTGTCCGCTAAGGTTCGTCAGGCACTTTAAACCACTAGACTAAAGGAGACTTGCATGGGGCCGTGGATTTATCGTATTGGTAACATTAGCACTCCAGCACACCCTAAAGTCACGATCCGCCAGTGAAAGCATTCTAGTTTTATCTGTCGAGCGATTCTCTATGTTTTGTGAGATCAAGATAGATCTCGGGCGAGATCGCCTGTCAGATTTGTGTGATTTTCTTTGGCTTCATTCAGTAAATATGTTTGCTTATTTCCAGCCAATGAGCAAGCCCTGATGATGCGTCTCCACCTGCTGCAAGCCATCGTGCTGTACCACCAGAACCGGCGCCTGGAAGCTCGCGAGCTGCTCTCCCGCTGCGAGGGGGAGCTGCAGGCCTTGAAGGTGGACTCGGAAGCTCTGGCCGCGCTCATGCAGCTGGGGGTGGCCCCCGCGGAGGGCCGCATGGGGCTCCGAGCCACCGGCAACAATGTGGAGGCGGCATACGCCCATATCATGAATGCCAGGGATCAGAGAGAGCAGGCCAGAAAGAGGGCTAAAGAGGAACAGTATGTACATAAATATGTTATGTCTCTTTAACCACTCTAACCCGTAAGCATGTTTACATGACAATATAACAATAGCAGTCAAGTACAATAATCGTGTTTTCACACTAACGCGTGTGTTCCCACAGAAATCATTATAACTCTGTATTGTTCCAGTGACAACCCTAAAACAAAAAGTAGAAGATCCATATTGAATCTAGCTTCACATTTCTATTCAAAGTTGTCCATAGAAGTACATAAAAAATACTTATTTTGTAGAAGCAGTTTTCACCCGCCAAATCGCCTAGCTCCGTTAGACATTGTTAATTTTTTATTAAATATTCTGGTATGAAATGATAAAAAAGCAAGGTTCCAAAATTGTTGATTATACATTTATACAATAGAATAAGTGTTTTTTTTACATGATCCGTGATTTCAGTGCTGTTTTCACATAAAAACATCACATGAGTCATTTTTACAATTTTTTTTATGATTGCATTCTAAATTTTAATATTTACAAATGTTAATTTGTTTTTAACAATATTAACATTTGTAAACATTAAAATTTATTTGTAATATAACAATTGAATAGCAATTTCATAACCTTTCAAAAACAGTTTTTAGTATTCGGCTACGCTCAGAAATCTTTCATTTATAGAGCTGTAATTGCGAAGCGGAAATATCACAAAGTTTTTATAAATCTGACAGTTCCTAAGACCAAAAACTTGCATAATCGCAAATTACCGGAATGGTTAAGCTACTATAAGCAGAGCCCGAGCTCAGGTGTTGTGTACTCGGTACATAGAAGGTTTTAAATCCTGGGAATTTTTTTCAAAACTGGGATTACGGTGCTAGAATTTTTCAATCCCGAGATGATGAATGTTTAAATTATATAGAAGTTGTAACACAGGTAATTTATCAGGTATTACACATCGATTAGATCACATGCATTATTAATCCCTCAGAGTACTTGATTCCTATAATTATTTCAATATCTCTGAAGATATACTAAACACAGAGTACAAATTTTAGATGTTCTTCGGCAAAACATTTATATTATATTTGACCAGCTGAAGTACCCGGCGATGCCCGGGCTTTACACAGAGTTTTCGAAATCAAATGTAGACAGTGACCTTCCATTGCATACAAATCAAATCCACACCTCCCGCTTGCTAACCCGCTCGTCCACCACTTGATTTTACACAAAACCTTGACAAATTATCTATCTAAACCTTCCTCATGAATCCTCATGAATACTGGTGAAAATCCATTGAGTAGTTTTTGAGTTAATTTATAATATGTAGAGATAAAATAATTTTAACCTTTTTTTAAAATAATTTAATTTTTTTTTAATTTGAATTTACCGAATGGAACAGAAAAAAATTGCTTCCATAATTAGGCGCGCTCAATGCTTTTTGGGTCTTGTCATTTTTTTTTTTTTTTTTTTTTTTTTTTTTTTTTTTTTTTTTTTTTTATTATAGCGACTATATACAAAAATTTTACATACAAAATGAAATGTGAAATTAAGTACAAAATATTGTATTTCTTAGTCCTCCTCACTAGGGGGTCCTGTGCCGAGGAGGACTAAAGTTATTTAAATATAGTTCATTTGTCTTCTATGTCGTTTTTAGCGTCTTCGCTAGGGTTTTCTCATTGACCTCTTTAAGCCATATTTTTATTCTTGATTTGTATTCAATTGGATTTTTTATTAGTTTTATGTCTTGGGGGAGGATGTTATGGAGTTTTGTTGCAAAGTATGTATAGTTTCTTTGTCCAAATGTGGTTTTATAACTTGGAATATTTTTTATATCATTTTTATTCGATCTAGTGTTATGCATACACGGTCTAGTAGAGGATTCATTATTTTTGAAGAGCTTCAATAATATATTTTTGGAATATATTTGTTGTACATTTGGTACGTCAAAGTTATTGAAAATTTCAGTTGAAGGCGTTCTAATTGGTACTTTCAATATGGTCTTTATGATTCCTTTTTGAATCGTATTCAGGCTGTGTAGGTACGTATTTGCAGCAGATCCCCATCCTATGATTCCATATTCAATTCGAGAATGACATAACGCATAGTAGACCTTTTTCATATCCTTTTTATTTAGCACGTTTCTTAGATTTTTGAAGAAATATATAAGGCTTGTGAGTTTTTCCGTAATACCTTTGATGTGTAGGTCCCATCTAAGATTTTCGTCAATTATTACTCCGAGATATTTTATGTTTTGTGTTTTTTCGATGACGGGGCAGTAACATTGTATATTATTTCCATGGCATTCATGTAATTTTAGTTCTAGTGATTTTATTGGTTGGCCCCTTGAGTTCATTGAAAATGTTATATATTTTGTTTTGCTTATATTAAGGGTAAGCGAGTTGATTTTAAGCCAATTTTGAAGTGCACTAAGCCCTTTTTCAGCCTCATTAAATGTATCAGTCCAATTTTCTTCTTGAAATAATAAAACAGTATCATCAGCAAAACTGATTACGTTTCCTTTAATGGTAAGGTTAGTTAAATCGTTGATGTAGATAATGAAAATAATTTCAACTGAACACATCCATTACTAGATACGTTTTAAGATTTTCACGGCCAAAAGTATTTTCGTTATTTGTTTTGCGCTACCTCTTTCTTTAGCCAACGTTTCGGACAGCGTTGCAGTGTCCATCATCAGGGCAGATCCGGTAGATGTGTGATGATGGACACGCAACGCTGTCCGAAACGTTGGCTAAAGAAGGAGGTAGCGCAACACGGCATAACACCCCAAAAACAAATAATGAAAACATCCATGACTGTTTCTTTCTTCTTTTGCACATATTCCCGCTTCTAACATACCTTTCCTTATCCACAAAGTACTGATTGCATTCAAACTGTCTAATTTGAACATGTTTTATTATTTGTTTCTCAGGGAGAGCCGATCCCTGGGCCGATGCAAGGATGGCAAGCAGTATGTGTCGGCGCCCTTTGTGAAGATGCTGCAAGACATGGGCTACCCCAAGGCCACCTCCATCCTGGCCCTTATGAACAGCAACAACCATGTCTCCAATGCCGTGCAGATTATTCTGGAGCAACCCCACCTGGTAAGGAACCCTTAATTCTTGTAACATTTTGGACGGGTTGTTTCACAGAATTTGAACAATTCAGCAAAGTCAAAATTCAAGTTCTGTGGAAGCTATTTTTTTATTAGTGTCCAACCGAAACAGGACTTTCTACCGAAACCGAAACCGAATCTTCGGTAGCTGTCTCAGTTTCGACCGAAACTGAAACTTTTTTAGACATGTTATCCCTAGATCACAAACCTTTGTCGAATCGACGACTCAGGATTAAAAAAACCGCGATAACTTTCGCGCGCGCGACCGTAATTCTTTCATACTCTGGGTAATCTCAATCGGCTCGTTACTTCTGCTACAGACGGTAAAGCGGATGATGGGGGGGAGCCCACGAACGCCAATTCAGCAACCATGGCTGGTTGTGTATTTCGTCGCATCGACGAAGGTTAGTGATAACGTGACCTTTTACTTTTACTAGATTTTTACCAAATTTTTATTAGTTTCTAGATTTTCACCAAATTTTTTATTTTATTAGTTAACCCCTCCGAAATTCGCCATTTAAGCCCTTAAGCTGTCTCAAACGAAATGAAATTTACGAAAACTTTTTGTTATTACCGCTTCACAATTAAAGCTCTATAAATGAAATTTTTCTGAACGTAGCTGAACAGTAAAAACTGTTTTAGAAAGGTTATAAAATAAGCTTTCAAATGATTATATTACAAATAAATATTGGCATTTGTAAATATTAAAATTTAGAATGCAAACATTAAAAATAGGTAAAAATGACTCACGTGATGTTTTTTTATGTGAAAACGGTACTAAAATCACAGATTATGTAAACAACAATACTTATTCTATTGTATATATGTGTAATAAACACTTTTGTCACCTCACTTTTTTTATCATTTCATATAAAAATATTTAATAAAAATGTCGAGTGCGGACGAGCCACCTACGCGACTGACAGCTGATTCCTGTTATGTATTTCTATAGACAACTTGATAGGGATGTACAGCTTGATTTACTATCGACCTTTCACTTTTTGGTTTAGGGATGTAACTAAAACAATAACGGAGTTAGAACGATTTCTATAGAAACACATGCTCTGTGATAAACACGCTTATTGTACTTGACTGCTGTCCTATTTCTAAAGCTTAACGAGGGGTTAATTCAAGTCTTTGTTTTTAATATTTGAATAGTTTTTTTTTCCAAATTTAGTTACAAATAATTCAATTACCAACTTTAAAAATGTAACAATTGTTGATTTTGCATGAAAACTATGATCTCCTCATTCATATGGATGTTGATAAATAAATTTGATATTTTTTTTCATCTAAATATAAGAAATAATATAAATAAACACTGTTCATTAATAATAAAAAAAGTGCTTGTTTTGTTTTAATAAAACCCTTACCCCCTTTATTAAGTACCGTAGTCGAAACGACGAAGGTTTGTGATAAGCGTCGAAAAATAAGGTTAGTGATCTAGGGTTAAAAATCTATAGTTTACTAAAATTTAGCTTATTTTTTACACTTACAGACAGTTATCATGTGTTGAATGAAAAAAAAAACAATAATTCAAGTATGCGAAATTTTTTATTTTTTTTTGATATTACTAAAAATTAACAAACATGTTAGGGGACGTACCCATACTACGTGACCAACTTTTTGCAATTTTTAACCCCCCACCCGGTAACTAAAAACCTAAGCGCCCCGCCGCTGATTTCTACCAAGCCTGGTATTTTGAAGACCCTCCCCCCCTGAACCCCCCCTTAACTACTTCTTGGAACAAAAATTTGTCAATATTTAACACTTATGTACATTATAAAAAAAGGACCTCATTAATTGATTATTTTAATTTTAATTGCGCTTACAAACAACATATTCTTAAGACTAAGGGCCGGTTTTATAAACGTCCGTTCGTTACGCTTGATATCATTTTTGGTTTACCGCCACAAGTATTTGGTCTACCGCCCGATTTTGCCGTTTTATAAACGTTCGTTAGGTTATCGTTAGGTTAAGTTTCGGTTAATGCTTAACTGACTGATTTTGACCAGTTAAACGGATAACGATCCGTTTTGTTGCTTGTCGGCGCTCAAATGTTATTTGACAGCTGTCAGTAGTAGTTGGTTGTTGCCCGACGATCGCTTATTTTAAAGAGACAGTATTATAGAATAATTTTACCTACCAATAAAATTTATATTTTGTTTCCATCGATGCCTGGAATCCATTATGAGAGAGAGCTAGCTCTTTCGCCCTTATAGTTTCAGTTTCGCGCGTGTTTATTCCCTATATTTGCCCTTTTTTTATTCGACTTGCCACATTTTCTCTCTGCTGGCAACACTAGTGACGCGCATCTCAGATCACGTGATGTTATTGTTTGTCATATGACTCGTAATGCACCAGGTAGGGATTACCTGGATTCCAGGCATCGATGGAAACAAAATATAAATTTTATTGGTAGGTAAAATTATTCTATTTTGTGTTCCGTATCGATGCCTGGAATCCATTATGAGATGTGTTTGCTCTCACCTGGTGATCTGAAAACTTAGCGTTATATGTGATGCTATTTACACTGGAGTAAAGAATGGAGCCATTGAGTGCTGAAGGTGCTCGCTTCTGGAGTGCGCTATCTCCTTCTGGTAGAACTTCCGGAAGGTGTGCTCGGACTTCCAATTCCCTCTAGCAAGAATCTCCTCTATGGGGTAGTCTTCCAACCAGATTAAGGAGGCTACAGCCGAGCGTACACTTCCCGGGGTTGCGTGGACTCCAGCTTCTCTGAGGACTGATTTGATCCATCCCCCTATTATCGTTTGCGTTGCCGGTTTTGTTTCTGCTGATGTGGTCACAAATAGGTTCTTTAGTAGTGGACCTCTTCTGGCTGTAGAGAGGGCAACGACTTTTCTCAACCATTTAAGGAGGTTGATGTTATCTTTTTGTGAGCCCGTCAGTTTCCAACCTGATTGTTTATGGTTGGCTGTGTCGGTTTTTGCCCCAAAAATTGGCCACAGGGTAATAGAGTTCCTCTTGTCGATGAAATGTTCTGGGGTGATTCTGAGCAGTGTCAATTCATGAACTCTCCTGCCTGACGCCAGGACGAGGAGTATTGCTGCCCTCCGTGATGCTTCAAACAGCAAGTCTTCTGCAGGGGAATTCTTGACCAGCCAGTCTATTACTTGTCTGGGATACCAGATAGGGGCTTTCTCCTTGGTGGGGGATTGTTGACGTCCACACCGTTTTGAGTGCCCCATTTACGCCACCTATCCCACGCAGGTTTGTAGGTCTTCGGTGTAGACTCTCTCCAGGATGACTTGAGGAGTTGGCGTTCTTCCTGACTCCATGTTGTCAGGGCTTGTTCCCACCAGCAAGTCTCCAGACCTCTAGTTCCAGATCCTGAATCCTGGGAGGGGGTAGTCCTGTCGATGTGTCTATGAGGACTACCTCTAGGTTGCGCAGGCGTATGGGAGGTTCGTCTGTTCGCTGTTTTAGGTCGCTTCTCCAGAAAGTCTTCTCCCATTTTGGGACGACTAGAAGGAACATGCCCTTTGCCTGATTTAGGTGGGTGAGCACTCTCGGAACGAGGTTTGGCGGAGGGAATACCCAAGCTAGATTGTAGTCCCAAGGTTGACTGAACGCGTTGGGAAAGCAGGCTAAGCAGTCGCTTGAGTCTCTGGAGACGTATGTTGGTACCACGTGAGCAGTGGCTGAAGCGAACAGGTCTATTTGAGGGCGACCCAATTTTTTGAATATCTCCTTTGTTGCCGGACTTAGTAGATGCCACTCTGGAAGCGGTGCGCCCCGAGAGAGACGGTCCGCAATTCCGTTGTATCTTCCTGGAATGTATTGGGCTGTCAGAGATATCTCCATCTGGTCTACGAAATCCAGTAGCTCCCGCGTTGTTTCCAGAAGGGCTAACGATTTTGTACCCCCCTTCCTTGTTGACATAAGCCACTACTGTCTTGTTGTCTGTCTGCAATAAGACATTCGTCTTGTTAAGATAAGACATTGGGCTTGTCCTTCCAATGGCTGCTAGCCACCACTGTATGTCCTGCCGTGCTGCGTTGGGCAGAGCAACGGGCCGCGATGGTTTCAGGTGCTGTATGCGGCGGCTGAACCTCTGCAGTCTGCGGCAATGCAAGCGACCACGAGGGATCACGAAATTTGCAAAGTTGAGTCTTCCCAGTAGACCGAGAGCCTGCCTGGGAGAGCAACTGCCGACTTCCAAGGGAACCTGCAAGGCTTGGCGTAGACCAGCGCACTTGCGGTCGGAGAGAGACTTTTGATCTGCTCTCGTGTCCCATGTTATACCCAGGAACTCCAACTGCTGCGTGGATGTCAGGACACACTTGTCCGGGTGCAGTCTGCGGCAATGCAAGCGACCACGAGGGATCACGAAATTTGCAAAGTTGAGTCTTCCCAGTAGACCGAGAGCCTGCCTGGGAGAGCAACTGCCGACTTCCAAGGGAACCTGCAAGGCTTGGTGTAGACCAGCGCACTTGCGGTCGGAGAGAGACTTTTGATCTGCTCTCGTGTCCCATGTTATACCCAGGAACTCCAACTTCTGCGTGGATGTCAGGACACACTTGTCCGGGTGCAGTCTGCGGCAATGCAAGCGACCACGAGGGATCACGAAATTTGCAAAGTTGAGTCTTCCCAGTAGACCGAGAGCCTGCCTGGGAGAGCAACTGCCGACTTCCAAGGGAACCTGCAAGGCTTGGCGTAGACCAGCGCACTTGCGGTCGGAGAGAGACTTTTGATCTGCTCTCGTGTCCCATGTTATACCCAGAAACTCCAACTTCTGCATGGGTGTCGGGACACACTTGTCCGGGTTTATGCACCAGCCTAGCTGTTGAAGTGTGTGCACTATAGCAACGGCTTGGGAGGTGAGAAGTTTTCTGGACTGGTTTGCTACTAAGAAGTCGTCTAGGTAGACTACAATCCTGAGTCCCTTTTTCCTTAGTAGTTCTGCTACCCAGTTTGAGAACAGCGAGAAGATCCTTGGCGCTGATGACAGGCCGAAGGGCAGACACGTCATCTGAAGGAGCTCTCCGTTGTACACGAGGCGCAGGAACTTCCGGTGTGATCTTGCGATTGGCACGTGGAAGTAAGCCTGGGAGAGGTCAACTTTTATCAGCCAGTCGTCGGGTTGGAGGAATTCCGGGACCCGAAAATGACTGAAGAGTCTGAAGGGCTTTGGGTCTATGAAGACGTTCAAGGCCTTCAGGTTGAAGATGGGCCTGAGGGTGTGGTCTGATTTGGAGGTAAGGAACATACCTGACAGGAAGCTTGGGGAGTCATCTGCTGCCTCCAGGATTTTTGACGCTTTCATCGTTTCGATGTGTGCAGTCATGCCTGGAGACAACCTTGTCCTGAAATTCTGCTTCAGCTCGGCCGATGGGAGCGCCCGAGGAGGTTTTGATATGAAGTGTATCCTTGCTCCTTTTAGAATGTTCAGGATTAGCGGTGATGCTCCCAGCTCCCTCCACACCTCCTGATATGCCTTTAGGCGTCCTCCCCAGAATGGCTCCGGCCTCCAGTCACCTCCATCGCCTTCTACCCCGATCGCTGGCCGCCTTGCGAGGGCTCTGGCTTTTTGGCGGGCTGCCTGTACGTCCTGTCTTTCTCTGGCCTAGGGGCAGGTCGAAAGGGCTTCCTAGGTCGGGAGTGTGGAGCCTCTATCACCGGTCTTGCTGCTTGTGAGGTAGAGGGTTGAGGTTGACGGGGGATATACGACGAGGATGCACTACCGAATATCTTGTCTCGTCCCCCGTTTGCCACGATATAACTTTCTAGTTCCTCTTTATTAAAGAGGTGACTGGCGCTCGGAGGAATCCTGGCAAGGCCTTCCTTGATGTACGGGTCCCTTACTCCCTCTAGCAGGGCCTTTCGCCTACTTTGTAGGCATTCCGTTCGCCTTCCGCATAAAATCTGTAGGACGTCGTCCGTGGTCTTACTGTACTTGGCAAACATCCCCTGAATCTTGTCAAACAGAGTCGCAGGGGTCAAGCAGGTGCCTGGTTCGGATGCCCAGTTCACCAGTGCCTGCATGTTTCCTCTGACCGACTCTGTTTGGGATAGCACTGCATTGGAGAGGGCTCCCAGGGAACGGTCCAGGGTTGGCGCGAAGGAGTTGTTCTTATCAAACCTCCTAGTTCTTCATTTACCTCCAGCTCTACGAAGGCGGGCGTGGCGGTGTATACTTTGTGTTTCGGCATAGCGAACACGCGACCATTCCTCCGAGCCAAAACGCTGAAGAGCCGAGATAACTGCGACTCTTCTTGCGTCCGCCTTCGGAATCGGCGATTCCTTCCACCAATGTGCTTGGATTGCAGAACTCCAAAACGTTTTTCTGAGCGGCTAGGCTGGCGGGATCTCTAAAAACCCCGATTCTACCTCTTGCCGCATCTCTCCCGCTGAGTCTTCTTGTCCGAGACCGTTTTCTCCGCGAACTCTACCCGATTCCCAGATAAAACGTCCGTCATGGCCGACATCTGTTGCATCAGGATGTCTACCCGAGGATCCCGATAGTAATGCATTTCTTCCGAAGTTTCCGAGAAACTCGTGCTTGATCATTGTTTCCGACCGGCGAAGCGTCTTAGTTGTCGATATCACTCATTTTGTTGCACAGTTTAAACACGTAAACAACCGAAAAAACACACTAAACAATTAGTCAATTTCTCAGAAAACTATCTATCACGGTATATTTAATGTTTAAACTGAAAGAGCAGGGAATAAACTTCGATTTTCGACTCAAAATTGGTTTTTTTTTAAGTACAGCGAAACACGAAAACTGCTTTCGGCGCGAAAAAACGGCGTCATATGACAAACAATAACATCACGTGATCTGAGATGCGCGTCACTAGTGTTGCCAGCAGAGAGAAAATGTGGCAAGTCGAATAAAAAAAGGGCAAATATAGGGAATAAACACGCGCGAAACTGAAACTATAAGGGCGAAAGAGCTAGCTCTCTCTCATAATGGATTCCAGGCATCGATACGGAACACAAAATATTATTTGCATTTGTGACATGGATTATTCATCGAGCAGTGAAAGTGAGGATGGGCGTTTGGCAATGCTTGAAGATGACACGCCATCGTCGTCATCTAATAGCAGTAGCAGGGAAGACGAAGCTGCGGGAGGACGGAAACGTCTACGTGTTTTTATGCATAGACCGGATTATTTTAATTATGATGCGGACATCGATTTTAAAATGAGATTTCGGTTGTCAAAGAGAACCGTGGCTCAAATTTTAAATATAATTGAAGCTCAATTAGTGCCGGCGACACATCGAAACCAGCCAGTTACGCCCGCACAGCAGTTGTCACTGACACTACGATTCTACGCTTTGGGATCAATGCAACAAGCTGCTGGCGACTTCACGGGAGTCTCCAAGTCGACAGCGTGCATCGTTGTATGGAGAGTTACTAAAATAATAGCCTCCATGAGAAACAATTACATAACCATGAATAGTGACACAGTTCAGGACTTCTGCATAAATAACAATCAACTTTGACAGCTAAAGTAATACCCATAGATAAAAACAATATCAGAGACAATAATTTGCCAAAAACATTGCCAGTAAAAAAACTTTAGGACTAAACGTAACCGATGACCGCTAGTAATGCAAATTTGTTTATAGTACGTAAAATAAAATAACAATCGGATAGCGGTCCGTTAACGAAAAATGGTTCGTTACTTAACAGAAATTTGGTACTTCGTTTATAAAACCGGCCCTAAATGTACCATCTTTTGCAGAGTTTCGGTGCGGCCGAAGGTTCGGCAGAAAATCTGCTGAAACCGAAACTAGATTTTTTTTGCCAAAACCGAAACCGAACCTTCGGTCGGTATTTTTTTTGCCAAAGCATTTGACCGTGTTAACCATGATATACTTTTGAGGAAAATGTTTAAAATAGGCTTCGATCTACCAACACTGAACTTTTTCTCATCGTATTTAAAATCCAGTAGCCAATTTGTTTCGATAAATGGACATAATTCAAAAAAATTCCAAGCGCAATCTAGAATTCCTCAAGGGTCTAACCTAGGACCTATGTTGTTTCTAATTATTATTTTATTATTTTTTATTATTTTTATTATTATTGTACAACAGAATAATTCCAATTACAGTACAATTTAGTTACCCTATCAGCATTTAGGCAAGTGACTCTTCAATAATGTTTTTAAGGCATATAAAGAACAGTCACTTACATCCAAATGGTTTGCAATTTCATTTAACAGCACCACTCCCCTCGTCATGCTATGCTTTGCCAAGACGTCTGTTCTGCCGTTCGGTACGTATAAGTCATGATGTCGACTTCGGCTGTAGTGGTCTGGTACATATAAATCATAGCATCCCAAGAGAAATGGGCTATTGATGAAATTTTTCCAAATTTTGAAAGACAATAGCAAGACTTGCTTTCCTTCTAATTTCTAGGCTCACAGAATCAGTTTCCTCAAGTAAATCAATATGGTGCATGAACCTTGGATAGGTTCCATGCTTCCGCATATAAACATACCTGAGGAATTTCTTCTGGATTTGCTCTAACATATTAATGTACTTCTGGTGGTACGGTGCCCAAACATCGCTCGCGTACTCCAGCTTGCTTCTCAGTATGCCAACGAATAACGCTAGCATAGCTTCTTGGTTATCAAATTGCTTACAAGTCCTGATGATGAATCCAAGAAGTTTGTAGCAAGACTGAGTGAGCTGCGATATATGGCAAGAGAATGTCAGTTCGGGATCAAAGACGACCCCGAGATCCGTATCCGATCCAAAACTGTGTTAGGAACGGAAAATGTCTACTATTTGCTGATGACCTTAAAATTATGATGGAAATAAGCTGCCAACAAGATTGCTTTAAAATGCAAACTGATCTGGATGCACTATCTGAATGGTCGTTGGCAAACAAATTAGATTTTAACACAAAGAAATGTGTCACTATGTCCTTCACTCGTTGTAAAAACATTATAGTTTACGATTATAAAATAAAAGGCGAAACGTTATCACGTGTAACGAACTGACATTCTCTGGTTATTCGATGGCATACTGAGAAGCAAGCTGGAGTACGCGAGCGATGTTTGGGCACCGTACCACCAGAAGTACATTGATATGTTAGAGCAAATCCAAAAGAAATTCCTCAGGTATGTTTATATGCGGAAGCATGGAACCTATCCAAGGTTCATGCACCATATTGACTTACTTGAGGAAACTGATTCTGTGAGTCTAGAAACTCGACGGAAAGCAAGTCTTGCTAATCTGTCTTTCAAAATTTGGAACAATTTCATCGATAGCCCATTTCTCTTGGGATGCTATGATTTATATGTACCAGACCACTACAGCCGAAGTCGACATCATGACTTATTTAAAGTACCGAACGGCAGAACAGACATCTTTGCAAAGCATAGCATGACGAGGGGAGTGGTGCTGTTAAATGAAATTGCAAACCATTTGGATGTAAGTGACTGTTCTTTATATGCCTTATTTTTAAAAATATTATTGAAGAGTCACTTGCCTAAATGCTGATAGGGTAACTAAATTGTACTGTAATTGGAAGTATTCTGTTGTACAATAATAATAAAATAAAATAAAAATAAAAAAAAATAAATAAACAACTTTACTAAAGTTTTATATATAGAGTTTATTCGAGACACTATTGGAATATTATAATAAAAGTGAGTTCATTTTTTTTTTATTTAGTTTAATAGGGAATACATGCTGATTTCTGATCTCAAGTGATTTTTGCCAAAAATATTACATAATATCCAAATTGTCAAATATAAGTTACTTAACAATTAAAAAAAATATTTTATTTTATTTAAATATATTTAAATTGTCCAATAAATAATAATTTGGACCTCAAAATTTTCATGGATCTTTAATATATAAACATTTAAAGTAACGGGCCGCCCAGGCCCCTCGTCAGAGAATACGTAAAAAAAAATCATGTCAGCAGTTAAAGGTTAAGGAAAGGAAGAAGATGAAGTTCTGGGAAGGAAATAGGTACGAGGGGTGGGTAGGAATATGGGAGTCAGAATGTCCAGGAGTGACGGACGTATGGATCCATCCCTTCAACTACGTTGCAAGGAAATGGGTCGAGGGTTTCTGGCTAGATAAGACTTCCTCAACCAGTCTCTCTCGATCCGGCCTGCCACACAGCAGGTGGGCAGTCCCCCGCCAAGACCTGGACAAATCTCAACCCATGAACCCCTGCTAATCATCAAACGGTTCTATATAATGTTGGTATACATTATATAGAACCGTTCTCGGTACAGCGGTACCCATACCCGCCGCCCAAATTGTAAACTTTGAAATTTGATGAATTGTTCAAATTCTATGTAACAACCCATCCCAAGTTTCAATACATATAATGCATAACTCTATTGATAGCCCATTCCTTTTGGAATACTATGTCATCGCCACAACTTATTCAAGATACCACACGGAAAAACAAGTTCTAGCACAGTATTACATGATAGGAGGAATGGTGAATGAAATTTCTGAAACAGTTGATTTATTTATTCCTTTTATAACCTAGGATGGCTTGTCTCACTGAATTTGAACAATTCATTAAATTTCAAAGTTAATATTATTCAACTTCTGTGAAAGTCATAAGTCATAATCGATTTTTTTTATTGTTAATTTATAACATTGTTACATTATTGAACATAATATTAGGCAAAACAAAATAATGAAAAATATGTTTTAATGAATTTCTACGCCAATTAAGAGTACTAGCTCTTGAGCTTGGCGTAGGAGTTATTTTACCATTATTTCATTTTTGTAGCATTTATTTTACTTAGGGCGACTTGCACCAACTATCGCTAATTTTATCCTAAATTGTATTTAACTAACCGAATTTAACTACATAAATACATCTTAAGTAAACATGATTAGTTTTGTATTGCACCATGCAGTTCGCGCGTGTGTTTAGCTAATCGTGATTAGCGTCGGCCGGCGTCGGTAAAACAGTTAAATACCATAAGCGCGTCGGTAAAACAGTTACCACTTTTCATTTTACCGTTCAGATTGTCAAAATATTTTGAAGTTGTGTTGTGGTTGCGTAGCATTTTGGTTTATTTTTATTTTAATTGGCAGGAAATGAGTGCCCAAATAAGTAAAAATAATAAGGAAAAAATAAAATAATATAAACATCGGGAAGAAATGCGACAAAAGGAGCTTTTGTTGTTAGATTTAAAAATAAAACAATTATCTTAGTAATTATGTTTTTGTATTTCTTTTACATAGATTATTTTAAATTACAAGAATGCTGTAAGTATAATTTGAAGTTTACAACCTTGCAAAGTATTCCTCGATAAGGAGTGTTCGCTCCAAGTTACGAACACCTCGCTGTTGCTGTGTTGATGTTGAAGGTTGAGCAATCCTATCTTCTTCAAGCACTGGATATTCAGGATCTTCTTCTGGGATATTTTCTTTTTGTTGAATGGCTAAGTTATGAAGTACAGCTGTAGCCACAATAATGCCTGGTACTCTACATAGTTTTATGCTTATTCCCCTAGATAATATTGGAAATCTCCTTTTCCATATTCCAAAAGCCCTTTCAACAACATTTCTTGTCTTTATTTGTGACTCCTGGTACAATTCTTGTCCCCTCGTTTGTATAGTACCTTCCGTAAGTGGTGTCATCATATAACTGGTTTGAGCATAACCACTGTCACCTAACAATACTTTGTTGCCAAATTTTCCCTGAAGAAAACTTTTTTTCAAGGCAGAATTGTCCCATATATTGGAATCATGGGCAGACCCATGCCACCGTGCTACAACATCGAGGAATTGTAGATCAGCTGCAGCTACACACTGAGTATTAATAGAAAAATATCCTTTTCTATTCCGGAAAATCTCTGCCATACTTCCGCCAGGAGACAATAAGCGCACGTGAGTGCCATCGATGGCGCCACATACTCTAGGAAATTTCGCTATTCTGTAAAATTCTGCTGCTATTCTCTGCCGCTCCTCAGAATTATTAGGCATCTTAATAAATTTTTTATACAGAGAAGCGATGGCATGGGTAACACGGTGCACTATGCGACAAGCTGTGGACTCGTCGACGCCAATCACGTCGCCACAAGTAATTAATTGACTCCCTGTTGCATAAAATCTCAATGTGCATAATACTTGATTCATAGGTGTCACAGCATTGTTTTTATTGGTGTTGAATTTTAACTGAGGTTCAATTTCTTGCACTAATAATAATGTCGTTTCTTTACTGAGACGAAATCTTCTTTGAAACTTTTTGGCACTGAGTGTATCAAATAAATTTGTTCTTGTGTTTACTTCTCTGACTATAAACGGTCTAATTATAAAATCTATAATTTCTTCGTCATCGTCAGAATACAAATCCCAAATGTCCATCGTGAATACAAATCAATTAGATAGATTTTAGCAGTATCAGACAATCGGAAATCGAATAAATAACCTATAAATTTTATATTGTCACTACGAAACTGACATTTGCTAAACACATTTAACTCAGTTAAACAGCCATTTTTGGGTATTTAACTTTGACAGTTCTTTAAATGCATTTAACGACTTAAATTTTGTGGTGCAAGACGCCAAGTCGACTTAAATCAAAGAATGTGTTTAACTTGACATTTAAATCAAATTTAACTTTTGGTGCAAGCCGCCCTTAAGGTATACAATAAATATAAACTTAAGTACTAGGATGTTGTGATGTTAATTTTTGATATGGCATGAAATGAAGTTATAACATTTTGATTGGTGATGTTATGTTTGTAAATTTTTTTAAAAGATTAATTTGACCTTTTTCTTGAATGATATGAAATCTGTTATTTTTTTTTATTTCTTCGGGAAGACTATTAAAATATTTTATGCCTTTGTTAATATAATTATTGTGCATTTGTTGTGTTGAAAATAGAGGAATTTGGATGTTAAATTTATGCCTTAATGATGAGTTAAGTTTAAATTTTTTAATTACATTTTCTTTGAATATTTGTAATATTGAATCTTTTATAGAAGTCTTCAACTTTGGTACTTCGAAAATTTTTAACAATGATGCTGAAGCTGATGGTTGTTTTTTTAAAATTACTTTAATAATTACTTTTTGTACCACTTTTACAGGACTTACAATTTTTTAATATGCACCTCCCCATCCAATGATTCCATACTGAATTAATGATTGGACTAGTGCGTAATAGACTTTTTTTAGGTTGTTTAATTTGAGAATATTTCTTAATCTAATGAATATATAGATACATTTCCTAATGCGCTTAACAAGTTCACATATGTGTCTGTTCCATAATTGAATTTCCATTTTTTTCAGCTCAAAGAAGAAGACCTCCCCAGAAGCATTTCTTCCCACAATGACCTGTTCGCAGATGAGAAAGCTATGGAAATGGTAACTTTTTACTTTTATTAGATTGGTTTGGTTGCGACAGTTAGATGTGAAATAGATTTATAAGTAATATAGGGGTCTGTACACAACCCGATTTGACTGAAGATATTAACCCTTCAAGCTAATTTGTTCGCCATTGGGAACAACTCATACAGATCTCACAGAAATCGTTTTGTCTCCCTTCCTGTATTGGTGAGAAATATGTCGTAAATGGTGTTAGAAAGAAAAAATACCATGCTTTATATTCAAATTTAAAAAAAATAACCCAAAAAGAAGTAAAATGTAGACCTTTATGAAACCAAAGTTTCTAATAGTAATTTGAAATAAATTTATGAAACTTTGGGAATTTTTTTTACATGGGATGATAAAAAGTGAAATGACAATCACGTTTGTAATACATTTGTCTAATAAAATGTGCATGCATTTTTATTTTTTTTCATTGTCAGTAAATTTAGTTTGAAAAAACCTAAGGTAACCATTTTTTAATCATTTTTATGTTTATTACGATTTATAAAATTTGAAAGCGTGTTTTTTTAACCCTAGATAACTAAACTGTGTTCATTGTTTCATTGTGACTACACTTTCATCAAGTGGACTTCGCAATAAAACACTAGAAATAAATCAAACGTATTTAATTAAGATAGGAACTTGTTACATCGTTGCACGGCACAAAAGTAAGGTTTATAATGAACAAATTAAGTACAAATTAATATCAGTCCGCGCAGTGACCATACATGTCAACATTATGTGGACCACAAATAGCCGTTCTACATCTGGTGCAACGGTGTTGTGTCATCCTCCGGGCCTTGGATGGACACAGGTAGCAAATTTTACGCACGTTTGACGTAGATGGAACCGTAGCTTCTATTGTAGAATATCAATAAATATAAGAATATATGAATGTACGTACCTTAGCAATAAAATTGTTGTTATAACTAAACTTTCGTCCAGCGGACGACGAGATGGTCATAGGGCACGTCCTAGTATGCGTGTGGCCGCAATCGTGTCACGTGCTGCACTGTTTACTCAAATTAGGAAGGTAATGAAAGAGTCAAGGTCGGGGAGCGGGGTTAAGTAGGTGATTTCGCATTTCGCCGAGAAGCGCGTCGTCGCCTCGACGAGCGATTAGGGTTAAAAACCTTTTTAAAAGTGATTTTGAATATGAAAACCTGTCAAAAATAGTATTTAGTTTTCGTTTAGGACGCGTTCAGATATATTCCATTTATATGGATTTTATTGTAAAGCGGAAATATTTTTAACCTCTGACAATATCATCGAGGCCTGAGGGGTTAAATATGCCTGCGTGCAATGACAACAGGAAATTTCAGAGGTTCTGGTGAGGGTTCACTAATCATGTGCTTTACTTTGTGTAGAATATAATAGGTTCTGTCTGCTTTTCTAGCTACTTGCTCTCGGATTCGACAGAAAAACAGTTGAGACTGCTCTGAAGGAATGCGGCAACCAATTGGACAAGGCAGCTGATGCCCTCATGAACTCTTTCCAAGGTAATTCAGTTTTTCTACAAATTTCTCCAGTAACTTCTGTACTCCCGCCAATAAATCTTTACTTTTTTCAGTAAACAATTGGTATTTCTTTTATTCTTATTTATAAATAAAATAAAAATTCCCACTATGAATCTCGGTACCATTCTTTTCCTTTCCATAACAGGATAAAGGTACATATTCATACTTTTTGTTATTATTTTTTTCCTTAGAATCCTTAAGCACTGGAGCAGGTCCATCCACCAGTTCAGCAAAGAGTTCAGAACAAACGGAAGAATCGGAAGAAAAGGAGAGAAAAAAACGCAAGAAACAAATCAAAATGTAAGTCAAAAGATTACTATAAAATATCTTAACATCTGTTTTTTCATCTTGTTCATTCTGTTTATACTTTAGGGTTCCCATCTAGGGCCCCTCTCATTTATTTTATACTAGCTGACCTGGCCACGCGTTGCTGTGACTAACTAAACACAACGCCATCTACTGGATGGTTATCCAACCTTTATAACCACCGCCATCTTTGAGTTTATCGCGAACAGACAGACAAACGGACGCCACTAAGGACTTAAATTTATAATACGTATACGTAGAGATGGTGCGAAAGATTATAATAATATGCATGAAATGCTTAAGGTAACTAACGTATTTAACCCTTTGATTAGTGAGTTATTTTTTTGTCATCTACATCGTGGGAGTGAGTTATTTTTAAAGTTTTTCTTAATTTTTTAATCGATTTAATTAATTATCTTCTTACCTTGTTTTACTACACAAGTTAATTTCGGAGCCTTTTTTATTACTATATATAACCTTTTCCTATTGCATTGTAAATTTAGTTGGACAAATTCAGTGGTTCTCAACATTTTACCAAAAGTGTTTCGAAAAAAAAAAATTATTAAAAAAGAAATGTACATAAATGTACACAATGTACAACAACATAGTACTAAAAATAAAAATAATGTGTAAATTCGGTGGTTCTCAACATTTTACAAATAAAAAGTTTTCATATTATTAATTTTTTTATTTACTTATATAAAAAGAAATATATAATGTAATAAAGGGATAATACTAAAAATAAAAAAGTGGACCTATTCAGTGGTTCTCAACATTTTACAAATAGTTTTTTCAAAAAGAAAAATTTATAAAAACAGAAATGTTCAGTAATAAAAACAGAGTACTAAAAATAAAAATAAAGTATCAATTCAGTGGTTCTCAACATTTTACAAATAAAAAATTTTCAATTTATTTTTATTTACTTATGTGAAAATAAATATACAATGTAATAAAGAGGTAATACTAAAAATAAAAAAGTGGACGTATTCAGTGGTTCTCGATATTTTACAAATAGTGTTTTCAAAAAAAAAAATATTCATAAAAACAGAAATGTACAGTAATAAAAACATAACACTAAAAATCAAAATAAGGTAGGTATAAATTTAGTGGTTCTCAACAAGTGAATAATATTAGATTTAAATTACTAGCAAAAATATTATTTTCATGTGGTATTCCTCAAAACACGGATACATACATACGTATATATATACAAACTAAAATGCAATGTTCTGTAAAATTTTTGAGTAAATCCATCGATTACTTTCCGAGGTTTGCGGGCACGAACATACGGAACCTAAATTTGTATATACACGGTGTCCAGAAACTCGTAGTACAAGCGGAAAACTGGCGAACCTACATCACATAGAGAACCCAAATAAACATAAAGATTTTCAATTTAAGCATTTTTAAATTTAAAATTTAAAAAAAAAAATTATTTAAAAAAAATTTCGGCTTCATTAGGGTTAAAATTTAAAAAACGCGGAAATGTCATGATGACAGATGGAAGATGTTATTCTAAAATTATTTATAAGTTGCTAAATCTTTTTTCGTGTCCATAGTTTATTTATTTTCATCTTACTAATTTATTCTCCCACCTCTTCTAAGCATTAAATTATGGTTAATTAGCGTACCTATTTATTTTGTTATTTAGCAGTCCCGCATCTTGTTGCAATGTTTTCAAATCCAAAAACACATCACAAACATTGTCACCAATTGTTAACTTTATCACAATAATTATCATCAACGACATTGGAGGGTATCCATCGCTTTCCCGCCCTGGTATAGGACAGATGGTTACTCCTTCAAGGCTCTCGCAAGGACTCTAATTTTTTTGAAAGAATGAATCTACATTTAAGTTTGAACGAATCTAGACCTCCAGTGTCCCTGATTATTTCACACATTTATTATTATCACAAGTACCTAGTTCACACACTTTCAAGCAAAGTCATATTATTTACACAGGTACGTTGAACGAATCTAGACCTCTAGTGAAATATTCTGCGTTAGAATATTCCATAGTAATCCACAATAATTCACTAATTAATCGCACAATAATTCGCTTAATTTCATTCACAATTAATCACACAAAGAAAATAACATACGAGTCACAAAAACACCTTGTTTTAAAGTTTGTTAAACGCTTAATAATTAATAACGCTGATTATTTACGATTCAAATAAAAATAACTATTAAAATTGATTATTTACGTTTCAAATAAAAATAAAACACAAGAAACACACATTTGATTTTGAACCAAATTCGCTTAATTTACGCTTAGTTTACGCTGTTTAAACGTGTTTACGCACTTTGACGTGTCAAAGTCAAACGTCAAAGCGCGAATACAATCAATACAAACTAAAGGGCCCTGACCCTGACCCCCTGACGGCACTGCATGCAGAGACCATTGGTATGAGTAAATTAGCGCTGTTTCATTTTTTAAAGGGCCGCAAGAATGAGACGCATGCACGGACTTGTCACAGCATACAGTCCTTGCATTGTTGAATGAATCTCGACGCAAAATATCAAATATCCGGTCAGTACAAAAAAATTATCGCTGAACACGAATATTATTTAATTTCCAATTAAATAATATTAATGAGTTAAATTAGTTCATTATTGCGAACATCAAACAAAAAGAGGTATACCTACCAATTTTCGGAAAGCTATTTTACCTCTCGAAAAATAAAGTGACGCTCAATGACATTACGCGGCGACGCACTCGATCGCCGATATTTGTTTGGAACTTCTAAAGCTGAATCCGGTTATCATCGTATCATATCATTACGATATCATAATATGTAAGTTTAAATTCTCAGGACCAAACGTATTTTCATGGTTGATTTTTGAAGTTGTTGCGCTTTCTTCTTCTTTAACCAACGTTTCAGACAGCGTTGGAGTGCGTTGTAGCGTGAAAGTATTTAATAAAACACGACTCATTTAAAATAGAGCAAAAATCTCATGGAAGGCGTCTTAAATATCATTTAAAGAAACATTGTGAATTTTTTCACAACTATGACTTGTAAAATAACTGCCAAAAACGTATTTATAATAATTTTCGGAGCATACTTTGCGATTTTTTTCTATCGAGGGGATTTTATAATAAGCATTTCGGCATGGAACGCGTCTAGATATTATCTTCAAAAAAACTTCAAATGTTTAAGGGAGATATGTAAGAAATCAGTAGAAATACTAGTAGCGGCGGCTAAATGTAGTATCAAATGTGTTCAAAATCATTTTTTTATTTTATTTTATTTTTATACGAGCTCCACACCGGAGGCCCTGAGGAAAATAATTCCCCTCAGGACCTTTGTCATCTTTGGGGCTGCTCTGTGGGGGGGTATTTTAAGAAAAGGAAGAAGAGGAAGTTCTGGGAAGGAAAAGGGTATGAGGGTGGGTAGGAATCTGGTGTATCCAGGAGTGACGGACGTATGAATTCATTCCTCCCATGGCGGTGGAATATGATTAATGTATTTATAAGAAGAAGCTGTAGCACATTTAACAGATTATGCCCAAATATCGATGTGTTTAACACGAACTTTGATAAATTGACAGCACGCATTAAAAATAACACTCTATTGAATGCCACATGTTTAACTAATAACTTAATAGTTCATTAATTTCTGTATTTCTCTTTTTTTTTAATTTTTAGTTCACAACATTTTCTCTCCTACCTTTAGCAGTTCGAATTCAAATAAAATCACTTCCTGAAAGATATTATTGATATTATACGTCGTATAATTTGTCGTTATTTTATTGGTCAATGACATAAATAATGAATTTATACAGACTGTTTATAACGCTAACAAATAAAATAAAATAAAATAAAGGCGATGTTCCGAGAGAGTACGGCTGGAGAGTACGGCTGGGACTCTCTCAACCACTCTCTCACGATCTCCTGCCATGCAGCTGGTAGGCAGACAAATAAACGCCACCAAGACTCGGACAAACCTCACCTCATGAACTCGGGGACCCCTGCTAAGTCACCAAACGTAGCGAACTACTTGGGGTGATCTACAGCGGAAGCGTCTCCTAATATCTACAGGAATTCCAAAAACTGAAAAAATCGAACTAATATCTATGAGAACCAAAGTGCTTACGAATATCTACAGCTCAAACTGCTGACTAATATCTATGAGAACCAAAGTGCGTATGAATATCTACAGCTCAAACTGCTGACTCATATCTATGAGAACCAAAGTGTTGACGAATATCTACGGCACTGGCAGAGCTTGGATTTGCAATTATGTATAGCATATTGGAATAACGTAATGTTATAAATAGATTTAATGTTGGGTACTTTGTTGTAGTACAGACTGATTCGGGTTATTTAGTGGGTTTCATGATGTAAATTAGGGTAATGATGTTGAATGGGTAATGACACTGGATGGTTGTGTTGTGATTTGTACCTACTTTGTGGTCACATTATCATGACACTTACACCTCTTATTGAGTGGGTGTATTAAATGTTATAGTTACAGGGTTATACATAAAGGTACACAGTTATCAGCTTTAATCCCATGGGATCTTGGACGCCAAATCTCGTGGGTACGAGATATGCTGGACTGTGTCGGTAGGCATGAAATACTCCCATCAGAGCGTGGGCACTGTTATTTTATTCATTGTTGTGAAGCTTGGAAATGTAAAATAAAAGAGTGGATGTATAACAAGATTTATATATTAAAAGATTAATCATACCTGTGGACCATACTACATCTACATCCTAGCTAAAAAACCTATAAAGTGGCTGCGTCGAATCCAGATGCAAAGCAAGGGGACCGTTCCTCCCTCACTTTTGCATCATCGCCAGGTTACTCGATCTTCTCCATCCATCTTGGGTAGTTGTGGAGTATGGGAACGCCATGCCCTTGGCGTACTCCATTAATGGTTCAGGTCCCATCAGGTTGGAAATATATGGTGTGGAAAAGGCGGACGGGTTGTGTGCCGTTGTATTATTGGTGATACATCTCGTCGAATGACGGATGGTGTATATAATCGAAGATTATGATTAAATGTGTCGATCAGGCCGGCATAGTAGCACAACGGGATTCTACACTTGAATACCCGTAAAATAAAGATTCTCCAGTCGCGATAACCTTGTACCGGCTGAGATTTAAAGGAAACTATCGTTCACATATTAACTTAACTTGAAAAAACCCGCCGATTAAACAATTTCCATTATAATTTAAAATCCACTTGTTGACTGTCAGATTCACATCCTGCCCTCAAGATGCGAATCCAAAAAGTGAAGGAAATCGATCATGATCCCCCTATCGTTCGAAAGTTTAACTAATCGGAGAAAAAGTGAAACTATTTGTAGCCAGTAAAATAATTTGAGTTATTAATATAAACAAATATTAATAACCCTGGGGTAATTTAGAACATTATTTTCCTTATTAAATTATTTTCATAACAGTAATAATGCAGTTTAAAAAAAAAAAACTATTTATGTATGTATGTATGTAAAAACCCCAAATATCGAACTATTGGACACATTTAGCTGATTATTAAGGATTTGGGTTTTTGTTTTAACAGCTTTCTTTATTTCGAGTGCTACTAAATTATTTAGTCTGTTACCATGACTATTTCTATGTGAGTTAGGTTAGGTTAGTTTAGGTTGTGGTGCCGTGTATTTCGAAATAAATAAATATATTTGTACTAAGACCTCCATGTTTGTTCAATAAATTATTTTCCTCGTAAACAGCAAAATACGTAATATTATGCAAAAACTTTATGTACTTTAAACAATTAAGCCTTTATGTAATTAGTAATTACGTAATTGAAGTAATTTATGCTTCTCCGTACAACCTCTTGCTCAGCTGCCCTCTGTAGATATTAGTCCAACCTACGCTCTGTAGATATTAGTCAACACTGGGACCGTCATAGATATTCATCCGACCTTAGCTCTGTAGAAATTAGTCAACGCTCTGAAGTTCGTAGATATTAGTCCAACATATGAGCTGTAGATATTCGTCCGACATACAGGCTGTAGATATTAGTAACTGGAGTCACCTACGGCAGAGGTGTTGGTTATCCAATAAATGGTTCCCTTGGCGGCGGTACCCATACCCGCCTTCCAAATTGATACATTTTATTACATTATTAAAAAAATAATAAAAAACCTTGTTCAAATTGGTTCGAACACGACTGTAGCCAATGGCGGCATTGGAATGTTACAACAGCGACCATTTTTATTTTTGTTCCCGAGGATGAAAGGGATCCAAATCCGAAATTTGAAGAAATGAGTTTTTGATGCAGACTTGAAGTAAATTATCATGTTTATCAGTGGCAGAAAGATGGAAGTCCCATTATGAAGAAAAAATAGGATTTTCAAAATTGCATGTGGATGCAAGTACAATGATGCAACAACAATCTTAGAAGCAGAAGGATGTACCATGGACTTTTGTTCCTTTTATACACCACATGTCACAACAAAATAGTCCACTTCATTTAGAGGCAGTAGGACTCAAATCCATGTTTTTTTTTTTTTTTAACATGAGCTCCACACAGGAGGCCCTGAGGAAAATAATTTCCCTCGGGTCCTATGTCATCTTTGGGGATGCTGTGTGGAGGGTTTTTTTAAGGAAGGGAAGGAGAGGAGAGTTCTGGGAAGGAAAGGGGTTTAAGGGGTGGGTAGGAATCTAGGGTTCAGTGTGCCCTGGTCATCCGCCTCCAAGACCTAGACAAACCTCACCCCATGAACCCGGGCACCTCTGCTAAATCACCGAAGGTAACGAACCACTTGGGGTGACCTATGGCAGAGGTGTTGGTTATCCAATAAAGGTTCCCGGGGCGGTGGTACCCATTCCCGCCTCCCAAATTGAAAAGTTGACTCAAGTCAGCGTTTTTTTTTAAACAATTATTTTTAAAGGCTTTACGTTTTAAAATTTCGTTTCCCCTTTTTGCTCCTTTTTAAAACAAAACTAATTGATTTAATAATTACTTTTTTTGTTATCTATCAGCATCATAGACATCAGAATTCAATAGACCAGAAGATACAGACGAGGGGGTAAAACCAAACTATGAAGGGGGAAGAGGGGAAAGATGACTGTGATTCGTTATACAATCAATCTGACAGTAAATAGGCATCTCGCATTACAATATCACCATTTAGTTCTTAAAAGCAAAATCTGCTTTGAATGAATAGACCTTTTTACATGGGAGCGCGAATTGCTTGCCACGATAATAACATATTTGCTAAGGCCAAATGCTCGCCGCAAAAAGACTCGCCCCAATACACATAGCAATATTTTGTTGCCGTGTTTAGTTAAAACACTATTACAAATGTTTCATAATTTACTTACCCCTGTAACCAGCGACGAGAACACTGGAGAACCGCCCACATTCGCTATGTCTATATAATATGTACCTATAATGTATAGCGCAAGCTGCCGTTTTTGGCGTGATATTTCGTAAAACGTATAGACGTTACTTTCGCGCTGGTCACTACAAGAATGATGACGTCACATATTTTAGATTCTCTCCCCTCCCCATGGAGCGAGCTGGCGCCAAGGCGGAGCTTATAGCCGGTTCCATGGGGAGGGGGAAATATTACGTTTTTATCACTTAGGGCAGGTCCAGATATATTCATATGTCCGTGATCAGCATGGATATCCGAAGAAGTTATGAGACCATAGTTACAGAAAAAATAGTTTTTGGCTCTCCTGAACATTTACCTTTTTGGACTTGCATCCGTATGCTTCGGGTACAGAATTTGGTTCGTAAGTTCAAGGGCAAGCCATTCGGCTTAGTGTTGCTTATCTCTTCTATTGTGTTGATCGAACCGAGCGCAGAAAGGGACAGCAAATTTCGCATTGCACTTTGTTTGACCTGGAAGGGCGAAAATAATGAACAGCTGATTTTAACCGTGAAACGACTGTAAAACACCGAATAAAATTATGGATAATTTCAAAATAATGCTTTAAATCCGGATTTCTTTGTTTGTTTTCATTTAATTAGTTTTTACTAGCTAGGTACTATGATCGTCAGTAATAATTTATAAGAATTTGACCAAAAAAAATCAACTTCTGACTCGATTTACTCGAAAACGAAAGCTCAAATAAAAAAAAATTATACCACAAAATCGACTCCAAATGTGATGAGGATTCCCCAGTTTCCCGGTTGTACTACAAGTTTTCGGACACCTTGTATATAGTAAAATGTTGAGAGCCACCAAATTTGTCCAACTTATTATAAGACCTTATTTAAATACTTTTTTTTTCTATTTTAGTATTACCTTTTTATTATTGTACATTTCTTTTTTATAAATAAAAAAAAAAGTTTTTGAAAACACTATTTGTAAAATGTTGAGAGCCACTGGATTAGTCCACTTTTTTATTTTTAGTATTATCCCTTCATTATTGTACATTTCTTTTTATATAAAAAAAATCAAAATTTTTGAAAACTTTTCATTTGTAAAATGTTGAGAGCCACTGGATTAGTTCACTTTTTTATTTTTAGTATTATCCATTTATTATTGTACATTTCTTTTTATATAAATAAAAAAAATAAAAATTTTGAAAACTTTTTATTTTTAAAATGTTGAGAACCACTGGATTCGTCCACTTTTTGTTTTTAGTATTATCCCTTTATTTATTGTACATTTCTTTTTATATAAATAAAAAAAAATTGAAAACTTTTAATTTGTAAAATGTTGAGAGCCACTGAATTACGTAATACATAACGTGAAATACGTAACAATTTTGGTAAGAACATGTAAAAATGTTTGACAAATATATTTGTATTATCTATAAATCATAATTTAATCGAAATTATAAACACGGCATAGAAGAAACTAAATAAAGTCGTACTGCCGCACGTACGCGACAATACTCTATCTGAATCGTCCGAGTGCTGCCGCATACGTGCGGCAATACTCCTCAAAGGGTTAAGTTGATAAAGATTAATATTGTATCCGTCTAAATAACTTTCCAATTACCGCATTGTACGTGACCATTTAAAATAAAAGAGGAATATCCCACCATGCATTGTTTTGTTATATCTCAAAGGGATTAGGCAGTGTTTTTGATGAAAGCTCCTAAGCAGCTTGACTTTTTCCGACGCTTTTAACAATTGACAATTTATATACATAAACCTTCCTCACGTTAAGTAGCTTTTGAGTTTATCGCGAACAGACAGACAGACAGACGACGCGGAGGACTTTATTTTATAGTACATATGTAGAGATATAAACGACTTGAAACGTGTTATTAGTCATTCTTGACTCCTTTTTTACGGAGGTGAAATGAAATGATATGAATTTATTGGCTCCATGGAGGACTGCAATCAGTTACAAGAAGACGTTAATCTTCTTACTCATGCTATTGTCTTAAATGCGTTGTGCGTACAAAGGCCTTAAGGATGTTCGTTTTTACAAAATTGGTTTTGACATTTTAGGATTTTTCAAATATGCGCTAAACTAAGAACAATATAATAAACCATATTATGGTGGTCTTTGTATCGGACAGCAGATGAATGTATGTCACACTTTCTACAATGGCTCGTCTTGATTAGATTTTTATCTCCGTACACATGTTGTATTGCCTTTGCAAGGTTAAATTACTCGCATGACAAACCGCGGGACCTTAGATGTTCGGCGCTATGACACATGTATTTGTTTCATCCAGACTCCCATGCATTTCTTTCAGAGATAAGAATAACTAATCCTATTAACAGTTGTAGACTTTTAGCCCAATAAATAGGGAAGAGACTAGCCCAAAAAATCAGTTGTCCGATGACATTCGTGAAGTCTGTGTTTCATTTGGAAATCCTTACCCAAGGTCCCCTCAAGAGAAAGCTGGCAATTTACAGTCGATGTCACAGGCGTGAGCGTCCAGTACAGTCTTGTTCATGTTCAATGTGTTTATATTATGGAGGTGTTAAAGGTTGCGTGTTCATATCACGTCGGGGTCACCAATATGGAGGTGTTAATCTTACCAAATCAACACTTTCATATGTATTAAATGAAAAAACACACTTTGTAGAACACCACTTTTTATTAGAATTGATATTTAACAGCCAACCAGGTTTCGCTCATCTCGAGCTTCATCAGGGCTTATTATAACAACTGTGTTTTACAAAGTGTGTTTTTTCATTTAATATATAATGTCACACCACAAAGTATTTGCTTCCTTCGATAACTTTCATACGTGTCACGGGAGTTAAATAAATGATTAGAAGGTTTTAATAGATTCTCTTTTTATTGTAATAGTCAAACACAATCGCAACACAATATTAAATATCAGAAAGTTGCGGGGCTAAATCTGATAGCTGTACACACCAGGACACTTCAGGACGGAATGATTTTGCGGTAGCTAGCTACAACTACATCTAGTCTTTCCGGTGTGACCAGCATTCAAAATTGCCAGTAAATAAAATAAATTGTACATTAAACAGTACCTTGCCATAATATGTTTACAGGCAAGCTGAGGTTAAGGCAGCTTTTGAGCGGCTATCCGAAGGTATGGACATCAAGGATGATGACTATTTGGACCTTACTTTGACCCAAGAGGAAGAATTCCTTCAACAATACCAGGATCTTCTGAAATAACTCTTTATTTTTGTTGAAATACCCAAATAAATATATTATGTTCCTCGTAAGAATATCTTTGTTCTGGTTTTAATTATTTGGCGGATGGTTTTTATCGTAGGTCTATCTTCTCATTCTAAATCTTTCAATATGCACAAAGTAAAGACACCCCCATTGTTGAGTGGTGTTACGATTCCTCCTTCTTAAGGCAACATTTCTGAAAGCCTTGCATTGTCCATCATCAGTTCATTTGTGCTTTGTTTATTCATGTATCAGGGTTTATGTGCCATAGTCAATACTTGTGAATGTCACCCTTACCATTCACTTTTTAGAAATATCTTCCAAACCGGTTTTATCCGATTATTTGCTCGGTCTTCAATTATTGTCCACATATTAACTTATTGTGAGCTTGTATATTAAAAGGTTCAATCTGCTCTGTAACCAAAAGAATTTGATGTATTTCGTGCCTTCTAATCTTAGGCTTAAATCCAAAGCTATACGATTTACCTGGTTGCCCAAGCTTGTATATATATCTGTTCATTGTTCAGAGATTTTTTGTTATTATCCGTAATGTTTGGAAACATCTTGAATAACATTTGCTCAAGATTTCATCTGTTTCAGGAGGAACTCTTCTTTTGCAAGCCTCTAAGTTATTTTATTTCTTTATAGGAAGACTTCATTTCATTGCATTTTTAGCATGTTTCATTCCTTTGTCATCATTATTGGCTTTACAATCTTTGAATAGTTTTGGCCTACTCAGAAAAATTCCCACTCCTGAAGGTTTCTTGGTGTCACCCTTCAATTTTGCATTTCAATACCTTTTATCACATTTAATTAACTTTTCATCACCACCATTGCTACAGCCAATGACGATGCAATACATTTAGACTTGCTATTGTCTCACAAACTCAAAATTCAATGTGGCAAGTAAGAAACACTCCTGTGTCCAGTGAATTCTTAATTCAAACATTGTTCATGTATGACAAAGATAGATATTCGAAGAATATGTGCGTTTGAATGAAAAAAACATTAGGACCGGGCGACGTTTTCGTATTCAAAAGTTCCGTCCAATGCTGACTTAAGGCCGACTAAAGTTAAGAGGCCTGGGCATGGATTTCGAAGTGTTAAGTGATCAAGCTATAATAGAGCAACGATAGTTTGCAAACCCTCCGCATCCCCTAAGATGACTTATGCTCTGTGGGAAATTATTTTCCTCAAGGCCTCCTGTGTGGAGATGATGTAAAAAAAAAAGACGGCAATTGTTATTGTACGTGTTGTTATTGCTGATTCGCATGTTGTTTTAGCGCAAGCATACAAGTAATCAGAGTGATTAGACTACTTTAAACAGTAAAATTTACTTAGCGACAGCACTGACTTCATAATTTAGCTGTTGCACGCCCAGACCCTGTATTTTAGTAAGCCTCGCTTTCTCTAATGAGCATAAAACCTTCAGACGGAAAACAACTGTATTATTTATATTATAATCATAATAACCACTGGTGCGACAGCGCAATTTAAAACTTTTTCTCCGATTGCAATAAGGGAAAATTTGCCAAAATTGGCAGCAAAGCAATTCGAGGTATTTTAAATAGTGCTATACTGTGGCAAAAAGCACTCCAGTGGATAATAAGTAATTTGCGTGTATTGATAAATGAAATTGTTATTGTTGAAGGTAGCTTGAAAACAAGCTAATGGGTCTGAGTGGTTAATGTAATTTACTTAGAGACTTACACAACCTTACGCCAGCGAGGCAGTTTAGTGCTAAAACTATGAAATCAAGACAATACAATTGTCTTTTTTGGCTTGACACTTTGAGATTTCTACCACTCGTCTATTTATTATATTGTAACGTCATTGGCTACAACCTTTGGAGAGTCCTATCCATCTCTTGGAAACGCCATCTGGCAGTCTTCTGCATTCTCCCTCAAGTTTGTTATGCCTATAGATGTATGTAGTATTTAGCACAATGTCCAGTCCTAATGGCGATATTATACACTTCAACCACATTGATGCGATTTGGTTGAACAGCGTATAATTGAAAGGGTGTGCTGTTTACACGTACTTTTCAGAAGTGGACCATTGAATCACATTGCTGTCATAGAGTTTAGAATGTCTTCGAAACAGGTCGTGCTCGCGGGAATTATATCCCTCTGATTTAATTAATGTTCCACAGGCTTGGATAGTTCTTAAAGTGCTCAAGAACAGAGGCGTATGCTCTTCCCTCCATTTAAAAACCATTTTCTATGTTGACAACTCACTACAAAATAAACAGTCACAGTTTGACACTTCAATACGGGCGCACAGTGCTGCGCGCGCATGCAACGCCGCATTCGCGCATGCGCACGAATGGACAACAGAACCAATCGCATTGAAAATATTAAACAAGTTGAATATTTTCAATACGGTTGAAAGATGACGCGCAATGACATTGAAGCATTCAATGTCTTGTTTACACGGTGCAATTTGGTAGCTTCAACCAAATTGCGAGGCAGAATTGAACCGTATAATATACCCATAACCTCATTGCGTTCCCGCCTAAACTGTTTTCCCTCCTAAAGTTCACCTGTCAACACATGTGCTTTCTTCTGTTTATTTAAGTTCAAAAATGGAACGCATTTAAATAATAATTTTACTCTTACAAGTAGGTACTTATCCTTATTCTTTTTTATTTAAATTAATTTTACTGGTTATAAAATGTTTGTCTTATGACTACTTACCCCAATTATTTGTAATTAATTTCTGGATATTGAATAATGTTAATGATTGTCTTATGACTAAGAGACTTTTCTTCGAGTGATAATAGTTTGAATAGGATACCAAAACAAAAATATATTTTCTCGTTTTAAACTGTAAATAAACCAAAAATTGTACTTGCTACAAATGTTATAAAATTGAACATGCTGTGATTAGGAATTGGTAAAGAGACATACGTAGCTTTGTAAATAATTGATCTTTAATATACCTAATATTAATTCTGCAACAAACATTAAGAAATTAAATTCATTCGCGGTTAGTACCTATATATACATAAAATTTAATATAATGCTAAGATATTGTTTTCTAACAAATGAAATTTTGAATTATAAGTTTTATTGATTTGCTTTGTTTTGATTTTTTACTTATGGGTCGTTTCTAATCAATTAAAGTCGGTAGGTTAAATATTTGTTAATAAAAATATTATTTTTGTAATCTTCCAAACTTTAGGTACTATGTATTTACACTGTTTTAAATCAGCAACCAAATGTTTAAAAAATACTTATTAAACCAAAATGTCATTGAATTGTTTTATTTATTAAGTACTGGCTGGTACCCGGCATGCGTTGCAATGCCATTCAAAGAAATAGATTGATTCTCCCTGCATGTCCTTTCCCGTGCGTCCCCGCTTTCTTCCACCTTCCCTGCCTTCCCCCTCCATCGTCTCTTCCCCCCGCGAACCCCACCTTCCCTCTGCCTTTCCTCCCTGCCGCTAAAATATATGAAATACATGCATTTTCATTTATACAAATTTCATAACGCCAGAGCTTACCATTATATGCAGCCTACGTTACTCGCTGATAAAGTAGCTTTCTATTGGAGAAAGAATTTTTAAAAACAGTTTAGTGGTTTAGGCGTGAAAGCGTAACAAACAAACACACATACTTTCACATTTATAATATTAGTATGGATTAAGGAAGTCTAGCCAGTGGCGTAGTTTGCATGGATGGCACCGAGCGGATAATATGTAGAAAATTGGTCCGTCCTGGTGGGAGGGATGGTAGAAAAAGTCAAGAATGTCACAGGAATACATGGCATGGACTAGTGTACCACATGTATCTGAGTAATAAGAGATTTTAGAATATGATTGAAGCGGGGGAGTGTGTATTAGTGCAGAGGTGTGTGGCATATCGTGGGTATACTGGCAAAAACGTTAACTCTTAAATCGCTATTTTGAGAAAACAAGCATTTACGTTTTCTGCTAACTTCAAACTTTTTATCAAATTAAATTGTAGGAAGAGAGGACTTATCCATACATTGGTGACCCGAGCGACCAGAATATGTGAAGAAACAAAAATCGGAGCAGAACTTACAAAACTGACCGATGCACTGGAGCGTAACGGTTACCCAGCAAGGCAGACAAGGCAAATCATAAGAGCCAAATCTGCACCAAACGAAGACAGAATTGAACAAGAGTCAAAGGGCTGCGCTTTCCCGCCTTACGTTTACAATGTGGACAGAATTGCCAGGATATTGAAAAAAGAAAGCATCAAGACTGTCTTCGGAACCACGACAAAAATACGAGACTTTTTGAGGCCTGCAAAGACCAAGTTTCCTCTAGAAACAGAAGGAGTGTACAAACTCAGCTGTTCTGGATGTGACAAGGTTTATGTAGGCCAAACAGAGCGAACGATCTCAAAAAGGATATCAGAACACTTTCGTGCCTGTAAACTTGGCCACCCTGACAAATCGGCAATCGCTGAGTACTTAATCGAAACCGGCCATTACTTTGGATTTGTCCCTGAGGTCCTGGGAAGACCCAAAACTCATAGAGCACACCTGATTACGGAGGCAATTGAAATTCACAAAAATCCTATAAATATTAATAGAGACGACGGAGCTAAGCTCAATAGTTCTTAGTATCCGGTAATTGACGGTTACATCAAGGCTAAACGCAAAAAAACATGTTGAAGTATATTGTAGCGCCAGCTCGTAGAGGAGTGGAGCTGGCGACACGGTATCGCTCCTAAGTAGATAAGTACAAACATCACCCGTAATTATTACACATCTGCCCTGATGATGGACACTGCAACGTTGGCTAAAGAAGGATGTAGCGCAACACCAAGGGCGGATCCAGCTTTGGCGCCAGGGGGTGGGGTCACATAGCGCCAGGGGGGGTCACATAGTCGTGGTCAAGTCACAAGAAGTTATAATTTAATTTTGATAATAATAGATACGAGTAAAAAGTAGGTCCACCTAGGTCCTGGACCCAGCCCAGGGGGGGGTCATGACCCCCATGAACCCCGCCCCTTGATCCGCCCTTGCGCAACACGGCATAATACCCCAAAAACTAATAACAAAATTAAATTGTAGTATGTGTTAATCTCAAAATACGATATCAAGTTGTGTGTTCAGCTAAAGGTGAGATTAGGCTAAACTAGCGACTATTTCATTTTCACCATTTATATTAAAAGAACATCCAGAACCAGAATTCTTGCAAATTCTCTAGGGATGTTTAGATCAGGCGATCGAATGCTCATTGCTCATTCTTCAACAATCAGTGTCCGACAGTGAGATCGATATTGTGATTTCAAGAGATGGGTAAGTTTTGCATTTTGCCGGAGGCCTCCAAGACGTGCTTCCTTTTAAAAGTACTCGAGTTCTTTGGTGCTAGGGTTCGAGTTCTTTGATGCAGACTGCGTACTGGGTGCTGTTGCGGCTACCGGGACGCACGAGTTCGGCAGGAACAGTACTGTATAAATTGGACTGGAGTTCCTTATTGTCACCATGAATAAAATATTATTATGTCTGACTAATGAACTGGACGATCGATATCTTCCCACAAAAATAGTGTAGATTTATTAAATGTTCATAAAACTTACTGCATAGTGAAAAATATTTTCTCCACTTACAAGTTAAAAAATTGGTATTTATCCATTTGAACACTTACAGAAATTGGTACAGTTGATCATTTGTACACTTACAGAAATTGGTACAGTTGATTCATTTGTACACTTACAGAAATTGGTACAGTTGATCCATTTGTACACTTACAGAAATTGGTACAGTTGATCCATTTTAACACTTACAGAAATTGGTACAGTTCTTCCATTTGAACATCTACAGAATTTGAATACTTACACTTCAATGATTGGTTAACAACAAGGTTTCTCGTGTTAATTTCTATGTTGGCATTAATTACGGCCGGCCGGCGTAGTCCAGCGGTAAGGCTCTTGACTCGCATTCTGAAGGTCGCGGGATCGAATCCCAGCATGACAAATAAATTTTATTTGATTAATTTGTGTTATTTCACAATTTATTCATTTAAAATAATATATAGTATATTTGCGGAACATTCCAGAGTGGAAGATGCTTTCAGTATCGCCCTGGTGTAAGACCACCATTCAGAATTGAAACGTTGCTTGAAATGGCATTAGTTGTGTTTAGTGACCAGATCTGAATAGCCAGGTACTTCCTCTTCCCTACCTCCTTCCCCTCTCCACTACCTTCAGCCTCCCAACATACCCCAATTGGGGATGCCATAGTCTCACTGGCTCCAGATGGGAGTAGTTGGGACTCTTGTGCGGTACTCATAAAAATAAAAATGATAAAGTGTATTGAATATCAAGTGTGCTTTTTGATAGTGTCTAATGACCTTTCTTACAGTTCTGCCTAGCTGAATAAATCATCATTTGTATGGAAAAATGCTCAGTCATCATCATCATACATAACCCTGATAAGAGTCTTGGCCATCTCCAAGAACCGCTTTCACTTCTGCTGGTCTGTTGCTCCCCCAGTTTATAATTCATACATTCACACCTAACTTTGGACCTCTAAAATCATCAACATGTGTTGTATATATTCACCACTATATACAGACCTCTACATAACTAGTAAAGGGAGGGGTATATAAAATCATTTAAATAAGTCGTCACAATAAGGCATAACCACTGTTTGATAAATGCCCTTGAACTCCGAAACAGCTGTCACAATAATAAAAACTAAAATTCTTGCAGAACTTAATTGGCTTAACGTAGCAAAGTCCTATATTTACTCGACCATTTGACATTTCATCTGTCTGTAAATTCCAGTGCATCATGGAAGATAGCCTATCTTAAATTCATCCCTCTATAGTTTCATCCTAACATCCTACAACAAATGTGCAGAGAAATAATTTGTAGCATAGTGTTGTGAATTCCAACAAACTGTTAATTTTCTTTTACATGCTTAATTCTATTTTTACACAGGGTGTACATTTGGTAGAATACAGTGTACTAAAATGATCCATGTTAAAATTTTTCATTACTTACACATCTTAGATGTTCTTTAATTCTTATGTTTACGTTCCGGGCCGTTTTTTCGATGTAAAGTGCAGAACAATCGTTGCAATTTAGTTTATATATGCCCGAGTGAATGAGAGCCCGAGAAATGTTTTGGAATATTGGAGAGTTCTAATAAGAATGGATATTTCCGTTACACTTTGTTAACCATGTTATATCAAAATAGTGAAAATTGCATTTTTTTAAATAGATAAACAAAAATACTGATTTGTAAGTATAAATATAATAAACATTTAATTATTTTTCTACGGACCTAATTTGGTATAAACTTTGAATAACTTAATAAATAATAAATATAAAATTCTTACATCTAACCTTTTAACTTTAGAATTATAGTTTATAAGCAGGTCATATTAATCTAACAAATACATATTATTAGGTATAGTACATGCCAAACTTTAAGGCCGGCCTAAACAAGGTACGATTCATTCTCGCGCAGTTACAATGAATGTAAGCGAAAGAGAAAGATGTGTATAAACATATGTGCAATAGAGAAAGGCATGGTCAGGGGGGCATGCCACTTTTTTTACCTTAAACTCGCCGATTGCAACTATTTTGATCAATGTCAGGCCGGTCTTAAAGTTTGGCATGTACTGTACCTACATTAAAAAATATTTGTAATTAATTTAATGGCAGAAAATTTGGAAATATAAGATTTGATCTGTTATAAATAAATAATCAACACTCTAAATACTATAATACATATTTTTATAAATTAGTCACAATAATTTCCACAAATGCGGCATCATTCTTTATATAGTCGAATTTATCCAGACTTGCATGAGGAATGAAGACATACTGCTTCCGCATGTTGGACTCCGAAGTTCTTTTGTCCTTCTCCGCTGAAGACAGGTTCTCCGCACTTTTGCTGTGGTTGCTGCTTCTTGCGCTGCTATGATCGGAGCTTCGAACGGAATCCGTGTCTTTGGTGTATGATCGTACAAAGTCATCTTGTAGTTCCTTCTTACGCACCAACAATGTCTTTACAATGTCAATTGCCTGCGACAATAAATAATAATTTGTTAGAAATTTTTTTGTGATCTTGCAAATTTTGCCTTTTGGTTCAATTAAAGAAATTGGGATAGGCAATGATGTTATATGTAATACTTATTGTGTTGTAGAAATCTCAAAAGTAGTACCTAAGCCAGAAGCAAGGCAATTGTATTTGTCTTCATTTTCGTCGTTTTAGTGCTCAACTGCCTACCAGTAAGTAAATTGCATTAAAAAAGTGCCAAATAGTCTATAATGTTCACAGACATTGCAGGACATTACCTTCAGACACATTGTGTAACATTTAAAACTCCTGGCTCCAGACGGTTGGGAGCAGTTGAGATTTTTGTGCGGTATTCGTGCAAATGCTTATGAAGTAATTTAATTTATAATCCTGGGACGGTGTGATGGCTCTACTGAGCAGGGTACAGAAAAGACGGAAAATAGCTGATCGTCAACCACAGAGGCTTCTCGATAATAAGCCTGCCGGACGAAAGAGTGTTGAGAGACGTAAACTTAGGTTGAGGAATGTAGTGAAGGCAAACACTATGTACTTAGGTTAGACATGTGTATATGGAACAGGAGATCTGCGGAAGTGACAGCGTTGACGATGACAACAAGTGAATCCCTACAACATATATCAGACATAAAAATTATAAACTCCGCTTTATTTCACCTGGCTCCGTTTGGGAGTTTGGTCTTTCAGGGCTATAGATGCTGTCAGCTGAGCTGGCCATGCCAGGATGGGATCCCATTTTCCAGGAATTACCAGCACTGTGGCGGTGATGTGTCGCCCTCGCCACTTTCCCAGACCATTCAGGTACAACTCCGCCTGAAATGTTAATCTTTAAATTAAATACTTGAAAAATCTCCTAAAATATGTAAGTGAAATAACAGTATTTTTTTTATCTATTAACACTTTGAATAAATGTATACATATAAATGGAAAGGCTGATACCTAAGGATATAATAAGAGTGAATGCAAGAAACTCCATTAATTAAAGAGTGAAACTGAAGGCAGCTATTAGTAGTCACTGACAAAAAGTTGTCAAAGGTAGAGAGGTTAGTAGACAAAGGGAAGTAGATTGTGGAAGGTGATCGGATTCTTAAATTGATCCCCGGCAATTGATCCCCTGGAAAGTTGATCCCTCAGTTACTTGGTCCCTCGGCCACTTGATTCCCCAAAAAATGATTTCCTCCCTGGTATTGTGTCTAAAAAGGATATATAGCCGTATAACCAAAGTCGGTGTACTTATATCTGCAGGCGTCGTGTGTGGAAATCGGCTGTACATATATTTTGTCAACAATATCTCTGTGTCCCGAAGGAGTACGCAGTGAGGATATACCGCCGAAAAAAAATACAGTTGGCTTGGGGAAAATACGATATACCTATAATATATCTATTTACCACTACAACTAGTAAATAGGTATAATGGATATAATATCGACTAGTATTTGTATGTGCAGTTGGCTTAGGGGAAATTAGCTGTAACAGAAGTTATCCTTGAGGGGGTTAAGTGTGCGAGGGATCCACGCAGGAGGATCAACTGGCCGGGGGGTCAACTGTTGGGGATCAAGCGTCACAAAGATGTTGAGATACGAATTTGGAGATCCTAAAATAATGCCAGACTGTGAGCATTACGAAGAACGATTGGCGGAGATGTATATCTATTACAGGGGTGCCAAAACCAAATCGTTTTTGGGGCCAAAAAATATAACTGTGCATAAGCGAATCACTCGGGGGAGGAGAGTGTGGGGGGGGGGGGGGGTAATGGGCAGATATTACGAAAATAAATTCCTAATGCAGACATGCAGTGGCGTAGCTAGCATGGGTGGCACCAGGAGCGGATAACGTGGTATCACCCCCCTCCCCCTCCAAGCTATAAATCAAAACCTCCATCAAGAGTTCGAAGTCAGATAACAAGAAAGTTCTAATTTCACAAAATATAATTTAAATGTGGTACCTAAGTTTGAGAATTTTTTTTTGTTATTGTATGAATACCAAAATCCAAAACATACTTAAAAGGGTAAATTTTCGGGATCAGTGTCCATGGTTATTACGAATAATTTTTAGAAAAAAAAGTTTAGATTCGCCTTTCACTATAAAAGGAAACTTTTGCATTACGGGCGGCGGAAAATGATGCATTTTAATTTTCAATTGTGTAAAATTAAATTTCACTTCGCGAACCGATATGGCGACAATCCGGCGGCCATTCCGTCGCTGTTATGTTGGTATCCTGATAATATTAGCGAAGAGCTAAATACGACTGTAGCCGACTTCGTGGGATACATGAAAAGGCGCGCAATTATGAAAACACAACAGACAATGCATTTAGTCCACCTCACGGATAATACGGAACTTTGAGGTTAAACTACGAAAGCTGCATGTCATCATAATTTTAAAAAACATCCCAGGTTTTGAATGTTTTGTTTGGCAAAGCAGGGTTTGTGTAGCGGGCTTGTGTATATTATCTTTATTTTAAAAAACATCCCAGGTTTTGAATGTTTTGTTTGGCAAAGCAGGGTTTGTGTAGCGGGCTTGTGTATATTATCTTTATTTTAAAAAACATCCCAGGTTTTGAATGTTTTGTTTGGCAAAGCAGGGTTTGTGTAGCGGGCTTGTGTATATTATCTTTATTTTAAAAAACATCCCAGGTTTTGAATGTTTTGTTTGGCAAAGCAGGGTTTGTGTAGCGGGCTTGTGTATATTATCTTTATTTTAAAAAACATCCCAGGTTTTGAATGTTTTCTTTGGCAAAGCAGGGTTTGTGTAGCGGGCTTGTGTATATTATCTTTATTTTAAAAAACATCCCAGGTTTTGAATGGTTTGTTTGGCAAAGCAGGGTTTGTGTAGCGGGCTTGTGTATATTATCTTTATTTTAAAAAACATCCCAGGTTTTGAATGGTTTGTCTCCATTCCAGTGCCTCAGCTAGACTCTGAAGTGATTCTGACTAGAGGTTCGTTAACATTATATTATTAATTCTGTTTTTCATAATTACGCGCCTTATCATGTATCCCACGAAGTCGGCTACAGTCGTATCCAGCTCTTGTTTGTATCAGCGATACCAACATAACAACCAATGGCGGAATGGCCCCCGGATTATCGCCGTATCGGTTTGCGAAGTGAAATTTAATTTTGAAAATTAAAATGCACCATTTTCCGCCGGCCGTAATGCAAAAAGTTTCCTTTTATAGTGATTAAGGCGAATCTTCAGTGTTTTTCTAAAAATTATTCGTAATAACCATGGACACTAATCCCGAAAAATTACCCTTTGCTATTTTATGTTATATTTACCATTTTTTGTGTAGGTGTACTTACCTACCGCTCACTGGGACTGGCTTCCCTAATATTATGATATTTTGTGGGGCGAAAGGAAATCGAGGAGGGAAACAGAAGCGAGATTAAGAAGCAGCCAATGTGCAATATGAATAAAGTAGTGAGGTATTTTACCTGTAACGCATATCCATATTTATTGGAGTAAAAGATGGGACTCAAAAGCACCGATTCGTTTTCAACTGAGTCCTTTAATTTTTCTTCAAAATCCCCGATTTTCCACAAAAGATGACCTAAAATATAAGGCCAAACTTAAAGTTTATCGCTCCAAGGTATCAAGTAATGACTTCCGCGTAAAAAAATAATATTAAAAATGAGTGTTCACTGTTCATAGATATTTTTATTTACTTATTATAATTTTAAAAATTCTTAATATCTTTAGAAGTAAAGACCAATTTATAACGTAATTACAAACTAGTATAAATGTTCTTATCACTCTAATAATTATTATGTTTGTCATGTCGCTCAACCTGACTAAAATATAGCAGATTCACACATTTCCAATACAGACAATTTAAAAACATAAGTAATTACGACTACTGATATTAAAACTTAAAAACTAGTAACTTATTAAAAATGTGATGAAAAAATCATTTGTGCAGCATCCTTGGGGAGATCTTATCATTCAAACATTTATAACACTCACAACAGGTTTAATGCAAAAGAAAACATTGGCATTTACGAGACTAATATAAAACAATGTCAAAGACAGGTACTAAATAAGCTGCGTGTAAATTTGCGAACCGAACGCGAATTATGGGAAAGGTACAAAGCAACCGCAAGCGACGTTTCGCGTTTTCGGCTCGCAAATGTATACGCAGCACAAGATGAATTCATTCTAACTCATTTCGAATATAAAATATTGTAAATTGTAGAATATTAAAAAAAAGATCAAAATGTTTAATTCAGCGTAGAATGAGAAAATGTAATTTAAAAACATTGCCCTTTTACATTTGCATCCAAATTATGGTAATTAATGCTCACGGAAGTTGTTCGGAAGTTTAGCTTACGTAAGTTCTCACGGCGACCACTTCACACGCAATTTTATTAGCGGTAAGATTTTTTCCTGCCAACAACGATTTGCTGCTGTCAAATTTAAGCAATTTGTGAATAAAGACGAAAAGGCCCAAATAAAGTACCTACTGATTGGCAGAAATGGGAGTTCTTTAATTTTATTCGAATGACAGCTACATGACAGCAACCGATTACGAATTCAAATGCGTAATGTTATAAACAGAAGCAAAGATTAGAAAGGAGCGGACCGATAATTAAATAGAAGGATGCTTGTTTTCAGAAAGCTTTTTTCCACTTGAAAAATAAATTATATCTCTTCGGTTTTCGGAATCAGAAAAGTTTCATTCCGTTTACATTCGTTCTCGTGGGTAGTGCTTATTTGAGTTATTTTCGGGAGATAATAGGGTGGGTAATCATCCACCTAACCTAATCAGATTTTAGTTAAAATAATAAAAATATCAGTTTTCATAGGAAAAAATCCTACGAAAATAGCTGTCTATTAACCACTGTAGCGATTTTTGCCATATATTGGCGCCATTTTAAATGTCTCCGATTGCTTTTCAGATAAAAAAGGCAATTATCTCCTTCATTCGGCAAAAAATTTTAAAAAATATTTGTACCTCCCACGTCTGTCATTTTGGACTTAAAACGGAGCTATTGAAATGCTTTATCTATTGTGAGCATAGATGTCGCAAATCCGAACTTCGTAGACTATTTTATAACGATGTTAAAAATATTTTTTTACGCAGAATTTCTGATCAGCTGTTTACAGTTAAAATTCAGTCCCCTTTCCATAAATATGGACCTTTCATTATCAAGTGTACCGCAGACAATATATAGAAATCGAAAATATTCTATGTTGACTCGAATAAGTACCTCTCACGGTAATTTCAAAGTAAAAAAAAACATGCAGGATTCGCACGGTTATAAACCTTAAGATATTTTTAAATATTTTTTTATAAACCCTACAAATATATAAACGGTAAAATACGGGTTAATTCATTGGCTGCACAGCACTATAAAAAAGTTTCAATGTCTCAATGTTAAAATTCGAAGGTATTATTTTTTTTTGGTTAGCGAAAAATTTAAAAAATGATCCTATGAAAATGATCGAGCAAACGGAGAAAAAAGTTTTAAAATGCGCTGTCGCTCCAGTGGTTAATTTTTGACAACTCACACCGGCGCATTTTGGCACCGTTTCTTACGGTAAGCGTCTCAAATTATCAAACTGATTTAATAAGCTGTGAAAAGGTTTGAAGTTTGCGCGGACGCGATTAGCCTTTGAAAAAACTTACGTAAGAATAACTTCTGTAACTTGCTAAGGGGGAAGTGACTTTGGGTGTCGTTTACATTGGTAATTTGGCCATAAGTCACTTATGTAAGTGACTTATAGGGAAAGACTTACGTATGTAAAGGCAGCCCAATACAGGTACGCGCAATGTGCCTAGTCTGGTGTTTCTAATTTCAAAATATAAATGTTTGTACTTACTAAATTTACGTCATTGAACAAAGACCCATATAAAAACTTCCGAACTCTATCAAATAGCAATAAATAAACAAATACAAATAATCGTTGTGATTATCATCAACACACCTGAATAATCTAAGCTTTCTACTGACACATTAGCATTATTGTCGCTCAGGTGTCCAGAAAAGCGTTCTCTCTGTATAGCCTGAACATTTTCCATCAATTCCTTGACATTTTTATCCATTTCCAAAACTTTAATAGAGTCCTCGTCAACTGTTTGTTTGACGCTTTTGGACTCGATTCTCAACAGTTGATATTTGGAGATATCGTCTTCGTGCCTTTGCAGCTTCTCTTCGGCTTCGCTTTGAGTGGCTTCGATGCTCTTCAGTTGGTGTTTGTTGATGGTGATTTCTCTGGACAGGGTCTCTTTGGTCTGGGAGGCTTCCTGCTGGATATGTGCCATTACTTCTCTCCTGAGCTGTTGCTCCTGGTTTAGATCGTTTCTGACTGACTCCAAGTCGGTTTCTGGAATAATAAACTTTACATTATTTTCTTGTCGACGTAATTAATACGACGGAAGTAATAATCTTCCGAAAGGGGATTCATAAATTCTTCTGGGCGTACCTAACTCAATCTTACATTTAACGATTTTTTAAATTTCTTAAAACCTCAAAATATGGGATTACCTATGAAATCTAGGTAGGTTCATTGGATTTTAACCGCAGTAATCAGTTACTTGGCGGTATGATAATTAAATCTAATGGCTGAATCGAAGAAGAGAAATACGAGATCTTGCATCTCATAATGCAGGGAAAGATTGCCGGAAGACGGGGCCCTGGAAGAAGGAGAACCTCATGGAGCTGTTCCGGGCCGCAGTAAACAAAGTCCGCATAGCCAACATGATAGCCAACGTCCGTTGAACGGACAGGGCACAAGAAGAAGAAGAAGAATCGAAAACCGAATACCTACCCGGAGATCTCCATCGATAGAAATATTCAATTTGGGAGGCGGGAATGGGTACCGCCGCCCCGGGAACCTTTATTGGATAACCAATACCTCTGCCATAGGTCACCCCAAGTGGTTCGCCACGTTTGGTGATTTAGCAGGGGTGCCCGGGTTCATGGGATGAGGTGTGTTTAGGTCTGATGACCAGGACACACTGAACCCCAGATTCCTACCCACCCCTTAAACCCTTTCCTTCCCAGAACCCTCCTCTCCTTCCTTTCCCTAAAAAACCCTCCAACAGCATCCCCAAAGATGACATAGGCCCTCAGGGAAATTATTTTCCTCAGGGCCTCCTGTGTGGAGCTCATGTAAAAAAAAAGTGAATTAAGGCTCCGTAGTAAGCGTTTAAAAAAAGAAGAAGGCTGTTTGAAAGGGAGATAAGTAATTATGAATCTTAGAAGGAGCTCGCTAATATTAAAAATGGTGATAATTAAGCGAAAATTGTGAAAATATTTAATAAAACACGACTCTTTTAAAATAGAGCAAAAATCACTCGGCAACATTTAAAGAACACTCTGAATTTTTTCATACCCATAACATGTTAAACAACAGAACAAAATGTGTTTTTGTTAATTTTCGGAGCTTACTTTGCGTTTTTTCTGACTCTTGATTTTTTGACCAGTTTCATATATTTTATTCTTTCCTCTCTACTATCTACTCGTACATGCGCTAGTGCGTTTTCCTGACACTCATTTCCATTCCACTTAAATTATTTTCATTAATATTTTTACTACACACTAATTGTTGGCGGTATTTTTATATTGGGTTTACGTCGGTTTTCTGAATTCTAGTTTGTTTTCCAATATTTATATTTTATTTTAATTTACCAAGTATTTATAACTTTTTCCCAGAATAATCGGGTTCAAAATTAGACATATAATTTCATGTTGATTGAGAAAAGATGAAAAACAGTTTCTTGTAAATAATTGTCATTATTCTAGCCTATTCCAAATACCCAAGCAATGCACTTTAAGCCCTCGGCAAGAGTTTTAGCAATATCCCTTCTATGCCTACCTTAAAAAAATATGTAATTAATTTATCTTTTTACCAAATTTGTTCAATATTCTTAATTTGGCATCTTGTCCATTGACAATCAGGTCCAGGTGGCTTCTCTCAATCTGTTCCTTTTCGATATCCTTCTGCAAACTTACAAAGGTCATCTCCATTCGAGAAGTTCTTGAAGACAACTCCTGAAATGAGAACAAAGTTCACCTATTAGTAAAAGATGAATCTCAAGACAACATCGGCAATTCCTGGCGTGGAGTATATTATATAAGCTTCATACTTTAAAAAATCACATAAATAAATTAAAACATAGTATTTAATACGTACAGTTTTAAATAAATGTAAAAGTATGTACATAAAAGTATAAGGGAAGAAGGTGATAAAAGGAAAGAGAGAGAAATCGAACATTTTGGAAACATGACTTGTAGGACAGATGAAAAATAAACTCGCCCTTCGGTGATCGATGAACTGGTGAGTGCAATCTGTGTTATTAGGTAGTAATAAGATAGAGCATTGGAAAAATATTCGTACAGCGCCCTTGAGGTTATTTTTCACAAAAAAAGGGATACGTAAATCATCCAAATACTTACTATTATTGTTGTAAACTAAGAACAAAGGATTGCGATTTTGAAAATTCAAGTGCTAGCTGCAACAAAATCGGCTTTCGGTAAAAGAAAATTTAAAGATTTTCGAATACCTAAAGCTGTATATATTTGCGTGTAACAAAACGCGAAAGGAACCACGAATTATGTGAAAGTAACGAAGTAACTGCAAGTGGCGTTTCGCGCCGTTTGCTGTTGCTTCATTCCTTTCCCGTAATTCGTTGCTCGTTTCGCGTTTTATATGCGCAGTCTGACATTTACAGAGGACTCGTTTGTAAAAATAATCTTACTTCGTATTTTGCCTTATTAATTTCCTCCTCGTGAGCTGCCTGCTTATGTAAATTGTTGCATTTCTCGGATTCTTCTTCAATGGTCTTCCTGAGCGTTGAAATGGTAGACAGAAGAATCTGGTTCCTCTCTTCTGATAGAACGTACTGGCGTTTCATCTTGCTCATTTCATTCATCAAAACTTCTCTCTGATCTCTTTCTTCTTCTAGGAGTCGACTGGGAACATTGTTAAAATGATCATGAATAACTTTTTATTAGTTCTGATTCAATTATTTAATTCAATTTTGTATTAGGTATATTGAAAACATTACAAAAATGAACATTCTAAAGCCCTGATAAAGTCTTTTTACCTATTTCCTAGTACCTATATTATTAGAAGGACCGATAGCAATCTCCTTTGATTGGGTATTGGAGATGGCTGCTTTGCTTTTACAACAACCGGTGACAAGGAGAACCACCAAAAATCTAAAAGAATGACGACATTTGAGGAAGGCATATTTCCAAAGCTGGACACTAGAAAACTTATGCAGAAGACGAAGGTGGTAGAAGATTTAAATTGAGCTTGTCCTGATAAAATAAGAACAGGACTAGGTACAAACGATTTCAATATTTGTGAGTTCTAAGAACTCGATACCCGGGATTTTGTTAATCATTTGATAGATTATTCTTAGATATGTAATTTTAAAAGAAATTGCGAGTTTTTTGGATATTAATTGAAGGTAAAAACATATATCCTTACCTTAAGACTTCGATTTCTTCCCTGAAGAGCTGTTGAGCTTGTGATTCATAGATTGTGGATTTTGGTCTCGTCAAACTGGATCTATTCTGCGATCTCTGTGGATACATTCCTCCATTGAGTCCATTTTGCCTTTCCCACGAATCTTGTCCATTTGAAGAAGTTGCCATACCTTGAATATCTCTTGCCGGCTGACTTAGGCTCAGCCCTTGACTACTAAGATCAACCATGGACCTCTGATAGCCAGGGTTTGATGGCAGTTTTAATGTAGAGGTCGTTGTGTAGAGGTGTTCCGCCAACTGCGCTCGTGTCATTCTGGGATGTAGTGGCGCTTGCGTAGTTCTTTGTGTGTTGTTATGCTGATTTAGTTGCGCCTGGGTCATATTTTGCTGATTCAGTTGCGCTTGAGCCATATTTTGCTGGTTTAATTGCGCCTGTGTCATATGTTGCTGGTTCAATCGTGTCTGTGTCATGTTTTGCTGGTTCTCTTGCGCCTGGGTCATGTTCTGCTGGTTCACTTGCGCCTGTGTCATGTTCTGCTGGTTCACTTGCGCCTTTGTCATGTTTTGCTGGTTCACTTGCGCCTGGGTCATGTTCTGCTGGTTCACTTGCGCCTGTGTCATGTTCTGTTGGTGATATTGTGCCTTCGTGATATTTAGCTGAGCAGGTTGTCCTTGTGTCGTGTTTTGCTGATTTTGTTTCACCTGTGATATGTTTTGCTGGGCCACTAGGTGCGCCTTTGTTGTATTCGGCATGCGTACATATTGACCGGTATTTTGCTGGACGTATTGCGCCTGACTTGGAATTTGCTGGACAAACTGTCCGGAGCTGGAATCTTGCTGAGTGTACTGTCCCTGGTTGGAATTTTGCTGCGATGATATGTCATGGACATAGTTGGAAGTTGACTCTTTGGATAAGCATTGGCTGGCATGTTCCTCCATATGTCTCCTTTCCAGGTAGGCCCGACACCGGTTGCATTGCTGCAATGTACTGGCGCAAAGTTTTATATGACCCTGGAATTAAAAAAAAAAGTATTACTAAATTGGAAACCTGTCATACGTAAATGAATTTAGTCTTGAAATTAGATAATTAACGTTCACTACTTCATCGGTTAGCATTTACGATTGAGGCAATTTATTTTATTTTACGTTTTCGTTTTATATTAGATCCACAATTGTGTCGCAAGACTGTGGTTGAGAATAAATTGAGACTATCGAATGTCCATTTCTATCAATCGTTGTCTAGTGTCCCTCTCGTGTTCTCCCATTCCTCTTCTCCTAATTGACACCCATTCGATCCCGAGGGGATATATCCACGTATATGACTATAACATGGGTGGTACCTAAGAGTATGGATGGTGGTACCTATAAATTAATGGCAAGATATCAACTTCAATGACATATTACAAACCCTCGGCACGTAGGGTAACGCATTGTGTTTTACCTTGGCAGATCACGGCCCTGAATAAAATTGCTATATTTTTATAATGTTCGGTTTATTCAAGTAACCTCACATTTTGAATGCTAAATGGCCGTCAGTATTCTAACGGAAATTTATTTATGTCACTATAGGTAGGTACAATACTCGTGGTTACCGGAATTGACGGTTCTACGGTTCATGTTGGCCTCCCACTGGGGGAAGGGAAACAGGAAGAACTAATTTATTTAGCTATGTTACCTACTTTCGACAGATGTGAAGCCAATTTTGTGAGGTCCTCGTAAACCCCACGGACTGTGATACCTAATGTTGCGATGGGATTTGAACTCTAAACTTCTCGACTCGATAGTCAATTGCCTACGCATCCACTAAGGTTAAGGCGCCGCATCCGCTCGCAAAAAGAAGAAGATGGAGAGATATGTATTTACGAATGTTACATGAGCGCGATAACATTTAAAGCGATAAAATTGATGCAAAAATTGCGAAAATGTTTAATAAAACACGACTCGTTTAAAATAGAGCAAAAATCTCGTGGAAGGTGTCTTAAGTATCATTTAAAGAAACATCGGAATTTTTTTCATAACTATGACTTGTAAAATAAATGAAACAAACGTGTTTATAATAATTTTCGGAGCATATTTTGCGTTTTTTTCTATCAAGGGAATTTCATATAATTTACGTTTCGGTGTGGAACGCGTCTAGATATTATCTTCAAAAATAACATACATATATTTTTTAAGAGCTTAAAAACTTCAAATGTGGGACATATGTAAGAAAGCGGTAGAAATTTGGGTAGCGGCGCCTTAAGAATCTTATATTTTTCAGAGTTTTCTAGTGAAGAATTTAGATTTATATCATTACATTGAAATATTGATCACGATCACCAAATAATGTAAACGCCTAATATAACCAAAAATATTTAAAAGGAGTACCATTTAATTAGGTACTTCTCCACATCATTATCATCAATGTTTACAATATTTTAAGGTAGGTTAATTCCTGCAAGAAACCTGATACAACCAACGCAAATTTGCGTTGAATTTAAGTGTCATTTTCAAAATTGGAACTGATTGTGTGAAAACTTCAGAATAGCGATAAAGTACCTAAATACCAACAATTTAATATTGTATTATTCAAAAAATTGGAACTGATTTGTTAAGAATTCAAATAATTCCGTGATTTTTCATTGGCCTAATATGTTGTCAACTAGGTTGAAAAACGTAGATCGAGAAAAACGCGTTCAAAGTTATGCTGAAGGATAATTCAGCATTTAAACTGTTTAAAACGGTTTCAAATAAAATGCTGTATGTCCGTCAATTTTACGAATTTCCTTACAATATTTGGTGAAAGCATTATTAACAAATGCATCTTTTAGAAAATGTAATTTTAAAAAGTGACAAATTTTATTTTTTTAGTGTCCCGGTGCTTTAAAAATATCCTTAGTACCTATCTAAGAGGTGGTTTGGAGCTAAGAGATCCGATATAAATATCATTCCATACAGATAAAATATGATTAAATAAAGACAGCCTGAACCGGTAATTTACAATTTTTAAAATAAAATTACTACTACTGCCAGTGGCGAACAAACGGGGGGGGGGGGGCGGAAAGGGCGAAAGGGCGGGAAAAACACGTTCAAAGTTTTGCTTAAGGACAATTCAACGTACAAACTGTTTAAAACGGTTTCATATAAAATTCTGTAGAGTTAATAATAGTTATTAGTTGTGAAAAATATTCGGATTTAATTTAATTTGCAAAGATGAAAATTGAGAAATTCGCTTTCTACAGAATCAAAAAATATTACATTCTAGGTAACGGTGAAAAATCATTCCAGATTTTTTTTCCTGTGCAGTGTACCCACACTAACACAACATGATAAAGCAGTTCCAATTTTGAAAATATCACAATATAAGTAAGTAGGTAAAGAGAAATTATACTCTTTGATTACACCAGCACAAGGAGCTTGTGATTTTGAAAGAATTTCAAGGTCATTCGGGAAGTGCTTCGCCTGGGCCACGCATTTCAGAAAAACAAATCTATCTATCTATTTAAATTTTAAATAGTGTTTCTTGCGGGCGGTTGGCGGGTATTCGGTTTGTAGGTATACAAATCTACAGTTTTATTTAGAGGTAGATGAAATTTTGCAAACTCGACCTTCAAAACAAGAGGAAGGTCAATGTTTGTATGAGATTCGGAAAACCACCCCCCATCCGCTTTTCCCACACCTTAAGTGGAAGCCACAAGCCGAAAATGTATGCATTCCTTGTGTCTTATAACTTATAACCCACGAATATAGATAATAGGCATAAAACTCGTTTGGCAAACGGATTCTGGAAGTCACGATTTGTTCGCTTTTCGGAACAACTTATAGGTCTAGGTAAACGGTGATAGAAAAAAGAAAAAAAGACGTCACGTTACATATTCAAATCTAAAAAATAATTAAAATGTACACCTTTCTTAAACCTTTTTTAAAGTTTCCCATCGCAATTTGAAAAAAAAATAATGAAAGTTTGTGAATTTTTTATTATTTATTTTTACATGAAACGACAACAAATTGTAGCGATGGTAAAGTTTGTCATACATTTGTCTAACAAAATGAATGTGTATTTTTTTCGTCACACAGTAATTTTAGTTACTTAGTAAACAAGTAAGGTGTGCAATTTTTAAAACTTTTATTGCACGGCGGAAATGTTCTGACCTATATATTGTCAGAACATTGAACATGGCCGAGGACTGAAGAGTTCAGGGCAGAAGTGGTTTTTATTTATTTTATGAATGATTTTATAAAAAAGAAAAAGGTTAATCGAAGCCATTAAATTGTATTTTTAAAAGTCATTTCTTTTAATATGTATTCATACAATATAATTTTTTTAGTAGTTTACGCTTAATTTTTATATAAAGTAATTAACAATTTTATTTTAATTCTGAAACGATAGGAAAAGTTTCAAATTATCCAAATCATAGTTTTTTTTTACATTTATCAAGGGCAGCTGACTTCAGTTAGTAAATAAATATAAATATTATGCAATATCGAGTCAATGTTAATTATTTATTGATATTTTTTTACTAAACTTAAAAAACGCGCCCTTGAGAAACTGTATGCATTATGATAAGAACAATATTTTTAACCTTGATAAAATTACAAAATATAATATTACGAATTATGACGAATACTAAAAAAATTAAACTGCGCCCAGAAAGATTAGGTACTTACTCTTTATTTTTTTAAAGGATGATTGATCAATTTTTAAATGCTGCAAATAGGTGGGTAGGTATTAACAAATTAAGCAATATTTGTTTAATTTTGGTTATCATGTAACATCCGATAAGAAAAGTGTATGATGTTGAAAAATACACGGAAATCAGAGATAAGATTTATCGAATTTATCTATTTTAGTGTTTCAATTCATCTATGTTTATCACGCTAGGCAAAATCATAGATTTTCTCGTCATATTAGTAGGTACCCACTAGCTTCTTACTTCCGTAGTTCCTACCTAATCTAGATAGTAAGTATGTGAATTTATTCTTTATGTGAAACGATTTCCTTGACACAGGAATTCTTGAGAGTAAGTCAGCTTGTGATTCATAGGATAGGGTGATAAATTTAAAACATAATATTTTCTTGCTTGAACAAGTAAGTTTTCGTGCCTTTGTAACTCTTTACACAATATTGTTTTATGCCCGTTTTCTGTACAAATACAAGATAAATGGGATATAATAACATTGTGCCGATTTAAGCTGATGAAAGATAAGGCAATCAGTAAATACAAGGAAATATATTTATTAGGTAGGTAACTATAAAATTATCAAGGGCTCCGATTCCGCAGCAAAATTTAGCAGGCAGGAGGGGAGAGGGTCACGCACGATGGGGAGGGGGTTCGCGGGATGAAGGAACGCAGGAAGGAGTGATGGCGGGGAAGGCGGAAGAGTCAGCTGAGGGTCGATGATGGGGGGATTGCAAGTGAGACATACTAGCGATGGGGGTTAGCAGTGGGTAAATTAGGAAAATCCATGCTTCTCACACGGTCAGCTGTATGTGGCCTGCTCACGCGTCGGTAAACCTTTTGATTTGAACGTGAACGCCCAAGGAGGAAAAACAAAAAAAAAATGTATCCATATGCACTTCAATAAACCCAATTAAAACACAAACACTCTCTTTCTTTGAGTAGCATTGCAACGCATGCCGGGTACTCGCTAAAGTCGCCTGTCGCTATTAAATAAATATAAAAATTAATCCCTGTTTCCCTTGATCACGCCATAACTTCAGAACGACTTTACCTATTTAATTCATCGTTTTTTAAAGTTTTCTAATACTTTGTAGAAGGTTCTAACGGAAAGAAAAATTAAGAAAATTGAATAATTTCAGAAAACTTAACGACTATTTTAACTTCGCACGTTAGGCAGTTCGCGCATTTGATGGAATTGAATTTAGCAGGCAGCTATTTTTTTATAAAAATTATTGTCAATTGATTTTCTTAAATCATAGATATTTTAAATAGGTACCTATGTTAGGTACCAAATTTGATTGCTTTGAATATGGCATTGCAACGCTTGCCGGAAAACAGCCAGTATATTATAATTTATAATAATAATTATATATAATTGTTTATAGGTCCAATTAGGAGTTCCACAGAGCCGAACCCTCTGACATGAAAATATCTGAAGTATGTGAATTATTTTCCCATTTGTCTCTGGTAGGTTGACATGTTATTCTTTTATTGTTTTGTATTTATAATACTTATATAGTGCAATTGCATAGCGTGGATTGACTAGATGATCATTTGGGGAAGTGTGAGAAAGGGTTTAGTTTTTCCTGTGGGGAAAATTTAAACCGGACATTTAAATCTGGTGCGTATAAAATAGATAAATTACCTTTTAAATTTAGAAACTTCTATGAAAGAAATAATATTATATTATAATTTTTATTTGATAAACCAATTTTTAAGACAAGATTTTTATGCACAGCACAAAGGGTAACAATTATTATAAGCAATAATTATCAGCTTGAAACACTCAGATCTACATTGAAGATTCTACATTGAAGACTACACTCATCTACATTCTCGGAAGATTTTTTCATTGGGTGTTGGGTATTGGATTTTTTCATTGGTATTGGGTGTTAGACATTATCAGCGACTTGACTCCTTGGCTCCTCGGTGCCTTGGAAAGTCGGCCACCGAGAGGACAGCTCCAACTGCACCTGCACAGGGCCGGCCCTGCGAGCGACGTCATGTGAGTTTTTTGCGTTGTTTGCTATGAAATAAACAAAAATTGAAAAAAAAACAAAGTGTGAACGGTGACCCTTTATTGTTCCTCCGTAGGAAGTGTTCAAAAAGAAGAAAAAGATTGTTTGAAAGGGAAATATGTAAATCCGAATGTTAGCGAAATGTTTATTGAAAGTCTTAGGTTATTTATAACACAATGACTGTTTATTGACATATCGTAATAATAATAATACTTCTGAGGACAAACGTCCTTCCAGGCTGAAGACTAGTTTTGATCTGGAGAGCTCTTCAAACTTCGTAAATCTACCTTCGGTCACCTTCGTCACAACTCGGCAACTAGACCATGTGACCCGAAGAGCCCATAGATTACTATGGTAAAATATCTAGTACTTAGATCAAAGACTATTACGATACATTACAGATATTATCTTAAAAAATAACCCATACTTTTTGTGAATTTAGAAACTCAAGGAAGAAAAACTTTGAGAAATATGTTATAAATCTATAGCAATTTGGAATGCGGAGCTTAAAATAGGTAAGTCAGGTACGTTTCTTAACATCCTGTACATAATAATATATATTAGTTAGTAAAAGTACCTAACTTGCTTATCGCAAACTGTTGTAACCCGGGTTACGCCTTTATTTTCACTATCTAATTTACTCGCAATTTATTGACTACACAGTGAATCACCTCACAAACACTACAATACACAACATATATAATACACACAAGAATTCCAATCGGTAGTACAATGTCTCACCTGCAGCAAATACGAACTCGCGAACGACTCGTTACAGAAATAACACAGAACACTTGTCTTTGACGAATTTTTATTTGCACTCATTTTGTACTTTCGATAACAAACTACTATATCACTGAATAATTTACACCAAATACAATATAATCGAGAATATAATAGTTAAGTTTACATGCACATTTTAAATTATTATGCTATTACCGACCGCACGTACGTTTTATTCAATTAACATTATACAACATTATAAAATTTTCCCAACACTCAAAAAGTCATATTAGAAGCGCGAAAACACGTTTGTTTGTATTGGGGTTCGACACAAATGATACTTATATTATGAATTATGATAAACTAGGGTCATTTTCACTACAAGATACAGTTTTAATGGGTTTTTGTGGTAGACTGACACAGAAATATGGAAAATTTGTACTAGAAAAACAGTCTTGGAGTGGAGACGTGATACGTGACACTAGTATCAGTCACAATACCTGGTACGGTGGATTGTTATCGGAATAATCGTATCACCTTCACAACCTTATCAGTTCATTAACGAGGCGTGGAATTGGGCGGAAATTTGCCCCGAGTCTTACATTATTACAGAAAATAGATTGCAGCTGTGACGTTAAAAACTGGGTCCACTATGATTTCAAGTACTTACTGTTTTCCGGAAACCCGTTTTTTAATGTAAAATTTCCAGAGACTTGGTTTTGAAATTTGTTTGACATGCCGTGTATGGCATTCACACATCTATTTGGGAGGCTGGAGGGATAACCAACACCTCTGCCAAGTGGTTCGCTATGATTGGTGACTTAACAGGAGTGCCCGGGTTCATGGGGTGAGGTTTGTTCTTAGCGTCGGATGCGTCTGCCTACTTACTGCGTGCAGACCGGATCAAGGGAGGTTCCTCAAGGAAGACCATTTGGCCTCTCCTGCAGGATTCTCTCAACTCATCGCTTTGCAAGAACCACGAATCTTAAATTCAACAGTGATAAATAAATAAACCAGCAGATCTTCAAGAGTTTAAGAAAACCTGTTTGCTTGATGTTTAATGTTCGCAAAAAACCCTACAAGTTAAAAATATATTTTAAGTGCCTACCAACGTTATTAGTTATTTGTTTACATCGAGTTTAGAAGTAGACTCTGAACGGTATAAATAAAAATTCTAACATTGAAACATGTTCGTTACCCATGATGTCAGATTTTTGTCGCTTTCGATTCTGAAAACCCTCCATTAAATTAAAAATTTATGGAAACCTGTTATAAATGTCTTCATAAATAAACTTTAACGTCGATCAAATGTTGAAGGATCCAATATAACTGACAACATAACGTATTCAAAATTTAGTTTCTTAGACAAAACGTTAAAATTTGTGTTTTTAGCCTATTTTTTTATCTGAATAGCCAGGCACTTCACCACTTTCCTCTCCCTCATTTTCTCGCACTCCCGCTTACCTTCAGACTCACAACGAACCCCAATTAGGGATGCCATAGTCCTACTGGCTCCAGACGGGAGCCATTGGAACTCTTGTGCAGAATTCACGCAAAAAAATATTTATAAAGTTTAAAAATTAAGATAATATAATAATAAGATAGACATAAAAAATGAAAGTATTGATAAATATAATGGAATGTAATTGTGTGCCAATTAGGCGTTTTTAATATTCCCACGTTTACAAAAAAGCAATAAACATACGTTCCTTACCACAATAATGCTGCAGCTCTTTCTTATACTTATAATGGTGAGACAAAAGAAGAGACATACAAAGTACATACGTCGGTGTGCAGTTCACACGCGGTAGAAGTGAAACCTTCAGAAAACTGAAAATGATTCAGAGGCAGACATCTCACATGCTCATAAAACCAGAGCCAAACAAACAGACATACTTAATATAAGAAAGTGTAACTCTTCATTTGGACAAAGAAGTTCTGAATTTTTAGCAGTAAAGTTATAAATAACAAACTCCCACTTAGTATCAAACAAATTAAAACAAAAAATAGCTACATTAAGGACATTATGTTGGCTGAAGGAACTATCGGAAAATGAACTAACTAGTATATTTAAAACACCGTCATAAAAGTTTCTGGAAAACCTTATCCAAACAATGAAGTTAAACCATAGAAGTCGCTGAAAACTTATCCAAAGCATAGTCCCCTCAGCACAGGATCTCCTAGTGAGGAGGACTACGAATATATTTTCTATTTTATATATATACCTAACATGTTTCATATAAAAATGTAAAAAATAATAAATATATAGTAAATAATAATAAATAATAAATATATATAGTAAATAATAATAAATAATAAATATATATAGTAAATAATAATAAATAATAAATATATATATAAAATAATAAATATATACTAAATAAAAATAAAAAATAAAGTAGACAAGATGGAGGGGGCGAGCACTGCACAAAGAGGAAACCGATTATTATATCTTATTCTCTCGCAGGCCAATTCCTATGTGTTTCTCTCTTTTTAGTGTCGCTTTTTCGTTTCATCGAGTTTCAAATCACGACGGTTTTAAAGAAGTTTGCGGTGCTTCGTAGCTTCCCCACTCTTGTATACTTTAGTGTTCGGATGGTTTCAGTTCTACCGCATGTGAATTGCACATTTTTTTTCATCTGTTTCATAATATTTTCATTGAGAGTTGTTGATGTTAGGTATTACCTTCAATTATAAATTTGTTGTTTAAGGTAGGTAAGTAATACGAATAATAATCAAGTAGGTTCCTTCGTCTTCTTCGTGAGTCTTCTGATGACCAGCTGTGGACATCAATTTCTTTAAAATGTATAAGATCTACTGATTTTTGGCAATTCTGATCCGACCCAGATACTTTTTTCTTTTCATTTTGCTCTTTTTACAGAATGAAATTCATTTGTGTATTCGCCATCATTATTATCTGTCTACTCAGTGAACAGCTGGCATTCCATATTTTTCCTTTTGTTGTTTTTTTTTATTATTATTATTATGATATCAATTTCTAACGATACAAATGATCTAATTTTCCCTAGGAGTACCGTAAAATAATGGAAATGGAATATTATATTGATTTAGCGTTGGACATAATCGAAATATCGACATACAAATGATAACGATTAATCGTCCTTGTCCTTTTCATAAGTTAGTTTTTTTCTATCCAAAAACTATTACAGGTTTGTTTTCTTACAAAATAAGAAAAAAAATGTGTAGTAAACGTTTTAAAAAAAATCTAGAATTCATAATAGTAAGACTAGTATACAATCTCAGTTTCAACAACGCGACTGAGTGAAACTAATCAAATTCCTGGGGAGGCGGTGCCCATACCCGTCTCCCAAATGATACGAGTATACAGGGTGTTAAGGGATGTACTTGACTTACTTTAACCAATGATTCCTGACATTATTTGGAGTAAAAAATGTAAATGAAATTTTGGTCTCCGGTGACTTTTTTATACGACTTTTTTTTTGGTTCAAAAATTATTTCTTCAAAATCAAACAAAAAAAAATTTCTTCCGCATGTCGTCACTGGTCACTCAGCCGGGTGTCCGACGAACCCCTTACCCCGCCTCCAACTATTCAACAACTACAATTTTTTTATGTTTTTGTAGAAAACAAAAAAACAAAAAACATCAAAAATGTCACCGGAAACCAAAATTTCATTTACATTTTTTACTCAAAATAATGTCAGGAATCACTGGTTAAAGTAAGTCAAGTACGTCCCTTAACACCCTGTATAGTATTTTCGTTATTTGTTTTTGGTGTGTTATTTTATTTTATTGTTACTTTTGGCCTTGAAAATCTAAAATGTATCCTATGTAAAGAGAAGATTTTATAAAAAGAAGAAAAGTTAATTATTAGCAGAAAGTACTTAGATTAGTTGCTAACAAGAAATTTTTGGCGAAATTCGCATTATTTTTGTGAAATTTTTAGGAAACAGGATGACATTTTGCCACTTTTTGGTATTTTGCAGAAAAAAGTAAACGTTGAAATATATTAGGTGTTGGGTGATTTCTATTACACGTTATTCTAGTAAAAATTCCAACAATCGTTTTTTGCATTAAAATGACGAATTTTGTCTAAAAATTCGGGTTATTGCAAACACGAAATTTTCAGGTCTTTGTTTATTAAAAAAATGAAACAATATAACTTTGTATAAACCACTTATTAGTTACTTACTTTGTTTATTAGTTATTCTTATTAAACAGGGCGTCCTCCAACCGAAAGCATGAACCTTTACTTAGTCATTACTATAAACATTGGAAATGGTGGCGTAGCCTTACTGCAGATGCATACAAAAATGTGCTAGGCCACGCCTTATTAGCAATGTTTATAGTAATGTGCAAATGAAGAAGTAAATGTGTAAGCAAATGAGAAAGCAAATGTTTATGTTCTCGGTCGCAGGAGACCGGACTTTAGTAAGACTGCACACCTAGTGATGTGCACCGGAAATATTCCCGGACCCAAATAAATAAATTCCCCAAAATCGAAAAAATATTTTTTTTATTAAGAATTTTTTTATGAGTTTCCTTTGTATGAATATGTGCCTTTTTTTAAAAGTTAATTTTTTGATCTCTCAAAAAATTACAAAGTTATGAACTTTCAAAATTGTATTTCTTGACATTAGGGGTCGTCCATTAATCACGTGAGGCTCGAAGGGGGGGGGGGGGGGTGTAATGAGATATCACGTGTATTTATTTTTCATGATAATATTCTGAAAATTTCAAAATACTTTGTACTAAAAAAAATACACGGGATTTCGGGGGGGGGGGGGGGGGGGTGTAAATCTAAAACCTCACCACATATCACCACGGGGGGGGAGTTAAAAAGTTGCCAAAAAAATCACGTGATTAATGGACGACCCCTTACACGAGACACGATTCAACGCAATTAATAATTTGAATGGCTTTACTGCAGTCCTTGTGCACCACTAATTGTTTTTATATGTATTTATTTTTTAAAGGTGCCGGTAACCCGGGCGTTTATTTTATGTACCTTGAAATCACCTACTTATAAATATTAGAAGCCTGGAAGGAAAAGTTGACGAGATCCTGTGCTTATTAAAATCAATTGACTATAAGATCAACATCATACTTATGTCAGAAACTTGGCTCAAAGAAACGGATATACCATTCATCAGTATTGAAGGCTATAAACACGAAGCATTCTGCCGACCTGAGGGCATCGGTGGTGGAGTATCCATATTTATTCAAGAAAACTTAGAATATAACTTAATCGATAATATAGTAGATCCAGATAACAACTTCCTTTGGATACACTTAAACAAACTTAGCTTAAATATCGGAGTGATATATAAAAAACCGAACACCAATTTTCAAGATTTTCTAGATAAGTTAAACATACAACTGAAAACTCACAAAAGGTCCATAATACTGGGGGATTTCAATATCAACTTACTTGATTCCACAAACACACATACTTGTAAACAGACAGAAATCATCAAGTCAAACGATTTCACTATAATGAACAAAATACAAAAATTACATGCAACACGTATTACAGAAAACAACAACACCATTATTGATCACATCATCTCAGACGTAAACCTTTCGTATACTATAACAAACTGTGACACCTCAATATCTGATCACAACCTACTGATTCTTGACATACTTCATACCTACACTAAAAAAAACTCGCAAAAATCCTCTTACAAATATACAAAAATTGATTATGATAAACTAGAGGAGGATATCCGACAAAACCCCTTTTCTATAAACAATAATGAGGACTCGGAACTGAACTACAATAACTTTGTAAACTATCTGATAAACAAAATTAATTGCAACAGTTCAATAACAATAAAAACAAATAAAACCTGTCTTCCTGAGTGGATAACAAAGGACTTATTAAAAAAAAAAAAAAAAAAACTGCACCTAAAAATTAAAAAAAAACAACCCTGTAACCTATTACTAAAAACAGAATTTACTAAAATACGTAACGACATAACTATAAAAAATCGAAACTTAAAAAAACAATACTACAGCAGCCTATTTAAAAAATGTGAAAATAATACCAAAAAGATTTTATTTTTTTATTATTGTACTACAGACAGGTGAGTCCAATTACGGTAAAATTTCAATTTTCTTATAACTAACAATACATGTATATAGTTTTTTTTAAAACATGGTACGGTGATATCAAACACATCTATATCCGCTGGTAGGGCATTAAGCAATGCCATACCTCTTGTCATGCTGTGTTGAGCCATGACATCTGTCCGACCCTGCGGTATGTAGAATAGGGCGTGGCTACGAGTTCGACAGTATTTGTCAGGAGCGAATAAGCCACAGCATGACAGGAGATATGGACAATCAATAAGGTTTTTTATTAACTTTAATTCGAATACCATGAGTCCGGCATTACGACTTGGAACGTAATAAACAGCATCATCAAGAACCAAACAAACACGCAAAGTAAACCATGTACAAAATTAAAGAACGGTAATGAAATCATCACAGAAGACATCAAGATATGCGAATACTTTAAAAACTACTTTTGTAATATTGGCGCTTCTTTGGCTGATAATATAATCAATAAATACACCCATAAACTGGATGATAAAATTACATTAAAGTATGAAAGTGCGGAATCAATATACTTACAACCCACAACTGAACCCGAAATATTAGCTATTATAAAATCCCTAAAATCAAACGCGTGTGCTGGACATGATCAACTAAAATGTACAACAGTACAAAAACTTGCCCAACTACTAACTCCTACACTAACTAAACTGATTAACCTGGGCCTGAAAGAAGGTCAATTTCTGGACAGTTGTAAAATTGCAAGGGTTATTCCAATGTATAAAGGGGCTTTAAAACTCAAACATCTAACTATAGGCCTATTTCTGTCCTACCGATTCTATCAAAAATATATGAAAGAGTAATATACGATAGGCTAGACAACTTTCTGAAAAAAAAATCATTTCTATATGCCAAACAATACGGTTTCAGAAAAAAATCTAATACTCTCTCTGCAACTAATGATCTTATAAATAAACTTAGAACTAGCATATACAATAAAAACTATGTCACAGCAATTCTCGTAGACCTTCAAAAAGCCTTTGACACCGTAAGTCATGAAATACTGATTAAAAAAATAGAAAAAACAGGTGTAACCGGTCCAGTTATCAAACTAATAAAATCCTATCTGTCCAACAGAAAACAATGTGTTAACATAGGAGATAAAAACAGTCAACTCGAGAGTATAAACTACGGAGTTCCACAAGGATACTGGGGCCACTTTTATTCCAAATATACATAAATGACATCTGTCAGCTAAAACTACATGGTGAAATCTTCTTATACGCAGATGACACGGCAATTTTTTTACCTCGGCAAAAACTTAGAACATCTATTAGAACAATCTCAAACGGATCTTAATGTACTAAACGATTGGCTAATAAAAAAAAAATTAACAATAAACATTAATAAAACCGGTTACATGATCTTAAGCTCACCTTAAAGAATAATACCATCGCATAAACCATTACAAATAGAAGAAAGAGACCTACATATTCTAGATAGCGAAAAATACCTGGGCTTAACACGTAGAAAAACTAAAAACAAAAATCATCCCATTAATTGGTGTATTTGGTAGAATTGCTCATCTTCTACCAACAGAGGTAAAGAGGGGCTTATACTTTAGCTTAATCCAGTCCCACCTAAATTATTTAATAGAAATATGGGGAAACACATACATTACGTACTTAAACGACTTACAAATAATACAGAACAGAGTTATTAAAAAACTCTTCAACTATAACCCAGACACTCCCACAAAAAAACTATACCAGGAAATGAACCTTTTTAAAATAAGAACATTGTACGAATATAACATATCTTTTTATCTACAAAATACAAAATGGACTTATACACACAACCACAACATTTATAAAAACATCACAAGTAAACGAACATTATACTAGACAACACAATAAATTGTACACAAATACTGTCAAGACTGAAAGTGGCAAGAGAAGTATTGGTCACGAGGGAGTTCACATATATAATCTCCTTCCAGATAACCTAAAAACGGAAAATAATATAAAAACCTTTAAAAAAAAAACTATTTAAACTTAAAATGTTGGAACAAAATTAAAAATATTACTTCTTACTACTGTACTATAGATGCTCTGTATTTAAGTTAAGAAAGCGAAATATTATATTTCTTTTAACTTAAGGTTAAACGTCACGTACGTCATAATCTACGCATTCACAGATGGCGCCAATCAAATTATTTTAGGTTTTTAATAATCTTTGCACGTTAAGCTGTAAAATATTGAGGTAAATTAATTGTTTGCGCCCGTACATAATTAATATGAATATAAATAAATAGTTTTGTCCATAAACAAACCCAAATATTTCAAGAGAGGCTGAAAAATTCAATTTTGTATCGGTGACTCAATCCAATAATGTATTTTTCAGCCTTTATTGAAAGATTTGTGTTTATTTATGGATAAAACTATTTATTTATATTCATATTAATTATGTACGGGCGCAAACAATTAATTCCCCTCAATATTTTAAAGCAAACGTGCAAAAAGTATTAAAAACCTAAAATAATTTAATTGGCGCCATCTGTGAATGCGTAGATTATAACGTACGTGACGTTTAACCTTAATAATAATAATAAAAAAGGTGACGTAACATAAAACATGGAGAAAATAACAAATATTTTCATATAGGTACTTAAATATTATATATATTGTAAAATTGTAAATGTTGGAGAGTTGGGGGCGGGGTAAGAAGTTGGGTTGTTACTCGGTTGAGTGACCAATGATGACATGCGGAAGATTTTTTTCTTTGATTTGAAAAAAAATTGAAAAAAAAGTCGTCGGAAAAGTCACCGGAGACCAAAATTTAATTTACATTTTTACTCCAAATAATGTCAAGAATCATTGGAATCAGCAAGTCAAGTGACTTTAACATCCTGTAGAAGCTCAGCAATATAAACGCTAATTTGAATGTACCCTCCCCTCTACACAGCACGCCCATGGATGCCGTGGGCCCTGGAGGAAATTATTGTGAATATATTATACATTAACGTGTAAAGTTAATCTAAAAAATAAATATATGCTACTGAATATGTTGATAAGAAGCGTAAGATCTACATACACAAAGGAAGGACAACTACTGACCGACCAACGCCTTTCGACTCCTAGGCAGAAACGGACTAATGATATTGATCATCTGTGTTAGAAAGAATTTCGGATTTTAGTGAGTGTTTGACCAATTTCATCAGAAATTAAGAAAAATTATAAGCTTACTTTGAGCACACGGACACGCCCACAACACACTTCTTGATATGCTGTTATGGTTTCATCGCGAATTCAGAAAGAAAGTTCGGACTTGTAAGACAAAACTGTTAAAATTACATGCACAAAAAAACAAGGAAGGACATCGTAGACCAAAGATTTCACATTTGTTCAACCATACCCGTCTCCCAAATTGATAAGAGAAATTAAAGAGAAACTATGATAATAGTAGTTCCGTTATAATAATATAGCGCTGTTTGAACGTTCACCTCAAGTGCACATTACACTATACAGGGTGTTAAGGGACGTACTTGACTTACTTCAACCAGTGATCCCTGACATTATTTGGAGTAAAAAAAGTAAATGAAATTTTGGTCTCCGGTGACTTTTTTTGATGACTTTTTTTTCAAATTTTTTTTCTAAAAAATTCAAACAAAAAAAAAATTTCTTACGCATGTCGTCACTGGTCACTCAGCCGGGTGTCCGACGAACCCCTTAGCCCGCCTCCAACTGTTCAACAACTACCATTTTTTTATGTTTTTGTAGAAAAAAAAAAAAACATCAAAAATGTCACCCGAGACCAAAATTTCATTTACATTTTTTACTCCAAATAATGTCAGGAATCACTGGTTAAAGTAAGTCAAGTACGTCCCTTAACACCCTGTATAGGTAATTAAACCTAACGCAATACATTGAGAAAATAACAGATATTTTCGTATAGATATTCTAAAATTGGCAGCCCTACCTTATCGACTTGTCTACTACTGTAAACTGTTTTGCTTGCTATCTTGTTAGGAGTCTTTTTAGTTTAAGACTCCATTCTCCGCTTGTAATATTTCGATTTTGACCCGTGCGGGCATTTTGTATTAATAATTCCCGATAGGAGGTGTTCTTGCCGGGTTTGAAACTTGGCCAACAATGAGAATTCCAAGCCCTTGCGCGGCCCATAGGTTGGGGACCACTGGTCTATAGTTCTTATTTGTATATATTGTTTGTCTTTTGTTATTTTTATTATTAACTTTATCGTGACGAATAACACGTAGTTTTCATTAATTATATAGTGTTGTTTACACAAAGTCATATGTTTTCATTTAATTAAAAAAATTATGCCACAAAGTGTATTTGCGAAGTTTCAAGAAGTATATTATATCATTTTATGCCTTTGTTTTGTAGTTAGTTGAAATGTTATTCTTCTATCTATTTTCCATATTGTGGTTTCACGTTATATATTATGTGCTTTAGTGTTATATGTATTAATATTATTAAATTGACCTGCTAACAAACTGCTTTGGCAGTTTAGCGGGTGCTATAATGAAGAATATTTTTTTTAAATCTTCGTAGGGATTTCACCATTTTTAGGATAATTCCCGCAATATTCCCCAAAAATAAATTTACAGGAATTTACCCATCACTAGTTACCTACGCACAGGGCTGGGCAGTATTTGAATTACTTGTAATTGAAATACGTATTTTGTATTTGTATTTCAATTACTTCCTAAAAATGTATATTGTAATTGGTATTTCAATTACCTGATGCTGAGGTATTTTGTAATTTGTATTTCAAATACTTATGGCTTCAAAATACATTTTCAAATACATTTAGCGACCTTAATAATGAAAATGAAAAATAAACTGACGTAGATACAAACTTAGAATAAAAACGCTAGAATCCAGAACAATATATTAGAGTTGGCAACACGGCCTGTGCTGTAATAGCACTGCTTTTGTACATTTTCTGTCATATTTGTATGATATTATATTTTAATTGTCATTGCTTTGTATTATACATTTTGCGTCATCAGGAATAATTTGACTGAATACTAGATTATTTTTAAGTTAATTACAGTAGAGCGCACTTGAAGTGAAATAACACAAAACTGCGCTTTACAAATGTCATGTTATTATTATAATAATTATTATTATCTAACACCTGGGTCCTATACCACAAAACTTTACAAGTGGAGCGGAGATGAGATGTGTCTTCTGAGCAATATGATTGGTCAATTTTAGCACGTCTCTGTTTCACTCTGCTCAGCTTTGCTTCTTACGCTCCCTTAAATAAGGGCACTTACGACAATTTATTGCAACCAAAGGTTCTACCAAAACCAAATGTATTTTGTAATTTGTATTTTGTATTTGATATAAAAAAATGGTTAAAAACTGTATTTTGTATTTCAAATACACGACTGGAAAGTATTTTGTATTTCGTATTTTAAATACATGCGAACAAGTATTTTGTATGTGTGCACACATCTGCCCTGATGATGGACACTGCAATGCTGTCCGAAACGTTGGCTAAATAAGGAGGTAGCGCAACACGGCATAATACCCCAAAAACTAATAACAAAAATATTTTTGGCGGTGAAAATCTAAAATCGTATCTGAAGTATTTTGTAATTTGTATTTTAATTATAGCAAAGCATGTATTTTGCCCAACCCTGCCTACGCACACATCATGACAATATTCCATAAAACTTATATTATTAAGACGAGAGCAACCTTGTCTAATGGCCGTGACAGTGTTATGTACAGCTTCCTTCGTCAACAAACTTCTAATCAGCTTTACATCTCAATCAATTCATTGTTCCCGTACTGATTGTTCCTAGATTCCGCTGCACAGCTTCTTGTGCTGTTGCAATTTCATGCATATGCACATTAAATGCATTTAATTATAGAATAGCAACCATTGTCCTACGAAACTTGCGACATAAGTTGCAGTATGGAAAACGTGACTTGTGGAGTGGAGTTATTTTTTATCAAACTAAGTAAATATTTTGCTAAGAAGAAGTCGTATGTTTATTGAAAGGGCTGAAACGAAGAAATACTACGTTAATACTACAGCTTACCTTGACGACCTACCTGGTCGAAGGGGTAAGGCTATCGACTAGCAATCCAAAGGTCGCGGGTTCAAATCCAGGCGTACGCAAATGATTTTTATTTGAGTTATTTCACAATCATTAAAAATAATATGAGGTGATTTACGGCACGTTCCAGAGTGGAAGATACTCTCAGAATCGCCCTGGTGTAAGACGACCATTCAGAATTGAAACGATGCTTGAAATGGCTTTAGCCATGTTTGGTGACCAGATCTGAATAGCCAGGCACTTCCCCACGTTCCTCCCCCCTATCTCCTTCCCCTCCATTACTTTCAGCCTCACAACACACCTACCCCAGTTGGGGATGCCGTAATCTTTCTAACGTTGAACAGACTATTGTGCGGTTTTCACTTTTTTTGAAACCTACTATTCATTATATGTTCGTTTTTTTTCTAATTTTTCTTCCAATTTTTCAACAATTTATTATTATAAGTATGAAACGAACTGAATGAATGAATCAGCTGAATACATATAAGTTTTAAGATTTTCACGGCCAAAAGCATTTTCGTTATTTGTTTTTGGGGTGTTATGCCGTGTTGCGCTACCTCCTTCTTTAGCCAACGTTTCGGATATCGTTGCAGTGTCCATCATCAGGGCAGATCCGGCAGATCCAGTAGATGAATACATATTTAAAAACTACATAACTAATTGTGAAAATAACCTTAAAAGTTAAAATTTTGCATCGGCCTCTAAATTTCTGTCAGAAAATCTGTGCAAGTTCATGGGCTTTGTCGGCTTTAAATCAAAGAATTTCTGCATTTTCGATTTCTTCAATAATAATATTTGGATAATTTGTGTAACGCCATTTTGTGAAAATCAGAGTGAGCAATTCACAAGCAGTAGAAGATAAATTTTCAGAAAACTAATGTAGACAAGAGTGGGGAGGCTACGAAGCACCGCACAAAGAGGAGACCGATCATACTATCTCATTCTCTCGCAGGCTAAATCCTGTAGATGTGTGTGTGTTTGTCTCTTTTTAGTGACGCTATTTTTCATTTCATCGAGTTTCAAATCACAATCTAGAGAAGTTTTCTCTTCAAAATTCATCCCAAGGGTATTTGTATTGTGAAGGAACCTATAAAATATTAAGTAGGTACCTACCAAAGATATTGAAATATGAGTAGATGTGCTATCTGCAGTTTTTACTAGGTGGGACTGCGCTTCCGGGTGTCGCCGATATTGTTTACCAATTTACAAATAAACTAAATGAACGAGTAATTAACGAATAAAGCAAACGAACGTTAAACTAAATGAACGAATTCTTTCCGTATTCAAATTATATTGTTAACCAATACTAATGTACACCTTCAAAAAATCAACGAAATGAACAAATTCTTTTTGTATGCAAACTACTCTAATTAGGCCGTATTCCGCCGACAGATGCGCGGACACCATAGCATATCTCTTTTGTATTTGAATATCTTTGGTACCTACTGATTATGAATTATTTTCGTGTTTTTTTTATTTATTTAAGAAGAAAAAGTGAAATTTATTTATTTTTTTATTTGATGTAAATAATATGAGTTACATTTATACATAAATATTTTACAAAATATTATGTTTAAGGTCATCAATGGTAACGTATACCTCATCTGAAAAGAGGAGCTCTTGTGCCTAATGAGGGAGCCACGATTCTTGTTCCAGTATGTGTAATATGTTTTGTATAAAATATTTACTTTTTACTGTAAATTTATTTTGAAAAATTGTTTAATTTACAGCGCAATTTAAAGGGGAGGTTATTATAGTTTTTATGGCTTGGCAATAGTTCTGCATTTGAGTTGTTTTAAAATTAGGTGTAATAAATTGGTTTCCATTTCTCATTAGTTTGTAAAATTCTTGATATTCTTTGTTATTTTTTTCTTTACACATTTTTATAATGGAAGCTTACTTGAATATGTCATCGACATTTGGTACTGGAAACAATTTAAAAAGTGATTGAGAAGGTAGATTTTTTAAAATATTACTTTAATGATGATTCTTTGCGAAACTTTTACTGAGTTTAGATTGTTTTTGTAAGATCCTCCCCAACCTATAATTCCGTAGATAAGTAAAAAGTGAACAAAGCCATAGGACACATTTTTTATTACTTTTACATTTAAAATATATCTTAACCTAACAAATACATACATACATTTCCTTATTCTCTTCACTATCTCTGAAGTGTGGCTATTCCACTTCAGGTTTTGATCAATGATCACATCGAGATATTTAATTTCGGAAGAAGAGTTAATTACAATACAAAAAGGATTGTGTTGTTTACAGAGTACATGAACACATTTTTCCTCGTGGATTACAATATTAACTTTATGATCACGTTTTTTCTGTAAGGAAAATAAGACATATGTTTTTTTTTGTTGCATTGTGTGAGTAAGTTGCCATCAAACCATGATTTTAAGATATTAATAACTTCATTTGCAAATTTGGTAACTAGTTCCCATGTTTGACCTTTTATTAACAAACTGTTTTTCTATTTCTACGCCAACAAAGAGAATCTTGCGTTTAGGTTTAATCGACACTAATAAAAAATCAGACCAATTATTAGAGGCTTAAAGTCAAACAATTTTATTTTGGGCTCAACTTTGAAAATGGTCTACATTGAGGACACAAGACTTGGCAAATAATACAAAAAATTTCCGTTGGGCATCAACCTCGCAGGGTGCAATGAAGACACAGGACTCGAAAGAAAATATTTCACATTTTTATAAAAGTTGTAAATGTTGCTTGTGCAATGATGGAGGGCTTAGCCAGCAGTAGATTGAACTCATAACGCCTGGGTGGAAAACTGGCGTATTTGTCATCCAGGCTATTTAATTTTTATTTGACCTATCCAAATGCAAAATAATATGTCAATACATGAATTTTGTAAAAATTGTAGCGGAATTTTAAATTAATAATAATTATTACTTTGAAATGCTAATAATCCTAAGGGGGCATACATTAATTGCGTGAGCTCAAAAGGGGGGGGGGTCCGGCAAAATCTCACATTACTTGAAAAGAATATACGAAGTGGCCCAAATTTACCTCGCCGAGGGGGCGGGGGGGTCTAGATTGGAAGAACAACTGCTCCCGTAATTAATGTATGCCCCCAAGGTGACCTGACTGTTGGATAAAAAATGATATATTTTGTGCATTATTTACCGATTTCAAACCTTATACAGACTTAAAAAAAAATTATAATAAGTTGGTATTGATCTCAAACGAATTTGTTTATAGTGTCGATTTTTTGTGCTTATACGCTGGTATATTCAGTATACAGTACAGAGACAAGTAGTTTTATCCTTGATGCGTTCATATGAAAATATGTTTTATTGGTTTTATATATTTTTTATTAGGCAATACACCTCTGCACACCCCTACGGGGACAGTTTTATTTTGTGTAAGTAGGTATAGCGTTTTCTCCCTAAACCGACGCATATTGCATATAAGTACCTACTGTCGGTGGATCAGCTGTCGTGGAACCATCGCCTAATCACAATTAGCTGGCATTGCAAGCAATATTGTCTTGCACGAAACCCTTCAATAAAATTATTAAAACATTTTTTTGTGTTTTGTTGTTTTCCTGTAGGATTTTGGCTTTCAAAGGGCACCCTCAAACTCAGTGGCGGCCCTACCCACCTCTACGCGAAAATGACGTGCTGTTTAGTTAGTTAACGGTCAGTAAAAAAGGTAAAACGATATCAAAGTCACCCACCGGACACAATGTTTTTAGTACAATTTTGGAAATAATTCTACATTGAAAAAGTGTTCATATAATCCGATAGATGTCCAGTGAAGGTAAAATGTGCGGAAATAGAGAATATATTACGTGGTATTTTTTTAGATTTGAAAGGAATCTTCGTTTAAATCTGTTCAAAAAGCCATTGACTCTGAGCTCAGAACCGGGCAATAATTCAGGAGTTTTGAATCTAACACCATTAGAAGGGGAAACGGTTATCACTATGCAGACCGTCAGCCAAAGTAGATAGCAATTATTATGTAAAGCGGGGTCCCTTCCGACCGTGAACTTAAACATTTGTTTGATTATTTTTCCGTCTCCTCCGTTTGTTGAAACATGGTTCAAACATTGGGGCGAAGTGGGCGTTGCCAATCACGTTTTGTCTAGTAGTCTAGTGGTCTGTGGTAAAGACGTATCCATGCACTGAACACTTGACGTTTGACATTTACATAAATGTCAAGATGATTTCTGATATGGAAGTGATGGGAAAAAACACAGATTTCATAGATATTTTAATAGATATTTATTTAGCAGGAAAGATTTCTGGCTTATTACACGACCTAAATGAACCATTTATGAATTTCGTCCACGTAAATAATTACGTAAATGTCAAAAAACTCAAGTTCTGATGTGGAAGAGATTCTTACGATTTTAGCAATAAGATGGTACCTAGTTATTACATGTATGCTAGTATCGGTTCCATGTCAACTCAGAATGAAATCAACTCAGAAACATCTCAGAAAGGTAATTAAGAACTATGAAAAAATAATTAAAAAATAGCCGGTAACCCTAACCTAACTTAATCAATTTTTTTAATATTTTTTTTTACATTATTCTTAATGACCTTTCTGGGGTGCTTCTGAGTTGGTTTCATTCTGAGTTGTCCAGTCACCATTAGTATCAGATTTCAAGTTAGACCGTACTACCTCGAAATTTTATTAGGTATTTATTTATTTATTAGGAATTAAGAATAGAATACCGATTTGGATTGAAAAATTTCTTCCGTGTCTCTGAAACCGATTTTGAGAACCTGGGTTTAATTATAGGTACTACGTGTGCAAGAAAAAATCACCAGAAATACGACTCTCTTAAGAAATAATCATCTGCGAACTATATAGAATTGTTCAAAGTCACGCCTCTATTGACAAAGTTTATAGTGATGTTCAAGCAAATGTTCATGGCGGAGGTCGCTGGAGATAATTAAGATTATTAGTCTTAAGATTATCGTAATAAGTTTTGCGATTAGTTTTAGCTACTTGCACGAAATGCGAGACGGTGGTTTATATTTACGATAGTTACTTAACATAGAAATGGCGCCTACATCCGCAAGGTTTAACCTTTAACCACAATAACATTAATGATTCATGTAATTAAATAAATATTCGTAATGACTTCAGTATCAAAGTGCCGAACAGATATAACATAAGATATAACCTGTACTTAGAGAAGTGGACAGTGGGACAATCAATAATAATTACTACAGAGTCACGTGTCTAGTCATATAACTTGTTACTTCCTCCGTCAGAAGCTGTCAATACAATTATCCAAGAGATTGTCTGTTACTTTTAGATTGTATAGATTCAGAATATCAGTACAGTGATGAAATTCTACTTTATTTTGAAATCAACTTTTCTCATTTGTGATTGAACCAAGTCTAGAGCCTTTGCATAAAACAAAAGAGGAATAAAGAAAAAAGTTAATTAATGGAAACTGTCACAGATAATTTTATCCTAATCATTCTTTGAAAAATATAGAATTTCTTATGGAAGTTCATACATTTATAAGTAAAAAATATTTTTTTAATACCTATGTAATAATAATAAATTTTGTGAGTAACCTTTTTCTACAATTTATACTTCGTCTATCTACACGTAATACATATATGTCATGTCTATCTATATACTTAAATAAAATAATAAAAGTTAAAAAAATTTCAAAAATTCACAGAAAATCTCATTAATCGCTCTAGAGGTACCTACCGCATTTTTTCTTTAACCCCCACTATTTTGTATACTTACATGTACTATAATACTTACGCACAGGATTTTTTTGTTGTCTAATATTTTACGTTGTTTGTACCTGCGTGTATAAAAAAAATTAATAAAAAAAAGTTTAACACTTTGGTTGACGAACTCCGCGGTGTTAACCATTTCCCCTTCTGATGGTAATGACAACCATTTCCCTCTCTGATGGTAGTGACAACCACATCCCTTTCTGATGAAAATTACAATCATTTCCCCTTCTAATGGTAGTGACAACCACTTCCCTTTCTGATGGAACTGACAATCATTGCCACTTCTGATGGTAGTGACAACCACTTCCCTTTCTGATGAAAGTGACAATCATTTCCCCTTCTGATGGTAGTGACAACCACTTCCCTTTCTGATGGAACTGACAATCATTGCCACTTCTGATGGTAGTGACAACCACTTCCCTTTCTGATGAAAGTGACAATCATTTCCCCTTCTAATGGTAGTGACAACCACTTCCCTTTCTGATGGAACTGACAATCATTGCCACTTCTGATGGTAGTGACAACCACTTCCCTTTCTGATGAAAGTGACAATCATTTCCCCTTCTGATGGTAGTGACAACCACTTCCCTTTCTGATGAAAGTGACAATCATTTCCCCTTCTGATGGTAGTGACAACCACTTCCCTTTCTGATGGAACTGACAATCATTGCCACTTCTGATGGTAGTGACAACCACTTCCCTTTCTGATGAAAGTGACAATCATTTCCCCTTCTGATGGTAGTGACAACCACTTCCCTTTCTGATGGAAGTAACAATCATTGCCACTTCTGATGGTAGTGACAACCACTTCTCTTTCTGATGGAACTGACAATCATTGCCCCTTCTGATGGTAGTGACAACCACTTCCCTTTCTGATGAATGTGACAATCATTTCCCCTTCTGATGGTAGTGACAACCACTTCCCTTTCTGATGGAACTGACAATCATTGCCACTTCTGATGGTAGTGACAACCACTTCCCTTTCTGATGAAAGTGACAATCATTTCCCCTTCTGATGGTAGTGACAACCACTTCCCTTTCTGATGGAAGTAACAATCATTGCCACTTCTGATGGTAGTGACAACCACTTCTCTTTCTGATGGAACTGACAATCATTGCCCCTTCTGATGGTAGTGACAACCACTTCCCTTTCTGATGAAAGTGACAATCATTTCCCCTTCTGATGGTAGTGACAACCACTTCCCTTTCTGATGGAAGTGACAATTATTTCCCCTTCTGATAGTAGTGACAACCATTTCCCCTTCTGATGGTAGTGACAACCACTTCCCTTTCTGATGGAAGTGACAATCATTTCCCCTTCTGATGGAAGTGACAACCACTTCCCTTTCTGATGGAAATGACAATCGTTTCCCCTTCTGATGGTAGTAACAACCATTTCCCCTTATAACGTAAACCGATTCGTAATAAAGATGAATCTAAAAGGGTGATACACGCCTCCTGAATTGGAAAATTTCTTCTGGCTAACAACATTCACATTTCTACATTGGAGGTTCTAAAACTCTATCCCTGGCCAGCTAAAACCACCAGAATCTCTGCCAGTTCTTTCTTCATAAGATCGTCTTTGATAACAGTTAATTTAACAACTATGAAGTATGCATGTCTCTAATAAGCGACTAATTACTAATAGTTAGTTCTTGCCTTCAAAGCAATGTCAAGAGTCGCATCTTTAATGACTGTAATTAATATTAATATTACAGATTTTCTCATCATATTGTTGTTTTCCTGGGGTAGAGTTGTTACTCGAGCATGCATTGCGAGTTCATGATGAAGTTGGGCGGACAATAATCTGAATTCCTTCATGTCATCTGCATATGCAACACGCTTCAGCATCTCCATTGACATTCTATTTTGTCTATTTCCTGATTCTCTTCTTCCTGAGATCTGCCTCTCATCGATCAGTTTTGGAATGTTTGTGTTCATATTACAACTGCACAAGAGTTTCAGAGCCAGTCACCAGTTGGACTATGGAATTCACAATTTTGAGGTAAATGCTGGCCTGACCTGCGTACTCAATCGGTTAATCGTTATAGATGACCATATAATACAGATGTCCCAGGTTCGAAACCCGGCATGAGCAAACAACACGGGATGTTAAGGGACATAGTGACCTTTAACCAGTGATTCTTGACATTCTTTGTAGTAAAAATGTTAATAAAATTTTGATGTGACTTGTCGATGACTTTTCGACGTATTTTTTTTCAATTTTTTTATTTACCTTCTGGTATGGTATGGTACAGGGCTGGCCCTCGTGAGGGAGGAACCACATCAGAGATTGGAAAATTGTTCCACTGCTGAGCCGCTCGACTCAAGAACGAGTCGTAGAAACAACCTGTTCTTATGTGACAAATATCATATAAATGTGGGAGTAAATTTCGTAGGTATCTACGTGCCTTCTACAGTACACACAGCTTCTGAGAGGCTAACTCGATGGAACCCCGTGCCTGAGCTAGTCACTTAAAGTTACACCAAGCATATCAATGGAAGGCATCTTAGGAAGATTGCTTTCGTTGAAGGAGACTGGACTTTCATTTCAATCACTTTTAGACGTAATTACAAACGATTTTTTTTAAATATTTGAATACCGCACAAGAGTCCCAACTGCACCCGTCTGAAGCCAGTGAGACTTTGGCATTCCCAATTGGGGTATGTTGTGAGGCTGAAGGTAGTGGGAAGAGAAAGGAGATAGGGAAGAGGAAGGTGGGGAAGTCCCGGGAAGTACCTGGCTATTGATCTGGTCACCAAATACGACTAATGCCATTTCAAGCAAGGTTTCAATTCTAAATGGTGGTCTTACACCAGGGCGATACTGAGAGCATCTTCCTTTCTGGAACGTGCCGTAAATATATTATATATTATTTTAAATGTAATGGTGTAATGAAAATAGACTTTACTTAAATATCTCAAAATGTCATATAGTTAGATTTTCTCGAATAAAAAATCCAGTGATCTTCAATTACAACATTGATAACAATACTCTGGAGACATTAACACAAATTAAAGACTTGGGCATCACTTTTCAATGTAATCTTTCATTTGTTAACCACATAACCGAAATCTCTAATAAGGCCTTAAAAATGTTGGGATTTATAACTAGGCTAACTAGAAATTTTAACAATATTAAGTGTATAAAACTGTTATATTTTGCATATGTTAGAAGTCAACTTGAATACAATTCTCCCGTCTGGAACCCATATTACAATATACATGTACAAGCTGTTGAAAGAATACAAAACAAATTCTTACGTTTTCTTAATTTTAAAATGGGTATTCCAGCAATTATGTTGAACTACAATACTATTTTGAATGATATGAATATGCTCAAATTGTCAGACAGAAGAACTTTTACTGACTTGGTATTTCTGTATAAAATTCTAAATGATTTAGTTGACAGTCCGGTATTGCTCGAATTGATAAGCTTCCGGATTCCACCACGTAATACTAGAAGTCAGTATTTATTTCAGTGCAGTAATTCTGGAACTAACTACCATATGTATTCCTCTTTACCCAGAATACTAATGGAGGGAAACAATTATACCAAGTCAGTGGACATCTTCAATTTATCTTTAAACAAATATAAAATATTGTTACGAAGGCAGTTCAGTTATGTACAATAAATACTGTATATTTCTTACTATTCATATGTAAAAGCCCCGAAAAAGGGCGTTAATAAATAAATAAATAAATGAATAAATTGTGAAATAATACAAATTAATCAATAAAATTTATTTGCCACGCCGGGATTCGATCCCGCGACCTTCGGTGTGCGAGTCAAGAGCCTTACCGCTGGACTACGCCGGCCGTATTTGATTGGGTCTTTGAAACAATAAATTCGACCACGTTATTCTTACCCCACGAAGAAACCCTCTCGAGGTGACCGCCCATTTCTGCTTCAAAGCCCAGAGGAAAATAATTTCCCTCAGGACCTATGTCACCTTTGGGGATGCGGTGTGGAGGGTTATTTAAAGGAAAGGAAGAAGAGGAAGTTCTGCGAAGAAAAAAGGTATGATGGATGGGTAGGAATCGGGGGTCTGCGGGTCGAATCCGTCCCTCCCTCTGCGATGCAAGGCGACAGGTTTCGAGAGTCCTGCTGGAGAGGCCAAATGGCATTCCTCAACCAATTTCTCCCGATCCGGCCAAAACTAGACACTAAGTCACCAAACGAAGCGAACCACTATGTTGGAGGTGTTGGCTATCCAATAAATGGTTCCCGGGGAGGCGGTACCCATACATGCCCCCTTAAATTGAAAAAATGGTAAAATATGCTTGAAATGACTTTAGCCATGTTTGGTTATCAGAATGGAATCTCAAGTACGAACCAATCTTCCACTTATCCTTCCCCTTCTCATTTTACTCCCCATTTCCTTTAGTCTCAAATATTCCAAAGATAGGTACATATAATTTGGGATGCGGGAATGGGTACCGCCGCCCCGGGAACCTTTATTGGATAACCAACACCTCTGCCATAGGTCACCCCAAGTGGGGTGACCTATTATCACTACATTTGGTGATTTAGCAGGGGTGACCGGGTTGATGGGGAGAGGTTTGTTTAGGTCTTGGAGGCAGATGACCAGGACACACTGAACAAATTCAAATCGTCACTAAACACTTTCCTTGTTAATAAATGTCACTACACGTTGAGTGAATACCTCACGTAAATGAAACACCTATTTTTATTGGTATATATATTTGTATTTATTTTATTTTTTTTATTGGAATATTGTTATTTTATTTGTATAAACATTGTTACTATAATAAAACAAATAATATTATATAAACATTGTAATCAAATAAATGTGGTTAGCTGGAAGAAATGGGGTCTACCCATAGACATCAGAATTCAATAGACCAGAAGATACAGACGAGGGGGTAAAACCAAACTATGAAGGGGGAAGAGGGGAAATATGACTGTGATTCGTTATACAATCAATCTGACAGTAAATAGGCATCTCGCATTACAATATCACCATTTAGTTCTTAAAAGCAAAATCTGCTTTGAATGAATAGACCTTTTTACATGGGAGCGCGAATTGCTTGCCACGATAATAACATATTTGCTAAGGCCAAATGCTCGCCGCAAAAAGACTCGCCCCAATACACATAGCAATATTTTGTTGCCGTGTTTAGTTAAAACACTATTACAAATGTTTCATAATTTACTTACCCCTGTAACCAGCGACGAGAATACTGGAGAACCGCCCACATTCGCTATGTCTATATAATATGTACCTATAATGTATAGCGCAAGCTGCCGTTTTTGGCGTGATATTTCGTAAAACGTATAGACGTTACTTTCGCGCTGGTCACTACAAGAATGATGACGTCACATATTTTAGATTCTCTCCCCTCCCCATGGAGCGAGCTGGCGCCAAGGCGGAGCTTATAGCCGGTTCCATGGGGAGGGGGAAATATTACGTTTTTATCACTTAGGGCAGGTCCAGATATATTCATATGTCCGTGGGTCTACCCATAAGCTACACCTTTTGTAATTTTTATTTTACAATAAATATTTTTTGATTTGATTTGATTTGATTTAAACCCCAAATTTCTACTCACCCCTTAAACCCTTTCCCTTCCCAGAACTCTCCTCTCCTTCCTTTCATTAAAAAAAACCATCCACACAGCATCCCCAAAGATGATACAGGCCCTGAGGAAAATAATTTCCCTCAGGGCCTGTGTCATCTTTGTGAATGCTGTGCTGAGGGTTTTTATTTTCCTCATGGCCTCCTGTGTGTAGTGTTCGTAAAAAAAAAACATTATGATTCTTCTACTGACTCTGAGCGTCTTAGCAACGACCTAATTACTAGTCTAGAATCAAGCTGTACATTCATTAATTCAACAGTTGTAAGTAAGAACTTAGAACCAACAATCAACATACATACGTAACACAGGTAATCGCTTATATATCCTGAATAATGTAATAGCAAGAACTCGTTTCGTTTGGACCAAAAGTGGGAGCCGCTTGGCACTTGCGCAAAGAACTTGCCAGTCTTGCCACTTCCACTTGCCCCGACGGAGCAAGCAACAATCACGATTCACGATATCAGGCAACTTGCTGGTCGGACTAGCGAGACAAGAGACTTCTTGATGTACCCACTGGTACAGGGTCCGGCAAGCCAGATAGAACTACATAATTTTATTGTGGTTGGAAATTGACACCTTTGAATTATGTAGTAATACTTGACCCAAGACCCATGTGACTGATTTACTCAATAACATCATGTATTATTGGAGAAGTGGAGAATTCTCAACTTCTATCATCCACGTTCGTGTATTTTTCGACATTTGTCACATGAGAACGGGTCGTTTCTTCGACTCGTTCTTGTGTTCAACAGCTTGGCTATGGAATGATTTGCCGGCCTCTGTGTTTCCTCCTTCCTACAACATGGGTCTCTTCAAGACCAATGTTCTTTTCCTCCTCTCCTCAAAAAACCCTCCCCACAGCATCTTAGATAACATAGGCCCTGAGGGAAATTATTTTCCTCAGGGTCTCCTGTGTGGAGTTATTGTAAAAAAAATGAACAAATTAATATTCTTCTCTCTATTATTTGCCGGATCCAGTACCTATTAAAATCTCGCCATCATCAAGTCCGGGGTGGTGCAAGTAGATAACTTGCATTTTTTGTCGCCAGTTGACGAGAAGCAGTTGCAGCGGTAGGTTGTGTCGCTCGCGTACGTGTTTATCTCGCAGCTTTGTTATTTTCATTCGTGTTTTGCAACTTCAACGCAATCCTTCTAGTAAACACATCACCTACTAATTAATAACTGCTTGTGAAACATTAATATATCACTAATTTGCATAGAATATAATAAAAAGTATTGAGAGATCAAGTTTTACTTTGTTGGCAGCCGAAGTTTAAAGTTTACAGTCTGTGTTTATTTGTGACTTTCGAAAAGCTTACTAGTGAAATATAAAATATCTGTTACAATAATTAGTATTTGCAAGTGAATAATTTAGTGGAATGTTGTGTTTGTGATTTAATTTGAATGGAAAACAAAAAATTGTTGAAAACGGAAAACAAAATTTATTTGCAGACTTTCTGCAAAAGAAATTGGTCTGCCTGAATTCGGAGCCCGACATCAGTTTTTACCGAGTTGGTAAGTTGAAAAAATACTCGTAATAACATTTTACATTATATAAAAAACATACCTACATGTTTTGACTTCCTGATTGATGGAATTCTAATACCGTCTTGTTGTTACTTAAGCTTTTGTTTTTTATTTATTTTTATTAAAATGCCTACCTATATGTTCTTTCGCTGCTGCTTATTATAAACGGGGAAATAAACCGCGCGACGGAACCACGTACCTATTGTAGGAAAAGAACGAAGCACGTTATTACATTTTTGTAATTTGGGAGGCGGGTATGGGTACCGCAGTCCCGGGAACCATTTATTTGATAACCAACATCCCAAGTCTACCGGATACACACACACATCTATCGGATCTGCCCAGATGATGGACACTGTAACACTGTCCGAAACGTTGGCTACAGAAGGAGGTAGCTCAACACGGCATAACACCCCAAAAACAAATAACGAAAACATTCTAAGTGTTTCGCTACGTTTGGTGACTTAGCAGGGGTACCCGGGTTCTTGGGGTGAGGTTTTTCCGGGTCTTGGCGGCGGATGCTTCTGCCCACGTTTGCCCACAGGCTGCATGGCAGGCCGGATCGAGGGAGAATGGCTGAGGGAGTCCCTTTGACTTCTTCAGCCGCACTCTCAGAATATCGCCTTGCACCGCAGCGTGAGGGATGGATTCATACGTCCGTCACTCCTGGAAACACTCGACTCCCAGATTCCTACCCAGTTATACCCTTTTCCTTCCCAGAACTTCTTCCCCGTCCTTTCCTTAAAAGACCCTCCACACCCCCAACATCCCCAACGATGACATACCTAGGCCCTAAGGGGAATTATTTTCCTTTGGGTCTCTTGTGTAGAGCTAATGTAAAAAAAATCCCATAATTCGTGGTTCGGCTCGCGGCGTTTTTTCTCCTGCACTATGTTTTGTCCGTGATAGCTGTTTCGTATTCAGAAACTATTTGCATCTAGATGTTTTAATAAATAACTAGGTACCTACCTAGGTAGTTTTCTAAGTATATTTTTCCAAGAAAAACGATGAAAGGTACCTACCTAGGTAATTATTCCCCTAATCGCCCCACTTTTAGGCACAGATTATTGAAATTATACCTTAATTCAACAATTATTGCAAGAAACAACAATTTACATGGACAAAATAGGTTATTAGTTATTAGATTCTTAGTTTGGGTAGGTAGGGAGGTAAGTACCTAAACTAAATAATTCATGCGTATTTACATTGAAACGAAATTTCAATGTCAATTCCATTAAAAAATCTCCAAAATGGCAGCAAAGGGAGGGTTTTTTACGGGAAAGTTTGAATTTGATTGAGTAAAAATGTAATTTTTCCATATTTTACGTCTAGGTAGGTAGGTACCTATTCTGACGTAATAATTAGTTTAGTCTTATAGTAATTAAGTTGAATAATAGATCATTTCTAAAAAATTGTAATTGTGCGGCGGAATTACCTATACATATTTAGATTGAAACGAAACATACCAAAAAATCCAAAATGGAGGCAAAGGGATCGTTCCGTGTGAGACATTTTATGTATAAAATGTAATTTTAGTGCACCTTTTTTACCATCTATCCAAATGGAATTCATTGTTTTGTAGTAATTATGTTGAAACGTAGTAGGTATAATTTCCAAAATCTGTACCTAGGTAGGTACACCTCACAGTTCGGCGTTAGATAAATATTTGCATTTATAGTATCTTCTAGGTACTTTTATAAATTTCGGCCTTAAAGATTAATTTTGTGATGACTTAAATACCTTAGCTTAAAAAATATTTTTTGGAAAATATAAAGTTTTAATTAGTAAATTTGGATCAACATTGAAAAAAAATCATCTAACAAACCTTTGCCATTCCAAGAAAGAAAAAAGCTCCCAATGTATTATCAAAATTTTACCTTATAATCGGGAATCCCTAATTCTATAACTACTTCACCAGAGCATTGGTAAATGCGTCTCGTGACACAAAACTTAATTTGTCGTCTTTTAAATAATTATACCCATAATAATAATTACAACAAGAAAGAAATACTGCTGTTAACCCATCTACATACATAGAACATTTAAACTTTTAAATGTGATTTAACTATACCTACCTAGGTAAGTACTTATTTTTAGGTTTTTCTATTATGATCTTTGGCTTTGTGAAGATTATAATTACAGATATTTTTTTTCAATATTCTTTGAGCATTCTACTGTTAACTCTAGTGTAAAATTTAACTTTTTATATTTTCCTTTCATCTGACGTTACGTGCGAAGTCGGGAAACACGCTGAATAAGTACCTACTCAACATTGGTAGGTACACGGTTGAAATTTTTTGCCACGAGACCTATGTGGTCGTTTTTACGACTTGTTTTGCGGTCGGTCAACAGTGCGATTTTTTAAAAATGAGAATACAGCACAAGACTCCAAACTTCTCTTAAGCGTCTCGAGCCAGTGAGATTATGGCATCTCCAATTGTGATATGGATAAGAAGAAGGTGGGGAAGTATCTGGCTTTTCACATCTGGTCACTAAACACGCCTAAAACCACTGTTTCAATTCTAGTTCATTTTTTTACATTAATTCCTCACAGGAGGTCCTCAGGAAAATAATTTCCCTCAGGGCGTACAGGTATGTCATCTGAGATGCTGGGGGGTCTTTTTGAGGAGAGGAAGGAATGAACATTGGTCTTGAAGAGACCCATGTTGTAGGAAGGAGGAAACACATCAGGCCTTAGTTTCTTTTTTACTTTTTAAAGGTGTAATGAAGTTGCACATTTTTGAGTTGTCCGGTCACCAAAAAGGTCAAAGATAGTTCCAAAAATGTCTGTAAGTGACGTTGAAAATGACGGTCCTGACAGTGGATCCCCCGACAGTTGGCCCCCAAAATTATAATTATTATATATTATTTTGTGCGTTATTTACCAACTAGCTTTTGCTTCGCTCGCATAGTATTAGGGGGTTCCCGCTTCGCCTCCCCCCTCCTCTTCCCCCTCCCCACACACTCCCCCTCCATACATTCATGTTTCAAACAGCTCGCGTGCCACCTATTAAAGCTCAACAATCAAACACACGCAGTTTCGCATTTATAATATTAGTATGATAGAAGTACTATACTAACTATAAGTAAGATACTTGGGAAGTATGTTTACGAGAGATGGAAGGGCTGACAGAGATATTGAAAGAAGGGTAGGTAAATGCAGGCAACTCTATTAATGGAGGACTGAACGCTGTTGGCGCCAACAAAAAGCTGCCAAAAGAAGCGAAGTTAGCCGCCCATAATGGAGTGCTGGTACCTACCCTGATGTATGGCAGTGAGGCATGGAACTGGCAGAGGAAGGATGGAAGTAGACTGAATGCTGTAGAAATGAGATCCCTGAGGCGTATGTGTGGCAAAACCATGTACGATCGTGTGAGGAAATGTGGAGATCCGCGAAGAATGCAAGGCTGATGTAAGCGTGATGCGTAAGATTAAGAAAGGGACGCTCAGATGGTTTGGGCATGTAGAGCGAATGAACAAGGAAAGGAGTGTAAGGAGAATATATGACGCAAATGTGAATGGAAGAAGAAATCGGGGACGCCCGACGAAGACATGGCACGACCAAGTGAATCAGTTACTTGAGTCGGAATAATAGAAGAGCATGTATGAGACGATGTATGAATGTGAACGAGACAAGGAGTGTGTGCCAAGACCGAGTTGTTTGGCGGTCCGTCCTCTCTGCCTACCCCTGCGGGGAAACAGCGTGATGGTTAGTTAGTTAGATAGATTAGGTAGTATAATTATAACTCTCAAAGGCATCTCCGTAGTAGCCTAAACAAATAACAAAATGACAACGTCAAATAATTACTTATAGTTACCAAGCAACGCTTTGCTTTTCGTCTGGACAATAAATGTATAATAAATAATTTCATAACGCCAGAGCTTACCAATATATACAGCCTATATTACTCGCAAATAATGAATGCTGATTCTATTAGCGAAAGAATTTTTAGTCATTCAGTATTTTTTGCGTGAAACAAACATACTCGTACATCCATAAAAACTTTCGCAATAGGATTTCAAACCTAAAATCGGCTTCAAAAATATCTTCAATCGTAAGTTGGTGTGGATAATATCCAACTAATTTATTTACAGCGTCGATTTTTTGTACTTATTCGTTGGAATATACAGTACATGTATGGACAAGTAGTTTTATCCTTGATGTATTTGATTGAAAATACGCTCTTCGGCAGTACGTTCTCTTCACATCTATTCACAATTATATTTTGTTCAAGTAGGTACACCGTATTTTCTGTAAACCGACTGCATATTGCATGTTAGTACGCCGGGGGGACAACTGTCGGGGATCAACAATCACGGAATCAAAAATGACAACGTTCATAGCGCGTTCTGATAGGTAGAAGTATCGCTTTCGGAGCATAAAGAAGTGCATTATTTAAAAGCGTGATCAGCAGTTTTTGCTCTGGATAGTAAAATGATGGTTATGTATTTAATTTTTATGATTTTGTGCTAGTTACTTTAATTTCATGCTTCATAAAGTTATTATCTCCCCATCAATGGTTTCTTCGGATGGTAATTTGAATGTAATTTTTGATTTCTATTTTTACGTAATTTCTGGTCTAGTGATCCCAATCTTTTTTTTAAACTAGATTGTTTTGGAGTTTGCATTATTGTTTAGAGCTTCGAGAACGAGATTTTTTTGTTGGTTTTAACATACGCAAGAGTTTCACTAATGATTAATGTTGTAAATGAGAAGGGAAATAATTTTAAAATTACATTGTTATTCAAATCTAGCTAGGCACCAAACTTAAAGTCATTTCAATTTTCTAATAAGCACACTTGCACACTTCAAATAATTTATTTATTATTAGCTGAATCTATTATAAGGCATGGGATTACAGCTTGGGGACTTTCCTTTAAAACAAATGTAAATCATGTTCAATCATGATGTTATGCCGTGCATCGCAACTAGTGATGTAGACCCGGGAATATTCCCCGGGGAATATTCCCGGGAACGGGAATATTCCCGGGAATATTCCCCGACCTGAAATAAATTCCCGAAAACGGGGAATTTATTTAATTTTTAATAAAATGGTTTCTACACTTCTCTTGGATGCTTTATTGAGAGTTGGCAGTTATCTAAGGGGACATCCCTTGATGTAGGGACTTCCCTACCACTTATGCCCCCCCCCCACCCCCCTTAGAGAAGTCCCTGCAGACCAGGGTATCCCATGTAGGGATTTCCTCAGGGTCCCATGTTTATCCCAGGACGATTTATTTTTATTTAAAGGAGTGTTAATTCACTCGAGAATTCACATTTCAGTATATTCACTATACCTTTGGTATTTATTTGAATATTATAAACCTTGATATTATTATTATCATATTATAGCGGGTTTTCAGTCAGCACAATATTTATTATTATTTAAAAATAATTTAATAAAATAAAAATGATTTTGACATCAATGACATCTGTGGTTGGTTAACATAATTTCATACTACTCAGATATTTAATATTTTGGTCGATACTAGTGCCATTCCCTTAAGAGAAGTCCCTTTGGGTTTCCTGGAAGGGAACTCCCTTAGACATGGGGGCCTTAGGGTATCCCATGTAGGGATTCCCTGAGAGTTCCCATGTTTAGGGACTTCCCTTAAGGGGTATCCCTTTGGGTTTCCTGGATGGGAACTCCCTTAGATTTGCTATATAACATACTGGATCCTGGTCTCTCTGCTCAGTGTTATTGTGTAGCTGCTGAAAGGTTGTGTGCACGAGTTTTGAGCTACTTTTTTTGGCTACTAATACTGTACATACAATAGAGATACTACTCGATGTAAAATAATTTTGATCGGTGCTTTTTTTTTTTTCTCTTGGATCCTATTCCCATATATATTGGAATAGATTTGACTTTTTATGGATCTATACTGCTAATATGTACCATATGTGTGTATTTTTTATATTTTAGTTAATAAATATTATTCTTTTTGAGGTATTATGTTGTTAAAATCAAAATTCCCAATATTCCCCGTCCAGGGGAATATTCCCGGGAATATTCCCCAAAAATAAATTCCCGGGAATTTATACATCACTAATCGCAACACGGCATGACACCCCAAAAACAAATAACGAAAATGCTTTTGGCCGTGAAAATTTTAAAACGTACCTAACCATGTTCAATCAGTTCAAAGTTCATTAATTAAATTATTACATCATAAAAGTTTATACGAACAAAGACACAATGTTCCATACTTTTAGCATAATCTCAAAATATTTTCAGTAAGAGCAATTTTGTGGTATAAAATTATAATTCAGCATATGAATAGCCCTAGGACAGGGGTGCTCATACTCGAACTGCTGGCGATCTACCTCAATATTATTATATATATTGAGGTAGATCGCCAGGGTGGGGGGGGGGGGGGTATAAATGTTTTTTTTATTGCGACCTCATTTAATGCCGATTTTTATATCACACGTGACTTCCAATAAAAATCATGTTCATAAATTCTACTCTAATTTATAACTGCTCTCGGAAATGGTACCCAGGGCAGGTTTTTATTTAAAATCGCTACTGCGTAAGAGTCCCAAAGCAACACTTACACACGGAACAGTCAATTTCTCAGAATATGCGGCATGTGGCATGCAACTCAAATGCAAAGCTTCGCTCGGTGCACGGTGAATCGACAACTTGTGTTGTGAAAACAACAAACAATATTGTGAAAACAAAACTCATTCAAATTTAATCTGTGTGCGGTGAATTAAAACTACACTCAGTACATAAATTGTCTGCAACTAGAAATTTATAGCTGCACTTCGAATAAGAAAATATTTTCCACCAAAATGTGTCAGCAGATGAATTCACAACTGGAATTAATTCTGAACACAAAACTGGTTTAAAATAAAATTCTGTGTGGGCTTAATTAAAACTACACTCAGAACATAAAAATGGTTTTTCTTTGATTTTGGCAGTACATAAATAGTCTGCAACTAGAATTTTATGACTGGACTTCAAATAAGAAAATGTTTTTCTTTCGAAATGTGTCAGCAGATAAATCCACAGCTGGAATTTTACATACTGAACACAAAACTGGTTTACATTAAATCTGTATGCGGTTGATTAAAACTCAACTCAGAATATGAAAATGTTTTTTTTTGATTCAGTACATAAATAGTCCGCAACTAGAATTTTATAACAGCACTTCGAATTAGAGAAGGTTTTCCTTCGAAATGTGTCAGCAGATGAATCAACAACTCATATTTTACATTGTGAACACAAAACTGGTTTAAATTAAATCTTGGCGGCAAATTAAAACTACACTCAGAACAAGAAAAAGTTTTTTTTATTCTGGCAGCACATACGTAGTCAGCAACAAAAATTGTATTACTGCACTTCGAATAAGATAATTTTTTCGTTCGAAATGTTTCAGCAGATGAATCCACAACTGGAATTTTACATTTTAAACACAAAACTGGTTTAAATTAAATCTGTGTTCGGCAAATTAAAACTACACTCAGAACATGAAAATGGCTTCTCTTTGATTCTGGCAGCACATACATCTGCAACTTGAATTTTATGACTGCACTTCGAATGTTTGCCTTTGAAATATTACAACAGAAATTTTACATTATGAACTGGATTAAACTAAATCTGTGTGCGTCGAATTAAAACTACACTCAGATGAAAATGATTTTTCTTTATTCTGGCAGCACATGCAGAGTCTGCAACTAGAATTTTATACGTCGAATAAGAGAATGTTTTCCTTCGAAATATGTCAGCAGATGAATCCAGAACTGGAATTTTACATTCTAATCACATAACTGGTTTTGAATTAAGAGTGAATCTATTCACCGCCCTCATTTTGAATTATTTATTAATAAACTTTGTGTCGCCTTCAAGTTACAACTCGGACTGACTGACTCATAAATAAACCAAACCACACACTAGAAACTAGATCGATATCTTCGGGGGGCAATTTTCAACAATATTTCACCATGAATATGCAATAATTTTACGATTTTTTTATGGGGACTTGTGACGTCACGCACCACAAACGAGGATAGAGTATACAACAAACAAAATGCGCGACCATTGACAATATAAGTTACAAATAAATTTTAAACAAAAAGGCGTGAAAAATGGGCGGTCTCGTTAATTTAGGATCAACTAAAACAAAAATTGTGAATACATCTATTTACATCGGCAATTTTTTCTCGAGGTCGACTCACAAAGCACTCTCCATCGACCGTTTGAGCATCCCTGCCCTAGTATATACATAAATAGATTGGACCAATCATTTTTTCATTTCCGAATGGTCTCTTGTCGGTGTTCTGCTTTTGGGGAAATTCGAAGCTGAAAGAAGTAGGGTTGATAATATTCAAAAATGATCATAAAACATAGCTAAAGTCATTTCCATCTATTTTTAAAAAAAAAAGACAAACATTCCCGGTTTACGAATAATCTGACAATATTTTAAAATCTCCTACCACCACCACACTAAGTGGAAAATGTTGCTTGTGACGTGATAGAGGACTGAGTCAGCCGAGGAATTGAACACACGATGCCTTCTCAGCCACTTACCGGTAGAAGTTAGAATGCGGGTATGGGTACCGACGCGACACGCCCCACACTTCTGCCATAGGTCAACCCAAGTGGTTCGCTAAGTTTTATGACTTAGGAGGGGTGCCATAGTTCGTGGGATGAGGTTTGTTCAGAACTTGGCGGCGCATATTCCTTCCCAGCAGCAGATCAGGGCATGATCGGGAGAGACCGATTGAGGGAGACCCTTTCAGCTCTCCCGCTGGACTCATGACTTCAAAACAACTTCTTTCAAATAAATTTCTTTCTTTGATGTTGAATATTTTAGACGATATGAAGGAATGTTTGACGAAAAATGTGAGGTGAAATGATTTTTTCGAAAATATCTACATTTGTGGAGCGTGTAACTCAAAAACGGACGGGCTTTTACTTATTAACCCGTCTAATCACAGGAGACCCAAGTTGTCCCAAAACATCATATGCCGTTATAATAACAGGAGACCCAGATTGTCCCAGAGCGACAGCGCATTATTAAAAGTTAAATATCTCTCTTCCTGTCATGCGAATATTTGTGATTTCTTTTATGTTAGAAACGGAATGAAATAATGCTTCTCATTGTCTTAGAATTATATGAGCTAGGTTTTTCAGATATTTTACAAACCCGATCAAAAGTGACGGTTTAATTTTTCGCCAATTTGTGACGTATCACACATTTAATTTTAAAATAAAATTGTATGAAATAGATAAAAAGTGAGGTGACAGTTTTATTACAATTTTTATTTAGAAAAGGAGTCTGTATTTTAAATTATAAGTTTATTCTATTTTAAGTACTTTAATTCGAATATTCACAGGTATGCATTTTTTAGCCAATTTAAATTTCCAATATTAAAATTTTAATATTTAGAAAGAAAATTTTTGATTTCTAATAAACACACCTGAAAGATTATTTTATCTAGATTTTAGAACAATTTTTGTTTTTGCAAAAGAGTTTAAAAAAAAAAACAATAAATAGGAACATTTAAAATGCATGGGAAGAACCAGGAATTTTGCGCGCAAACCTTGATAGGCAAAATTTGACAGAAAATTATTTTCTTATTATTCGAAGGGTTAAAAAAAATTTCCTCTGCGACGCACCGTTTCCAAGATATAAGCGGAAACCCGAAAATTGGGACCTCCCCCCCGCCCATAGCTCACCACCTAGACGTCAGGACTTTTATACGTATGTTACTGGTACGATTGCAGTCCCGCTGAGTTTTTCCCGGCTGAATCATGTAGAATGAATATTTCCTGATGATAGTCAACCTTCGATAAGAAAGAGCCGCAGAAGAAGACTGGTTGAATGACAATATGAATTGTTTTAAAGTGAACGAGTTATTTATTAATGAAAATTTTCATATGACCTCATTTGTAAGCTGAAACTGATAATAAACAATCGTGAACGGTTTAACTTCACCTGTCTTATTATTATAGTATACTATGTCCTAGGTGTGTTCGGTAGTGTTTGTTGTTAAATTGTTCACGTAATTGTAGTAAATATGTTAATTTGACGAACGCAACCAGATCAGGGGTGTTCAACTCATGCTAATAGACGCATTATCTCAATTTCTCCCAGCTGCAAGTGTCAAACCTATTTCGTACGGTCAGGGTCAGCTAAAACACATTAGAGCGGAAGGTAATGTTAGTATCGCCCTTGTGGAAAATATTATTTATCTTTTTTAATTGCTTCCTCGTTGATAAGATCAGTTTATTTTAGTCCCGGCGACAAAACTGAGGACCTTTTCCGGATTTCGAGGGTAAAAAAACATTTTAAAAATTATTTTTTAAATAACTAATACCTTTTTAACTAGCTTATTATTTGCAAGTTCGGTTGATATTTATAGCATTGAGCTCATGATGGAAACATAATTTCATGATGCTATAATAGCTCATCGTTCGCACAGGAGGCCCTGAGGAAAATAACTTCCCAACAGGGCCTTTGTCATCTTAGGGAATGCTGTGTGGTAGGTCTTTTTAAGGAAGGGAAGGATAGGAAGTTCTGAGAAGGAAACAGGTATGAGGGATGGGTAGAATCTGGGGGTCAGTGTGTTCGGGAGTGACGGAAGTATGAATCAATCCCTCCAACTGCGGTGCAGGGCGATGGGTCGAGAGAGTCCAACTGGTTTATCTGTTTTGTTTAATCCAGCTACTTTTGGTGACTTAGCAGGGGTGCCCAGGTTCACGGGTGAGGTTTTTCCAGATCTTGGCGGCGGATGCGTGGCGGGCCGGATCGAGAAACTGGTTGAGGGAGGATAAATGCCACAAAAGGCCTCCCTCAACCAGTCTCTCGATCCGGCCCGCCACGCATCTGCCGTCAAGACCTGGAAATACCTCACCCATCAACCTGGGCACCTCTGCTAAGTCATCAAACGTAGCGTACCACTTGTGGTGGCCTACGGCAGAGGTGTTAGTTATTCAATAAATGGTTCCTAGGGCGGCCCGCAATCAAATTGAAACTGCTTCAAACAAACAGATTTCTGCTTTTTAAAATTACTAAATGGGGTATTTTCACAAACTGAGTATATAATTAACTTTTTTTTTTAAATATTTTCATTCATAGATTTGAAAAAACCGCACATTTTGAAACGGTTCCAACTGGCTACAACGTCACTATGACGTAAAACCGCCAATGGCTGGTAAGACGGCTGTCGCCATCGTTGCCCGGTGTGACGTCAACGCCGCCGAATTCACGAATAAAAACGAACGTGTCGTTTTGGCGGCAAATCGAAAATGGCACATTTTAAATTACTATAGAAAATATATTCATCAACATAAAAATAAAATAAATATACCTCCATTATCTTAACAAATACCCTATTGCAATCAAATTTAAAAAAAAATTAAACATGGTAAGTTTTTGCATATTATAAAATAGAAGTTGCGGAAAAATTTAAACACTTTTATTAGTAAGTGGGATAGAGTATAGCGCTGTTTAGTTAATGAAAAATCACCTCAAGGGCGTATTTAAATATATCAACAACACAAGACTGTCTGTTTGCAAAGAATTGTTTTCAGTGTGGGTTTTGCATGTATGAGTTATGAATGTTATTATTATAGAAGGGAAACTTTTATACAATGCGGTTTGATAATATAAACACCTCAAGGCCAGCGTATCTTAAACTTTTTCAGCCAAGGAACCCTAGAAAATCAAGCACAAATTTAAAACCCCTCACCGCCCTCCCTCCCCCCTCCCCCCTTCACCCACCAACCCCCTTCCCCCTCCCTACTCCCCCTCCCTCCCCCCCCCCCCCTCCCCCTACTCTCCCTCCCTCCCCCTTTCCATACATTCAGTTTTCAAACCTCGCGTGCCACCAATAGCATTTTTTTAATACAAATTTCATAATGCCAGAGCTCAACAAAAGTTTTATAAAACCTTGTCCTGACAATAACGAACACACAAAAAAAGAATTATCCAATTTGGTGCAGTCGATCGAAAGTTATGCGCTTAGAAACACGTTCAGCGATTCATTTTTAATTTTTATATATAAGAAGATACGTTAATCAGCAACATCAACATTCACATTTTTTCAAGGTTAATTAATGTGAAGGTTGGTGTTGCTTTTTTGCTACTAAATTCGTGATAGTCTGGTTGATGTAGTAACATTTAATGTAATGTAATGTAGTAACGTTTAGACGTTGTAATCTAAAATCGGATTCCACTTATAATCTTGTAACTTGTTTTTAGTATACACTAAAAACAATTACAGAAACTATATGCAAGAGCAGAGAATGCCTTTCTACAGAGGTATGTGGTTGAGAAAGGCAGTAAATATGTCAGTGTTCTCTGATATTTCCTTACAATCTTTCTTGATATTAAACCAAAACTTGAAAAAGAGGATTCTTTGAAATTACGTTTCAAATCTGAATCATGGGATAATTCTATTAATTGGTTTTCCTGTGCCGTTGTCAATAATATCAATAACATCGTGTTGTGGTTGAAATTGTCTAATATCAAATTTTTATTTTTGTTGGGTATTGGAAAATAATCCCGAAACGAAGACGCATAGCAATTATGGAACTTTTTGTGGCATTTATTTATTATTGTTAAATACCCTCATACATGTATTCGCGGACCACAGGTTAAGAAACTAGGCGGTGCCGCATCAAGTCCTAGGCAACCTAGGCAGCTGCCTAGGGCGGCAATTTTTAGGGGGCCGTCATTTTGGGAGGCAAAGATGGATACCGTCGCTCCGGGAACCTTTATTGGATAAACACCTCTGCCATAGGTCACCCCAAGTGGTTCGCTACGTTTGGTGATTTAGCAGGGGTGCCTGGGTTTATGGGGTGAGGTTTGTCTAGGTCTTGGAGGCGGATGACCATGACACACTGAACCCCAGATACCTACCCACTCCTTAAACCTTTTTCTTTCCCAGAACTCTCCTCCTTTATTTCCTTTAAAAAAACCTCCAAACAGCATCCCCAAAGATGACGAAGGCTCAGAGGGAAATTATTTTCCTCTATAAAATAAATAAATTTCGTCTATATTCGATTAATCTTTAATTCCGTCATTTCCTACCGTTTCCCATAAAATGTTAAATTACTTTAAAAAAAAATAAAAGCGTAAACTACTAAAAATTTTTTTTTTACAAGGAATGTACCTACCTATGAATGTATATAAGAAACAACTTTTTAAAAATACAATTTAGTGGCTTAAATTATTTATTTGCGACAGTTCCCCTTGATTAACTTTTTTGTGTTTTATATAATTACTAGCTGACCCGGAGAACTTCGTACCCCCTCAGAATCAAAAACTGTTGTGTTAATTTATTAGCTGAATTAAATTCAGTTTTTTTATTAAGTTAAAAATTACACAATGAAGCAATAATCGATCCGCAACTGTCCGTGTTTTGTATCAGAGATGAACTTGTTTACGAATTTATATTTTTGTGATTTTCTTACTTTTCCACTTACTTAATTATCCATAAATAACGTCACACGAATTTCATAAATTTTTTAAAAAAAATCTGAAATCCCCCCCCCCCCCCCGTCCCTGCCACATTTATGAGACCCCTCCCCCCTAGTGTGACACCTAAAAATAATCAAAACATGTGATGTCACAGGGCTGACGACCACCCCATACCCCTAGTCACACTTCCTACTCCCCCCCCCCCCTTTAATGTGTGACGTAATTTATGGATGGCCCCTTCACGGGAATTGCTTGTCATTTTCTTTATACGTGTGAGGGAAATTTATTAAAATTATTGTATTTTTCCTTTGGAAGGGTGAAGACACAAGTTAACCGTTTGTCTCATTTTCGACTGTTGACATTTAATGTGAAAGAAAAAGATGCAACATTATATGTTAAAGAACAAAAGCGAAACAATCAGCGCATTGACATTTGACGTTTTTGAATTTTTGGAATTCACGCAAACTTCAACTAACGCAACATTGCTACAGCTCTTTCAAAAGATGAAAATTCGTTCCATACAAAATGTATGAGGAAATGAATTTTCTTCATAACTTTCTTTTTCGTAAATTTTTGCAATGTTTTAATAGTTATTCTGTTATCCGGGGCGGAGACAAATCTAACAAATCAAAGATCATCAAAATCGGTCCTGCCGTTCTCGAGTTATAAATAGTGTAACTAACCCGACTTTGTTTATACTAGCGAGTAGACGTGGGCAGAATGATTCCCAGGAGTGAATCGATTCAGTCTGATTCCCATGGCCTTTTGAATTGATTCCTTTAATTCATTCCTTTAATTCAATTAAATCCCAAAAAGAAAAAAAAAGAAAATAATAGTAATAATAATAATTGAAAATTAAATGAATGGGGAGGCTAACACCGCACACGAGACCGGGAGGCCACGGAGTACCCGGAGTACCGCGAAAGAGGAGACTGATAGGCTACCAAGCATCGCACAAAGAGGAGACCGATTATTCTATCTGATTATCTCGCTAAAACCTATAGATTAATGTGTTTGACTCTTTTTAGTGTCACTTTTTCGTTTCATCGGTTTTCAAATCACAATGAGTGGGGAGGCTACGAAGCACCGCACAAAGAGGAGACCAATAGGCTACGAAACACCACACAAAGAGGGGACCGAACATTTAAATCCTATATTGTTTGTCTTTTTTTAGTGTCGTAATTTTTCGTATGTAAAATGTATTTATTGTTAGCAATTATATCTTAAAATTATACAAGTTTTCGTTTCACCCTTAAAATTTTATTGATTTTATTTTATTTATTAAACTTATAATTTTGTTCCATTTCACGTGATCTAATATAAACATACATTTAACATTAAGATGAGTATTTTATGACAGCTAACCACAGCTAATTGGCCTTATAATATCTGCAAATTTACATATTATATCGACCCAAGATCTACGTCTAAAAGTAGGTAGGTACAATATCTTCCGTACGTACCAAAAAACAGATAAGCATCATTTTAGCTTCTCACTGCTGATGTTCAGATTCAAAGTCGAAAGTTTTCGACTAACTATGTAATGAAATTGACGGCTTGGCGCGCGGGGGAATAAATGAACCGCGCGGACGGATTAAGGGCTGGCATTGCGGAATGAATTTGTAACTTTTGACTAATGTTTTGTGTCTTACCTAGCAGTGACTTGATTTACTCGCGAGCTGCGGACCTAGGACTGGGATGCGTTTGGGACATATCATGACATTGACGTGGTCTGAGATTCTGAGGTCTGAGATTTACAAAAGACCATGACGTCAGAAGTGAAAAAAACTTTTGTTTTAATTCTTCTGTCTGTCGGAATCGGACAATCTCGATTTCGACAGACTAGATACCTGGGACGCGGACATTAAACACGGACCTGGGACGGCGGGGACCTTATGACAATCTCAGGACTATTGATTAGGATGAATGATTAATTCATTGCGTGAAAGAGATGCTCGGGCAACCCGGATGAATCGCGGCCGCGTTTTGGCCATTTTGGGACATGGACTTTGATGGTGTTCGGGTGTTTTTAGAATGGCGGCACGGCGGTAGCGGAATACAATCGTAATAGGCGAGTCGTTCACAATACCGTCCGTCGACCACTTCGCGGCGCGCGGCCCGTTTAATAATATTTAAATACCTATGAAACAATATAATATTTAAATCGTTTACAGAACACATTATTCATTGAAATAATTTAACAGTAAAATAAACGGAAATTAAAAATGTATGGTGTCATTAAAAATCGTAGGATGCAAGGCCAAAGATAAGGAATGAAGAATCAATTCCTTTTGAAATTGAGAATTAGATTGAGTGTGTCACAAGATTGAATTTATTCATTTAATTCGGTCATTCAATTTTGCCCACGTCTACTAGCGAGTACCCGATAACGTTGGAATGCAATTCAAACTAAGAAAGAGTTTGAGTTTAAATTTAGTTTACTGAAGTGCTTTTGGAATTTTGGATATAGGTACAATATTTTGGTTTTCCCGACGCGTTCAGCTGTCAACAACTCGCGCGCCACAAGTAAATTTTGTACACAAATTTCATAATGCCAGAGATCACCATTATATACAGGAACCTTCGCGGGCGTGCGCACAAAATCATCAAAATTTCATCGCAATCGGATGAAAGATTTAGAACGCATAAGCACACAAACAAAGAAACATTCATTTTTATATATTAGTATTAACAAAATAAATAAAAACCACCTTTGAGCTTGAAATCTTGACTTACTCTTTGATTTATTTTAACTTTATGAGTAAAAGTAGTATAAGAAGAATATACGACGCTAATGTGAATGGTAAAAGAAGTCAGGGACGCCAGAGGAAGACATGGCACGATCAAGTGAATCAGATACTTGAGTCGGGCCATGTCAAGAGTCAGAATAATAGAAGAGAATATATGTATGAGACGATGTATGGATGTGAGTGAGGCAAAGAGTGTGTGCCAAGACCGAGTTGTTTGGCGGTCCGTCCTCTCTGCCTACCCCTGCGGGGGGAACGGCGTGATGGTTAGTTAGTTTGTGAATAAAATACTTTTTTACTTTAACTCCACACAGGAGGCCCTGAGGAAAATGATTTCCTTCAGGGCCTATGTCATCTGGGATGCTGTGTGGAGGGTCTTTTTGAGGAGAGAAAGGAATGAACATTGGTCTTGAAGAGACCCATGTTGTAGGAAGGAGGAAACACAGAGGCCGGTAAATCGTTCCACAGCCGAGCTGTTGAACACAAAAACGAGTCGAAGAAACGACCCGTTCTCATGTGACAAATGTCAACCGTGTACAAATGTTGGGCACGCGTTTGGCGTGTTTCCCGACTATGCACCAGTGCCGAAAGGATCAATGATGCTAGTTCCTCGGAGCATCTTCCGTTGTAATACCGATAGAACAAGGATAGCATTCCCACCCGACGCCTGTGCTCTAAAGATTGCAATCCGTCTGTTAAGATGGGAGAATCTATTAAACGGACCGCCCGTTTCTGCACAGAGTCGAGGGTATTTTCCAGGTATTTTGGAGCTCCAGACCAGAGGTGGCTGCCAAATTCAACCGTGGGGCGAACTTGTGATTTGTACAGGGTTAGCGTTTAAAAGCATTTTAACGCTTCCAGTAAATCGATAGTCTTGTTGTCAATGGTGCGCCTAAATACATGTCTGTATAGTCATACATTTATTTATTTATTTATTTAAACGCCCAAAGGGCTTTTACATATAACGCAGTACATTTTTTTATTACAAACAAAATAAAGAGTTGACAAAATACAGATATCATAAAATATAGAAAATAAAATAAAGGTTACATAAAATACAAGATGCAAAGTATTCTAGAACTATCTCGAATGTTATAATAACGTTGTCATTTTATAATATTAAACATGCGACATTCTTTCATGCATAATATCTTTTATTGACATCTTATGTAGATCACGTGACAGTCCATTTGAAACATTAGCATGAGAAGGTTCAACCAGTATTTTAGCTCGTGGTTTCATCCGTAATAATGTGAATTCCATAGTTTAACTGATTTTAGATTTAACAAAACTTTATATTCTTAATTTTCGAATCTATCAAAAATTTATGGCACTATAATATTATGTAGTTCCTATGTACATAATTTGTAAACATTTCACACAGTTCTTTTTTATTATATTTGTAAATGTTAGAACGGAGTTGCACAAAAATTTGACTTAACCACGTATTCAGTTAAAGGTACTACAATTCTGGAGGTTAATGCTAGAAATGTCAATTTTCGGTAATTTGATTTAGGTACCTACAAGAAAGCAAAAGGTACATTAAAATGTTCCTTATTGTAACGCTATGAATTCCTAAGCGAGGTACTCGTAGAAGTCAAAATATTGTTTCGTTTTTTTTTTACGCAAGATAACAAACATTCTTCATTCCTGAGCGATTTATAAATTTGATTTAGGCACATATAACAGCCCCATAATTGAAACAACTGCAATTGATACCGCGCCCTTGAGGTGACGTTTCACGCAAAAATCGTAATTATTTGTATTACCCTTGGTAAGACTGTCCCTCAAGCAGAGATCGGTCAAGAGTCATGTTCAAATCGTCTTTTGATGTCATTTACCACAAGGCAAAATTTTAATTGAACTCTTTCTGACTGATGAATTCGAGATGAAGTGAAGGGGCTCTGATCATATCCAACATCCAATAGGAAAATGTACAAAATGAAAAAAAAAAATAAGGGTTACATATTTACACACATTTGTATATTTTACGAAATATTATATTTAGAGTCATTATTGTGTCGTGTATAACCTTATCAGAAAAGAGGGGCTCTTGTGTCTGATAAGGAAGCCACGATTCTTACTTGAATGTATTTTTTAGTGACCGACCGAAGGTTCGGTTTCGGCAAAAAAAATCTAGTTTCATTCTACGTTCGTGAATTATCGCGCGTCGTTCGGCCGACTTCGGGTGAGTTCGTAGCTCGTGTGTCACCCGTCATCATCAGCTGAGTTCACCGGCCGGTCCGGTGTGATTGTGTTGTGAGTTTATGTAATGACTTTTATAGTTCTTTTGTTTTATAGCACTAATATCAAAAAATTAATAAGAATTTTTTCATAATTTAATTAATTTTTTATTTCATTTACTTAACACGTGTAATAAGAATGTTGTGATTGTAAACGCAATTAAAATTGAAGTACTCAATTAATGCGGTTCTTCCTTTATAATGTAAGTGTTGATTATTGACAAATCTTTGTTCCAAGAAGTAGTTATCATATTTTGTTAATTTTTATATATATTTTTTTTGTTTTATAACAGTAATTTAAAAAAAAAATCATATACTTCAATTATTGTTTTTTTTTTTTTTAATTTCATTTAACACGTTTTAACTGTCTGTATAAGTTTAAAAAAAGCCAAATTATAGTAATATAAAAATAATAATTACTTAATTAATTTATATTTATAATTATAATATCCTTTTTATCAGACATATATCTTATTTATAATATCAAAAGATTCTATTTTCTCCTTCAATAATCGCAAAACCAGTTTGTGGCTTCATTTTAATTTAATTATAATAAAACACTTTATTAAATAGTGGTGTGTTTTATTTTCATTAAAATATATTTTCTGATCAGGAAGATTATTATTGGATTATGTTATTTTTTTTTGTGAAATAATTTTTTATTTGAGGGACAAACTGTCAATAAAGAAAAATTAAAATATAGAAGATCAAAATTTCAAAAAAAATAACCAGCATGCATACAATTGCGTATATTTTAAAATTTTCTTGCTCTGAAATTCAATGAAACCTTTAGTAAAAAATAGTTATAATATTTTAACTAGTACAATAATTATTTTTGGTCGTCCTTGTCCTTAATAGCATAATATATTATTTCAACACATGGTCACCCTACATGTTTACATTCTAATGTATTAAGTAACTTAGTTCATCTGTAAGAAGCGTTAATGAAACAATATTGTTCTTTCAATACCTGAATTATTTTGAGTTATTTTTATCTTTTCTCTTGTATATATATAAAAATCTAAAAATGTTTGTATGTTTGCTATGCGTTGCTAAACCATTCATCCGATTGCTATGAAACTTTGGGAATTTGAAGTGTGCATGCCCGCGATGGTTTCTGTATATAATAGTGAGCTCTGGCATCATGAAATCACGAAAAATTAATTAATTAAATAAAAATGAATCGCAGAAATGTATGTACGCACAAAACTTCCGAACGGCTGCACCAAATTGTATAATTCTTTTTTTTTGTGTTCGTTATTGCCAGGACAAGAATTGTATAAAACTACTGGTGAGCTCTGGCACTATGAAATTTGTATAAAAAAATTGTAATAGGTGGCACGCGAGCTGTTGTATGGAATGCGGGAGGGGGGAGGGGAACTCGGGTAGGGGGTTCGAGGGAGGGGATCTAGGGATCGGGGAGGGTAACCTGGAAGGGGTAGTGGAACTCGGGAGGGCGGTTCGCGGGACGGGGGAAGGGGGGGGGAGTAGAGTGGTGAGAGGGAAGATGGAGGAGGCGGAGTGGAAACGCGAGAGGGGAAGGGAACGCGGGAGAAGAAGGGGAGGCGGAAGGGGAACGGGACGAATGGAAAAGGACGCGCAGGGAGAAACAATTTCTTTATTAAATGGCATAGCAACGCGTGCCGGGTACCAGCTAGTTAATTTATAAAAGTGTTAACCCCAACACTGTCTTGTCCTGATGAGGTTAAAAATTGAATTGTAAACAATAATACTTACAATGTAAAGAATCAATAAATAAAAAAAATAGACGAGATTTAATATCCGGGTATCTTCATTAATGGTACATCTTTATTGATTTCATTTGACATTTTAATTACTTATAAGTGCTTTTCTTATCAACTGAATGTAGGTGAAATCTAGACTAAGTCAACAGACGCTGCAGTTTGAGTGCAGTCCGACACAGGCGTGAAGGGAGGGCCGTAGACGTCCGGAGTTTTATTTTATTTGTGGTAACATTATTATTAGTAGTAACCCGATTATATATCATAAACCTACAGCATCAATTGATAGGTACCACACGTGAAAGAAATTTTAAAATCACATTGTGACTCCACAAATGCTAGTTGGCTTAAAATCAAAATTGTATCTTGTAATTTGAAGTTCAGATTTAACGCCATTCACAAGACACGTCTCACTATTCTATAATCACTGCACAAATTGTTAGCCAAACTTGGACCAATGTCACTGAAGAAGTTATTTATATGATTAGAAATTATATTTGGACCCCCTTCCATTGAAGTAATAATATTCACACCTGGCGGGTGCGGCGAGTAAACGCTCCATCGCGAACGGCTGCCACGCCGAGACTGAGCATCGCAGAGAGTGCAACAAGGTGGGGATTTTGCGTAGGGGAACCAGGATGCACAACTGTATTGCTGGATCGTGCGTAAAATCGTTCCTCGCGACCGCAGAACCACGGAGACCTTAGTTTACGGTTAACCCTCTTCTGTAATAACAGAAGAATATTAGATGACGTCAATGGTAAAATTAAACAACAGTGAAAGATTATTATTTATAAAGGAGGCTTTAAACCTACAAAGAGGTGACCCATTATTCTATCTAATTCTCTCGCAGGCTAAATCCTATAGTTGTATGTGTTTCTCTTTTTTTAGTGTCGCTTTTTCGTTTCTTCGAGTTTCAAATCACAACGATGCTACGAAGTTTTGACTTCATAAACACCTCCTTACCATCTTCTTACATTGACGATCCAGCCTGAGGCACCGTGCGGTTGTGACGTCACGATCTGCAAGTGACTGTAGGCGGGTTGGTTGCATTAACATTGGAATGCGTGCAATACTGGTTGGTAGTAGTTAGGTACCTGTCTAGTGCCTATTGCTTGCATTGTGGGAAATTGCAGCAATCAGTTAATTCAGAAATGCTCATTACCTGGGCTTACCTGATAAGCCATTTCCTCCAGCGTTTAGACATTTCATTACTCCATTATATTATTCTTCAGTGTATGAGTAATACTTTTTGCAACGAGGTTGTCCTATTTTTTTTTATTTTAATTCCAAATATGCTCAGGAATTGCTGGGTAAAATCATCTGGGTTCATGCTGTTACATCTTGTACATAATGTGCAGATCTCATAGACATCAGAATATGTCCATGGCAGATCTGCATTTCATAAAAAAATTGTAACGGCGCCTGGCCCACTTTATTGTTGTGAAGGTAGTAATAAGGTGTGACTGGCAATTCTAATATTTTGTATCATAAAATAAGATGATGGTAGATGTGGTAAATACCTTGTGGCTCCTTCGTACACAGCTTTGAGGTTAGAACCTTCGCGCCATAACTGTAAAGTTATGCCGTGTACTCCGGATGCTCACCCTTCTGTATTGTTAATTGTATACAAGAGACTATATTCAAGTGGTGGGCATATTTGAATCATTCGCATTTACATCAGGTTGGCAGGCATGTTGGAATGAAACACGATAGTTTTTACATTTAAAACAAATTAAATACTGTATTTCTTAAAAAAACACAAATGATGACATAAGAGTTTCGAACTTACCCCCCATCATTCCAGACCGTATGATTACTAGGCTAAAGTTCGGTGTTTGGGCTAAATTCCTAAAAAATAAAACTAGTTATTTTTATACTAATTTGGGGTCGGGGAATTCGAATCTGAAAGAATTAGGCGGCGGCAAGCAATATTAACTGAATTACAGGACTTTAAAAAATTTTATACACATATAGGAAAATAGCCATTCTGGAAGCATTTTGATTCCTAGAAAATCAAACTAGTTATTTTTATACTAACTATGGGCCGGGGAATCCGAATCTGAAAGAATTAGGCGGCGGCAAGCAATATTAACTGAATTAAACGACTTTAAAATTTTCTATACACACACACATGATAATAATCATTTCGGAAGTATTTTGACACACGTAGTACAAAGATCATAGAAAAACAAGATAACATAGATGTTTTTACCACACAAAATTAAGTGTTGCCATTAAGCAGTAATATTAATAACGTAAAATAACATGTTTATATTTTAAGTACTTATTTTTTATAAATTTTACTCACTTTTGTATCACAAACCATGTTACATAAACCCGGCGTAGCTGCTAAACTACTTGAAAACAGGGATGTTTTTTGCCGTGACGTGAGCAGGCGGTATAAAGGGGCACAAACCATGTTACACAAACCTAGCGTAGCCGTTAAACTACTCGAAAACAGGGATGTTTTTTGCCGTGACGCGAGCAGGCGGTATAAAGGGGCACAAACCATGTTACACAAACCTAGCGTAGCCGCTAAACTACTCGAAAACAGGGATGTTTTTTTGCCGTGACGCGAGCAGGCGGTATAAAGGGGCACAAACCATATTACACAAACCTAGCGTTAGGTTAGGTTAGGTTAGGGACGCGAGCAGGCGGTATAAAGGGGCTGGAGTTTTACCGCTTAGCTGGACTCTTATATGATCCGCGTATCCGACAGGAACCCTTCGAGACAAGCGAGTTTGACAAGGATACGACGGACGAAGAAGACTTGGTCGATTTATAAGGTATGTTTTTCTGCTGTTATCTATTTTCATATTGATATAGGGATAAATATTTTTGAGAGCTGGTAACACTGCCGGCACATGTTTTTGTATATTTCTTGTTTTTCTATGATCTTTGTACTACGCGTGTCAAAATACTTCCGAAATGATTATTTTCATGTGTGTGTGTATAGAAAATTTTAAAGTCGTGTAATTCAGTTAATATTGCTTGCCGCCGCCTAATTCTTTCAGATTCGGATTCCCCGGCCCATAGTTAGTTTAAAAATAACTAGTTTGATTTTCTAGGAATCAAAATGCTTCCAAAATGGCTATTTTCCTGTATGTGTATAAAATTTTTTAAAGTCCTGTAATTCAGTTAATATTGCTTGCCGCCGCCTAATTCTTTCAGATTCGGATTCCCCGACCCCAAATTAGTATAAAAATAACTAGTTTTATTTTTTAGGAATTTAACCCAAACACCGAATTTATTCCGATTACTATTCTAAGCTATCTAAATTAACCGCTGGTGATCGACTGCAGCTCTCCCTGGTCCACGGCCGCATCCGGTCGAAGCGCTGGAATCGGGCGGACAGCCCGCCAGGGTCACCCCACGTCCCGTCCTGTGATGTCCAGCTTATGAGTCTCCCGGGCTGGGCGGATGGTCTCCAACAAAGATCCTTCTAGAACGCCAACGCGCCTTCCAGAGTGAATTCCAGAGAGCAAAGGAGCGGAATCGCCTCTCAAATACTGACCACGTCCGGTTGTAATCTGTTACTTATACGATCTCGGCATATTAAAACCCTTAGGCACCGAGAAGGATTTTACTGAATTGGCTGCCTGGAACGGCATGAATTTCTGTTGTGTTTTTTATTTTGGGTTTTTGTTTAAAAAATCATACAGCTGCACAAACCAAGTTTTCAGTTATAAATTTTGTTTTAATGCATTCTTAAATGTTGAATTGTTATATTTATAAATCTAATATTAGGTTTTTGGTTTCTGATTAGGTGTTATGTGAAATATAAACGAAAATTTACCTTAAAAATGCAGCCACCCGAATTATAATCACTCACAGTTTATTTATTCATTGTAATATCGAAGAATTTTTTGTTTTTACATAAATAATATACTTTTGGCAATCACATTATCAAGATTTATCTGGAGGTTTATTTACACATTGATTACAATTATTGATTTCTTACTACGCAGTCAGTTTTTCCGGTGATCACACATACACTTACGCGACACCATGTCTATATTAGATAGGGTCACCATAAGATTGTTAGGCGCGGCGGACACTTTTAATAATTAAAACTTCTGTACAGTATGATATATTTTAAAACAGGTTGTGGGGCATAACGCAATTTCGCAGTGTGAACACCAATAACGTGTCTGAACTCGACGCTTTGGATTTCGCATTGAGTGTTTGCAAACATAACACTCCCGGTAAACTGTTTTTCTCTTCGAATTCGCAGACTGTGGAACATCCGACAGAAAATGTCTGGCAGTTAGCCTTAGCGGATATTCACCAACTCGATTAACTCTTTTTGTTGAGCCGGGAATGTGATGTTTTTGAATTAGTTGCCTTATGACTTCTAAATGAAAATCTGTTAGGCTTACTTCTTTTTTAGTTGTGTATTTATACATCGCGTGGGCATTTATTAAAACTACATCGATTGTCCGAAACGCAATTTTTTTATACCATTTAACGGTTTTACGAACACATTGCACAAATGTTATCAACATATCCGACCTATCAACACCCCCCATATTCTTATTATAATTTACAACACAATTGGGTTTTATTATTGGATCCTTTGTTTTCCAATTCACTTTTCCTGTTTCTACCATTGAATCATTGTGTGATGTAGTGAGCATATGAACATCCCTCTTATCGTGCCATTTTATTGCAAGTGTAGGCATCCAGATTTCTTCCTTTCCACATCTCCTTTTTTTACATCTCCAAATGATGGTAAACATTTTCGCGTTTTTTTAACAGTGCCACACGCATTAGTGTATTTATTGTGTAAATAACTAAATAAAAAAGGGCTCGTGTACCAGTTGTCCGTGTATACTGTGTGTCCCTTTCGTAAATAATCGGCTAATAACGAAACCACAACTTTTCCAGAAACCAACAATTGCTTTGATATGCCTTCATCCATATTTGGTATGTCTATGTTTGTTTTGGCGCCACAATAAATAACAAATTGTAAAACAAAACCGGTTTTGCAATCACATAAAACAAATAGTTTTACGCCAAATCTATGTCTTTTTGCTGGAAGATATTGTTTGATCGATAATCTTCCTTTGAATAGCACCAGCGATTCGTCAATACACAAATTCTCGAACGGATAAAAGTACTTTTAAAATTGGCCGCATACCATATCTACAAAATTTCGTATTTTGAAGGTCGTATCGCCCTTTTTTTGTTTTTCGTTATCTGAAAAATGGAGCATGCTCAGAATTGACATATAGCGATCTCTTGACATGGTTTCTCCAAATATTGGGGATGAAATCAACTTGTCCAGTGTCCAATATTGACGAATTTTCCCTTTTTTGCTTCTCGCCATAAGCATAGTAAGGGCAATAAATATGTACATCTCCTCTGTATCAACATCTTTCCATTTGTGTAAACTTGAATTTGGAGCAAATACTTTTTGTGACTTTACAGTGGTAAAATATCTATTGGTTTCGGTTGTAATGCAACCCACGACATTTGTATTTAGGAAAAGCTCAAAAAAGTCAATTTCACTACTCTCCGGATTGAGTTCACAATCTCGTAAACCAGATTGTTGGTTGAAATTGTGTACATCGGGTTGGAAGTTTATTGCACTTTCCCATACTGGCGAGAAATTCATAAAATTTATATCAGAGGATAAATGGTCGTCCAATCCAGAATTGTTAATTTCATTATCTTCGTTTTCTGATTCATCGGAACTCTCCAAATTTTCTGGAATGTAGTCTTCTTCATCACTCATGGAGAACTCCGAATCGCAATCTAACACATAGTTTTCGATATCTTCGTTATCCATTTTTAAGAATTATAAACCCACTGTACACTGATATACTTGTCTGAAATTATTTAATATAATAAAACATGGGCCACGAAAGAATATGCACCGCAATGAGATATTTTTAAAGTTACCGAAATAATAAATGTTCATAAATAAAATCGTAGGTTTCAAATTTCACGTAAATATCTACACGGATCTCATGAAGCCGACAAAGGACATAACTCATCTCAATAAGTTTATTATCAGCCATAAAAAGATAAGACCTCGCGAAATAATGTGCACCGCAATAAACGATATCAATGTAAGCACGCTTGCTCGGTACCGGCACGCACTAACACATCGACGCGCAAGACGAGACTGTATGCGGTCCAAAAAAACTTCGACGTAATTTGAAAGGTTCGCTATGATGAAAAAATTAATTTAAAAAATAACTGTAAGTAAAAAGGTCTTTCTCTTTAAAGGACATGGTACAAAACACTTGGTTTTATAATATGAATCTTTTACTACGAACATTTACTAGTAAATTATCTCAATATTTAGAGATGAACATGACGAATTCTCCAAACTACTAATACAGTGGGTCGGCCCACATGAGAATTTCCTTTCAACTACGTATACAGTTGGTCGGATCCTTCGGGTTAACATACCGAAGCGAGCGAGGATGACTTTTAAATTCCCTCGATTTTGCGTGAGGTTGTTTTTTTTTCACTTCCGGATAATGCCGGTTTTTGGTTCGCGGCTCGGAATTTGCTTGCTTCACAATTCCATTATATTGCACCGATTGAACATGATTGTAGGAAAGGAATGCATTTACAGATATTGTACTTCCCGTCTTGTTAAAAGAATTTTTATACGCTCGACTTTAATACTTTTTTAAAACATGGCCCCGTGACGTTTTACTCGAGTCGGCGTGCCCGATACCGGCTCCAGTAGAAAGTGTCGTTACCCGTCAAAAACTTATTTTCTCCCTTCTCGCGCCGATATATGGTTGTACAAAAAAAAACCATAGACAATTTATTATAAGATTGGTAATCTCAGTACCTAATCGCAGTTGTTATGCAATTATTAAATATTTTCATAACAAAATGACGGTTTGAGTAGCTGTAGTCAAGTAGGCTAGTATGATGAATACTTATGGATATAATAAAATATGGATAGGTTCGAATTTAAATGCCTGATAGTAGAGGTATTTAGATGAATATTTATGGAGGAAACTGCAATAAACTTATTCCATTTATCAGCAGTGTAATTTACCTCCCATAATGCTTGTTTAGTGATGTGTGTGTCTTAGTAGATAAGTAAATACGTTTATTGTTGATAACTTGGGTACTCTATAAGACTCAACATTTTACATAACAATTAGTATGTAGGTTATAAAAAATAGTATGTTATTAATAATTATTATTACAAAATAATACATTATCTATGATGAGAAGTCAAAGCAAGGCTTATTGAAGGAGGTAGGTATATTTTGTGAGCTTCTAGCGAGTACCTAACCTCCCGGATTCCTCTCGTCCTCCCTCCTTCCCGCTTAACTATATGAAATACATATATTTGAACAATTCGCGCGTCACCTATTTTAATTATTTAAAAAATACAAATATCATAACGCCAGAGCTCACCATTATATATAGAAAACATCGCGGGCGTGCGCACCACAACTCGCCCAAGTTTAAACGCAATCGGATGAATGGTATATGAAATAATAAGAAAGAAACCTTCATTTTTATAGGTATTTCTGTGGCTCCCTCATTGGACGGTAAGGAATCGACATTTTAAACCGATTGCTGTAAGACTCTCCGATAAACAAATCCGACTGCTGTAAGATAAAAATATACGATTTTTACTTATGTGGAATACCTATTGACCTTTTTTACTAAGTTACCAAACGTAGCGAACGGGGTGACCTATGACTTAGGGGTGACATATGACATTGGGGTGAAATATGACCATGGGGTGACCTAAGACCTTGGGGTGACCTACGACCTTGGGGTGACCTACGATCTTGGGGTGACCATCCTTATCCTTATCACTCCCCAAGTCAAGCGTGCGTAAAGGCCCGACCGTTCGCCTCGCCATCGATCACCGTTCGCATCGATTACCGTTCGCATCACACTTTTCGTAACACTTCACCACTTTTCGTAACGCATTCACCAGCTTACTTCAAAAATGTTTATATCGGTAAAAAAACTGTGAAACTTGGTCACTGTTAAAAAAATATCAGTTGGAATCAGGTAGCCATACTTGTTCTATCGCTTCTTCCATTCATTACAGGTCACCGAGCTGCCTACCGATCTACATTTATACTAGATATATTTTATATCACTTATGGCTGTTGATTCCATAAAATTAATATAGGTACCTGCTCAGCGGTGTATCTATTACCCATATATGGTTTTTATCGCGATCAAATTACAGCAAAATGATTCAGGAATGCTGTTAACTCGAGATGCGACGGATTTAATATAATTTTAATGTTTATTTTAGTGCTATTAATTACTAGGTCAGTAGAAATACTAGATAAGTTCCAGTTCTAACAGTGGAAAACTAGTGGTAAAATACATCTGTTGGAATTTCACTTTTGTTTTCTTCATTGAATTAATTTTAAGAAATTCGTTTTTAAAAAATGAGTTAATGTACGAATGAAGCAGAATCTTGGAAGTGAAAATTAACGCATTTCCCGACATCCGATCGTGCTGAAACTCGGCAAATAGACTCGTTGTCGATGATAATTTGATAATACATTCTTTCAACTGGGTGGCAACCATGAACACACACGCGGACATCACGAACTCCGGATTTGGCCCAGTTTTGTAGCGCGGTTGATTCCTATTTTTAATTATTTTTTAAAAAGTTTTATACACATTTGAAAACAGAGTTCTTAGCGCGGTTTTTTTTTTTACATTAACTCCACACAGGAGGCCCTGAGGAAAATAATTTCCCTCAGGGCCTATGTCATCTGGGATGCTGTGTGGAGGGTCTTTTTGAGGAGAGGAAGGAATGAACATTGGTCTTGAAGAGACCCATGTTGTAGGAAGGAGGAAACACAGAGGCCGGCAAATCATTCCACAGCCGAGCTGTTGAACATAAGAACGAGTCGAAGAAACGACCCGTTCTCATGTGACAAATGTCAACTGTGTACAAATGTTGGGCACGCGTTTGGCGTGTTTCCCGACTATGCACCGGTGCCGAAGGGATCAATGATGCTAGTTCCTCGGAGCATCTTCCATTGTAATACCGGTAGAACAAGGATAGCATTCCCACCCGACGCCTGTGCTCTAAAGATTGCAATCCGTCTGTTAAGATGGGAGAATCTATCAAACGGACCGCCCGTTTCTGCACAGAGTCGAGGGTATTTTTCAGGTATTTTGGACCTCCAGACCAGAGGTGGCTGTCAAATTCAACCGTGGGGCGCACTTGCGATTTGTACAGGGTTAGCAGTTGTGTACTTTTAAAGTATCTGCGGGCCCTGTACAGTACGCCCAGTTTTTGGGAGGCTAACTTTACTCTGGCTTCGATGGAGCCCCCATACCCCCCATAACTTTACTCTGGCTTCGATGGAGCCCCTATACCCCATGGTTGATTCCTATCACTAGGTAGGAAGGTTCAAACCTCAGTCAAACTGAAAAAAATCGTTTTAAAGACATTTTAATAAGGAAGTGCTTAGCACTAACGTATATACTTACCTAATTATACATAATATCAAATAGTAAGTGCTTAGGACCTTAGCCTTAGGTGAATAAAAGATAACTACATTTAGCTATGGTCGATAATTTGAAAAATCTATCGAAATTCAAATATTTCGAATTTTATTCGCATTTCCCACTTCTCACGCTGCACTACAGACTGCTGGAAATGCCGTGCGAGGATTCGGTCTACCGACGACGTTGTGCTGACGAGCTAGACCGACGGTCTTCGTATGCATCGCGTGGCACTACAGCTCTTCATTCATTCACTTACATCTCACTGTACTCGATCAACGTAATCCTCGCACTATTTCCAACCTTACGATCTTCGTTTGTTTATATAAAATTTCATTTTGGGAGGCAGGCATGGGTACCCCCGCCCTGGAAACCATTTATTGGAAAACAAACACAGCCATAGGTCACCCCAAGTGGTTCGCTACGTTTGGTGACGCAGGTGTACCCGGGTTCATGGGGTGAGGTTTGTCCAGGTCTTGGCGGCGATGCGTGGCGGGCCGGATCAAGAGAAACTGGTTGAGGAAGGCCTTTTGACCTTTCCAGCCGGACATCGCCGGACATTTCCAGCCATCGCCTTGCACTGCATTTGGACGGATGGATTCATGCGTCCTTCACTCCCGGACACACTGACTCCCAGATTCTAACCCACCCCTCATACATTTTTCCATCCCAAAACTTCCTATCCTTGCATTCCTCAACACAGCATTCCCTGAGATAATAGGCCTGAGGGAAATTATATTCCTCAGGGCCTCCTGGAGCTACTGTAAAAAAAACCTCTTTTGTCCACTTTTACGAAGTGATAATCTCATCTGATATACCGGTTATAAGTACTTTTGAACAGGATCCTCAAAATAAATTTAAATGCTAAGAGATTCCGAGAAAAATGGATCCGGCTCCTTTGAATTTTTAATGCTTGACATATACCGACAAAAAAGGACCGTCTCCTTTCAATTTCCGCCCGGTTCAAGAATATTGATTATCAACTTTTATATCAACGAAATATAAGATAAGATTGCTTGTTCAGTCATCCATGTTGCACTTGTCCGTGACCTGCCGCAACACTTGTCGTCAACAGCTTTGCAAATATTCGCAAATGCATTTGAAGGAGGGTCTAATCGACCAAGGACGAGGCCGTTATTGTTTGTCTTCCTACTTAAAAACTGTACGCTTATATCATTACCTGCATAATTCATATTGCGTTCTTAAAACAGTTTTTATTTAAATATGAATTTATTCGGTATGGGTAGGTACTTAGCATTGAACACATGTAAATATTTAACACAATGTTATTTCTGGCAGATACGAGTTATAAATAATGTGATCAGTAGGTGAAATTATTTAGTTTTTAAGTTAATTAGATTTGTTAATATTATTCAAAATGCGGCGCACTTGTGCTACGCAGTAAAGTTTTCATTGTTTGCAAAATTTATTATTAGTTTTACGAACTGTCATTTTGTAGCACATTTCATCAAGTTATAATTATTGGGGTATTATTTTACCCGAAAAAATAAAGTTCTGCAGTACCTACTTACCTACCGAATTTATTTATTTATTTTTATATCTGTCAGCCAAAGTGAACTTCATCTCTCCTTTGAATTCATTAAGAGGGTATTACCAGAGAAAACCAGAAATATGTCATTTTTAAATCAGATTTTAGACGTATTGACTCTTTTCCACAAAAAAATATAATAGATTTCGAAAGATTGTTCTTTTATCCAGCATTCGCATGTTTTAAATTTTGAAAAAAAAATGTTTATCTTTAGTATAATAAGGTTATACCATAGGTCGTTGGCAGATTTGTTAAATTTTCAAAAAAGATTTTGTATTACACCACACCCATTTCAAATCATATAATCATGCAGTAAAATAAGTGAATACATTATCTGGGTATCGCATCTTATAGAATTTTAATTTTAGTTTAAATAAAATCATTAAAAACCATATACGTACATGTGTTTCTTGACGAAAATTGGTCCGTTGTGTATTTATTTGCGCACTTACAAGCTAATATATTTCAGATTTTTTTAACGTTCTTATTTAATTTAGACATCATTGAAAAATGATAAATACTTATAATAAAAAAATAATTACAAAAAGTACATTATTTTAATAGTTTTATCATCCCGCCTTTCAGCATTTTTGGATGTAGGTATAAATTAAAGCAAATTTGGAATGAAATAAAATCGATATTGAGTTATAATTTTAAAAAGCTGGTACGGAGAATTTTTAATCTTTCTCTTCGTAACCGCCCTGCACGATCGTAGGAACAACTTTCGACGAAATGTGGATTTTCGGTCGCTAGCTGGTTAAACGCTCTTGAAAGTGATGAACGAAAAAAAACTTGGTTACATAGGTTACGTTAGGTTATGGGCTATTTTTTTAAAACATTTTTGTAAAAGCGTTAACTTTGCGACCAGCCATGTTTTACAATAAAACACAATTTTTTATAGACCTTTAATTAAAGTGGGTCTCTAACAAATTTATGTGTTTTATCGTTTTATTTTTAGGTACCTATTCTATTTTATCACTTTTATAAACTCTTCAAAGGGGCGTTAAAGTTGTATATTGTTAAATTGTCCTGTCGTAAGGCATTTGTGTGGAACAATATCACTTTCAGTTCTTGTTAAACTAACAATTAAAAATACACATCATCAACACATTTTCAAGACGCGAACCTCATGTGTCAGTCTGCCAAATGCGACGTTGCAAGCGCTTTCGCGGCCGGAAGACATTTTTTTTGCATAGACTTTAATTGTTAGAAATCCTCAGGAAATTGTAGGAACATGGAATGGCATAAAACTTCACTTTGCACTGTTTCTAACTGCTCAGTACAGTACTTTCAATTTAACACATCACAAAAACCCCTTATTTTAATCAAGTAGTTATAGACCGGGAGGCGAGATAGGTAAACCCTACGTTATCGACTACACGGATGAAACTACTTTTAAGTGATAATGGGCATTTAGAAAACCTTAAAAAAGCTGGTCTGCCGGTGCGCCTCTTGGCAGGAGCCGCGCGGTCATGGAAATAGTCAGCGATTTTTTTGGTCAAAATTACGTCATCAACTACACGAACGGGAATGGTCTCATATGATAAAGGTCGATTAGAAAATGAGAAAAAAGCAGGTCTGCCAACCGGCAGCCTGGCAAGTTCGGAGGCAGCCGGCGTCAAAGTAGGGAAAAAATTGGTCGATTTTACGTCATCGACTACACGAATGAAACCAATGAATAACTATAGTCCAGATCATTCCATATAAGAATTTCGCGGTCTGCCGACCAGCAGCCTGGCAAATTTGTGTGTATGATTTTTTAAAGTTTTTTTTTTTTTTTTTTAATTTTTCGTTTATCTTTAATATTATTTTTATTTCACTATATTTTTAAAAACTTTGAATGCCATATTTTAAAAAAATAAGCGAATAATATAAAAAAAATAATTTAAGAGTTCCCAGTGTACCCATCCGTCAGGCGAGCCTTTAGACACCAAACCACTTACGAAACCTGCCGCGGTGCCCCTCACCGCTGTCGCGTGTTAATATTTTTGTACAAATTTATAATAATAATAGTCCTTTTAAGATTGCCTAATAGTCCATAGTAGTTGGAAGTTCGAACAACCAACCCACCGTCGCCGTAAGAGTTGCGTTCGTCCGAAAAACGACGGAAATTTCCCAACCCCGTCCGTTTCATATCGGTTTCGCTTGAACTGCTGCATCGATTACATCGAATACAAAATCGAAACTAACGAAAACCTGTAGTCTAAATCATCCCATTTATGACTTCCTTCGTCTGCCGACCAGCAGCCTGGAAGTTTTTTGTGTACGATCTTTTAAAGTAAAATTTTTTTTTTAATTTAAAAAAATATATTTTCAATATCTTTATTATTATTGTTATTTGAATATGGTTTTAAAAACTTAAAATCCAAGATTTTAAATAAAATAAGTTGTAATCATAAAAAAATAAATTTCGAGTGTTCCGAGTGTACCCATCGGACGGGAGAGCCTTTCGACGTGAAACAACTTACTGGAAACTGGCCGCGGAGCCCTTCGCCGTCAACGCGTGCCCATATTATTAAACAAATTTATAATAATATAAGTCTTTTTAAGATAACCTAATAGTCCATAGTGGTTGGAAGTTCGAACAATCACCGCACTGTCGCCATAAGAGTTGCGTTCGTACGAAAAACGCACCGCGGCAGGTTTCGTAAGTGGTTTGGCGTCTAAAGGCTCGCCTGACGGATGGGTACACTGGGAACTCTTAAATTATTTTTTATTTATATTTTTCGCTTATTTTTTAAAAATATGGCATTCAAAGTTTTTGAAAATATAGTGAAATAAAAATAATAATAAAGAAAAACGAAAAATTAAAAAAAAAAAAAAAAACTTTAAAAAATCGTACACAAAAATTTGTCAGGCTGCTGGTCGGCAGACCGCGAAATTCTTATATGGAATGATCTGGACTATAGTTATTAATTATTTCAGGTTTCATTTGGTATTTTGTTTTTTGATATTAACTTTCGTACATATGCAACTTTTAAACTGTACTTTTACTGTACTTATGATGTACTTTTTGTTTTTGTAGTTATAAATCTTCATTTTTTTTGTTCAATAAAGATATATTATTATTATTATTATTATTATTCGTGTAGTCGATGACGTAAAATCGACCAAATTTTTCCCCACTTTGACGCCGGCTGCCTCCGAACTTGCCAGGCTGCCGGTTGGCAGACCTGCTTTTTTCTCATTTTCTAATCGACCTTTATCATATGAGACCATTCCCGTTCGTGTAGTCGATGACGTAATTTTGACCAAAAAAATCGCTGACTATTTCCATGACCGCGCGGCTCCTGACAAGAGGCGCACCGGCAGACCAGCTTTTTAAAGGTTTTCTAAATGCCCATTATCACTTAAAAGTAGTTTCATCCGTGTAGTCGATAACGTAGGGTTTACCTATCTCGCCTCCCGGTCTATTAATAATAGAATAGTAAAAACATGATCCCAGAACACGGTTGTCACTAAGGTTGTCTCAGAACACGGTTATCACACGGCATTAAACTTGTGACTTCACAAGTGTATGTACCAAGAGGTGTGAATAGGAATAAGGATAATAATAGGAATAATCCCTAACGTTAATCTATGTGACACTAAAACACCATTTAAAGTTTGGTAAGTGTTTTTTTTATTAGTAAAGGTTGATTGGATTTGTCAATTATAGTTTATTAGTGAAGTACACGGTTGTTGTAGCAATGACAATGTTCAAAATTTACACCACGTTTTTTAGTAAGGCTGAATATGTTTAGCAGGCTCATTCCGATTTCCACCTGCCCGTTCATTAATCTTTTTTTTTTATTAAAGATAACAACGGTAGGACAAGAAATAAACTCAACACAATACATGATCACTATTTTCAATTATTTCATTTTGAAACATTGTACAGATTCTTAATAGCAATTAAAAATTATTATCGTAATTTTTGGGTTACTATGCCGTGTTGGGCTTCCTCCTTCTATTACTGCAACACTGTCCGAAACGTTTGGTAAAGAAAGAGGTGGCGCAACAAGGCATAATAACCATTTTTTTTCATTTTGGGAGAGGGGTATGGATACCGCCACCCCGGGAACCATTTCTTGGGTAACCAACACCTCTGCCATAGGTCACCCCAAGTGGTTCGCTACGTTTGGCGACCTAGTAGGGGTGCCCGGGTTCATGGGTGAGGTTGGTCTGGCTCTTGGCGGCTGATGGTTGAAGGAGACCTTTTGACTTTTCTAGCACGACTCTCTCGGACGTCACCTTGCGCCACAGTGGGAGGGATGGAATCATTCGTCCGTCCCTCCTGAACACACTAAACGAGAGACACCTATCCGCCCCTCACACCTTTTTCCTTCCTAGAACGTCCTCTCCTTCCTTTCCTAAAAATACCCTTTACACATCATTCCTAAAGATGAAACCCTGAGGGGAATTATTTTCTTCAGGGCCTCCTATGTGGAGCTATTGTAAAAAAAAAATCAAGCACATACGAGTAGGTACTTTGACCGTGAAAATCTCAAATCAAAACCTATTTGAAAGTATTTTTTTTAATCCAAATATGTATTATCACGTCGCTTCCCCCTTGGCAACAATCGTAATCAAAATCATTCATTAATTTCTAAGAAACCCGGAAACTTTCCACATACCCTCACAACCAACTTATATAGTGCGAATATGTTTTCTATACAGGGTGTTGAGGGACGTACTTGACTTACTTTAACCAGTGATTCCTGAAATTATTTGGAGTAAAAAATGTAAATGAAATTTTGGTCTCCGGTGACATTTTTGATGTTTTTTTTTTTTTTTTTTTCTACAAAAATATAAAAAAAATGGTAGTTTTTGAACAGTTGGAGGCGGGGTAAGGGGTTCGTCGGACACCCGGCTGAGTGACCAGTGACGACTTGAGGAAGAATTTTTTTTTTTTGATTTTGAAGAAAAAAATTTTGAAAAAAAAAAAAAGTCATCAAAAAAAGTCACCGGGGACCAAAATTTCATTTACATTTTTTACTCCAAATAATGTCAGGAATCACTGGTTAAAGTAAGTCAAGTACGTCCCTTAACACCCTGTATAACATCCAATGGATTTGCAATATACCGGACAAATTTAGCGATCAAGCGATTTGCGATTTAGCTTGAATCTTGTTTTTTTATGTATTGTTGTACACCGTTATTAGATTGTTGTGATTTATTCTTTGTTCTATTTTTTTTATATTTCGGGTCTATATCTACATACTGTGATGTTTGTCTTTTTTCTACTCTCTTATATTTGTCTGTATTTTATTTACTCCTGGGCACTTGGCACCAGTCGTAATATTCTTCTTTTCTCTTGGCTCTGATCGATATTTAAATTCTTAAGGCTTTGCATATGTGTGGTAGGGATGGAAAATTCCTCCCCTACGTCACACAAGCCTTTATAAAATTGGACCCTTATTTCCTCTGATAACTACAGAAAGCTACTTAAAGCTCCCTTGTACTACATACCTTTAGTGATATATGTACTTAACTAATAAATACGTTATTTACGACTTTGAACGTAAATATTTTCGTATTTAGGTTGTAATTAAACTCCATCAAACGTTGTGTAATTTTTTTGATTTATGATATAGGACTTTAATTACTTTAAATTTTGTGGTAACCCTCTTGATTCTAAACAGAGTGTTGAATTTCAAACTGTATTGGTCTCTCTCTTGCAAATTTAACCTTAAGTAATTTCTCTAAATGAACTAACTTACCCTTGACGTTTATTATGATTCCCTACATCCTAATGAATTCATGAATAAGCAATACTAACCGAAACTACACATGACTAATTGAACAGATAATTAAATATAACTCAAATGGTTAAATGTTAGTAAATTTGATTATGATTGTATCTCGTATCTGCTGGGCGCCCCTCCGTTTAGATTCAGCTGCTATAAGGTACATATAAAGATGGATTTAGTAGGTTAATGTAATTAGTTAATTGCATATTTGACGAACTCAGAATAACCCTTTTTCTGGCAAAATTTGGCTCCTGCCTCCATCAAGTAAGCAGGGTGATCAGAAGTCAACCCAAAATTCGCACAGTCTTTTGGCACGGTTCAATTGATTGATACCTAAGTTATCGCGTCCCAATTGACCTTCCTTTCGCCATCATGCACTGCCTTCAGGTCTTCCTCCAAGCCCAGATACCTCCAAATTCCTACTCCTCCAAAGTTTACTATTTACTTAGGGCGATCCGGTTTCGTCCTATATGCAATCATATACTCACGGGTTTGTGTGGAGTTACGGGTCGTGAATCCTCCCTCCACGTTCAAGAAATGAGACGAGAGTGACCCGACAGGCCTAAAGCACTAATTGTAAGTGAGTTCGTTTCATTCAATGAACAGTACATAAAAAGATATATATGTAAACATACGTTTTGGGAAGGTTTATAACTCGCAATGCGAAACTACTTGCAACGCATCCCGAGCTCGGATCTCGCCCATCAAATTCTGCGAAATTTTCAGATTGATACCGAATATATACGTAAGAATAGTGTGAAATATAAATATATATTAGTACATTAAGATCTTATCTGGCGATGTGTTCTGGAGATTCGCCATAACTCCAAGCTTTTGTTTGGTTTTGTTGACGGTTTTGTTTGAGAGATCCGCCATCTCTATGGTTTGATTAATGGTCCTTGTTACAGAAGCGAACACTGCCTTCTGTTGGTTGAACTGTATTTTTTTTTTTTCTTTCCCTCCCCTCCAATGTTCAACTTTTGATAAATTCTTGCTATCCCGTGATTCTCAATTGAAGCATGTAAATCCTCATTACCCCTTATTAAGCTATCCCGTGATTTTTCAACTGTTTCATGTAAGTCTTCAATACACCCTATTGAACTGCTATAATAAATCTGTTAATTTTCAATTGCTTAGGTCTGTAGATACCTCTTTACGTTCAAATTAAAAATAGTGTTTAATTTTTTTTTTTTTTTTTTGTTCCTAATAATTGCGCAATATAATAATTTTATCCCGTTCCTAGAAGTTAATACCTAAGTACGATATCCATTAATCAAGGTCATTTTTTTTTTTCTTTTTACTGTACTCGAACTGGTGTCCCAGTGACCGATTTATTTTGTAAACAATTTGAGCTTTGTAAACATTCTCGACGGCTTCGTGACCTAGATTCAAGCGTATGAGGTATGTTTACTTTAGACAATCCGGAGACGTGTGAGATGACTCTAAAATTTTCTTTGTTTGATAATGATGTACTTAGCGCAATTGTCTAGTCTGATACCCGATTACGTATACATATTTATTCATTTATATATGCTTTGTCTCAATAAATAATTTATAATATTGATATGTATATACATAAATTTTATGATTGAAATAATTTCTAATATCATAACTTATTTCAAATGCTCTGGATTTTCTGAAATTATATTAATACATACATAACATTAAATATAAAATATTGATTTGCAAATTTATCACACATAACTACTTTCAATAGTTATTGATGAATTCAGAGGTAGGAATCGATACCCTCTTCCTCTTTTTATATAAGTGTTTTCTTTTTGATTAAAAATTTTCTTGGGAACAATAAAATTACAAATATATATGTTTATATACATACATATATAAATATATAAAATATACTTATTATACTTATAATATTTTAATATAGTTACATATCACATATTAAGAGAGTAATATCTTGGTCAAATAATTAATCCAAATACCAATGTTTGCTGCATTCCGCTATCTCCTTGGAATCTGTAAAAATTTTATAACGGAAAAGACTTACCCCTACCAAGGTTTTTTCCGACCGGGAAATACACGGTAACCTTGCTGCGATTTTCCTAAATTAATTTTTTATTTTCCTAAATTTAATTAAATCTTTTTGACTTCAATTTTTTTTTTTTTCATTTAATCTAATTAATTAAAATGATGTATGAACTCTATCGTTCTAAACTGTATTTTATCTCAAAACTCGTTGGTTAGATAACACTTTAAATGATAGTTACTTCACGATTAATTTAGAGATGGTAAATTGTTGTTAAATTAAATTTTTATCCCTCCGAACTTTTATGTATTAATAAAATATTATTTTGTTTTATTATTATTATTTAAGATAATTAATTTAAATATTTACTATTTGTTAGAACACTTTCACTTAGATTGAACACACGTATTTAATTATAACTTCATCACGCTAAATTATCACATCACTTCAGTTATTTATTGCACTAATATTAAACGCGAAATTTCTAAGTTTAAAAATACGATATTAAGTGATTATAAAATCCGAATTTCCCACTAAAACAAATTGTATTTATCACGAGCACTTTTATTTTTCACAAGTAAATAATGCGTTGGCTTTATTGTTATTTTTCACTGACTCTAACTGCAAAGTATTTTTTTTTGTATATCACTGACTAGAATGTGAAATTTTTCTAAGTATCAAAATAATTATCACTTAGAATTTTTCAAATTTAAATCACCCACCGTTTCGTCACGTTCCGCGAAGTTACAAACTTTTCGACCACGACCGTAGACTGTCCTCAACTGGCATTTGTCTAGACTTTTATACCCCTCTCAGGTCCAAAAGATCGTATCTGAATCTCCTATAATAAACCAATCTAATTACTATCAACTCGTAATTTCTTGAAACCTCCCCATTATTGTCGAATGCGGTCTCTTTGTACGTTTTGCGTTTGATACATTAAATTCTGTCTCGTACTTCCATACTTACAAGATCCGGATTTAGTAAGATCCATGTTTAATGGCCCAACTTCCTTTGTCCTGTTGTTCATACAAAATTAGCTTGAATTTAATAATTTTAAAGTTCTATTTTCATATATTTCGTAACATGTCCGTGCGTACGGCATCTACCATATGTTCCAAATCTGTCCCCAAATTCGCCTATCAGAGATATCTTCATGTCGAAGTCTTTCTCGCAAATTGTTCATTTTTATTTTATTATTTTTCCTCGAGTTTTTCTGTATTCTATATGAACCTTTCCATTTAAAACCGAATTTTCTCTATTTACGTCGTATATTTGAATTTTCCATTTTTTCTCGAATTTTCTTTTATTCACGACACTCTTTCCATGAATTTCCTTATTTATTCTTACGTTATTGTTCATATCTCTATAGATTTTTATATTTCAAGCCGTATTTATTTTATTCACTGTTAATCTAAGATTTCCTTTGTTTTTCTCTGTCGTATCTCCTTTCCCCTCACTTCCCCGTACTTCCCTGATATAACCATATCGTTTTTTGATGTTTGCTGCCTCTTGGAAAATTTCATTTTCTATTTGTTATTAATAAATATATCATTTTTAACATCTTTATAGGAGATACCCCCACTTCGGCCCTTAAATTCCTGTCATTTTTATTGCTTCATAGAGATCGTCCCCCAAACTTTGTCCCGTTCTTACGCAAAATCCCATAAACTATATGCCTTGACAGTTGTATACATTAGTTCCTGTACCCACCTGGCAATAAATCCTTTTTTATTTCAGTGTCGTTAACTTTTATGAGAATTCTCTAACGTAAATATTTCATAAGACCCATGATAATTTTTATTACCTTTTTAACGACTAATTGCCCTTATATAAACAATTTTCATGTTCGAATATTCCTTGTTTATCACAACAAAATACATCTGAAATCGACAACCATTGTAATGCCTCATTTTTTATCTGCAATCGCGTACTATGTTACTCTATAAACTCCATTTTAATTACGTAAAATGACTCCTTTTCCTGAGTTTTTCTATCGCAATGTTTTCAGCATTTTCCACTCCCCTCCGTACTGCACTCTATTTCTTCTCTAACACTTGTTACTGCTCTAGACATCTGAAATATACCCTCGCCTATTCTTTAAAACTCTCATTTTTTTTTGACGTTTCCTCCCTAAATCTTTCATCGTAATATCCTAGCTCCGTCTAGAATTGATAACAATAATTTTCCATTGTTTTTTCAACATTTCCATTTCCTTTAGCACGTTTTCCCTCGAATCGATCATCTCCGGTCGTCACAAACAATCGTATTATAGATGGAAATCTCCCTAACATCTTACAATACGTTTTCGTCACTTGCTTTGCAATCTTTCACTTAAACTTTTGCATCGTGTTTACGTGTATCTTTTTTTTCCGCACCTTATATGCTTTAATGCGTTCGAGAACTAGGGTTTCTGATCCCTGGAACGTACCGGTTAATGATAACATTTCTTGGGGTCACCGTACTTTTGTCCCTGAACAGATTATTTCTTCCCATGGAGTTTATTCACCTCTCGGTTTGGTGGGAACGTCAAACTCATTAATTACATCCCTAATTGCTAAGTCCAAAGGTCGTTCCTTTGTTCTAAAAATGGGTTCGGCCCTCTTCCCGTTGATAGGCTGAATTGGTTTTTAATCGCTTTTGCTGCAATTCAATTGGCTGTCAATATATCACGTCTAAAGTATATTGGGGGGGGTCCCTGTTTCTGATTATTTGTTGATACCATCTGTGATCCTTTCATCAATACTCGTCTCACTTTGTCTAATTATAGATCCCTACCGTAAATATGAATTCACTTTACTCTAATCCGATAGATGTCGTAGACGTGTCCGTTTTATAAGTAATTGATATTTTCTTTTTAAATTAAAGTGGGAAGCTACGATATTTCCTAATTTTCACTGTTGATCAATGCAATTCATCACAGTTCCCTCCTCTGAACTCAATTTGCTGTGGCTAACGTTGTATTTTATTTTAATGTCCTCTTCTTTTTTTTTTTTTTTTTTTTTTTTTTTTTTTTTTTCGTTAGACACCGAAATTGTGTTCAAATTTAGACTAGCTATCTTCCCCTCCTCATTTGGTTATCCCCTATCTCTACTCCGTGTCATATTACTTCCTATCTCCCCCTCCTCATTCTGTTATCCCCTATCTCTTTTCCGTATCCTATTACTTCCTATCTCCCCCTCCTCATTTTGTTATCCCCTATCTCTTCTCCGCATCCTATTACTTCCTATCTCCCTCTTCTCTTTTGCTCGGATTGTTAACAATCTTGAATTTGAATCTCATTGTATTCTTTATTTTCTTTTCGCGTAGATTTTACTTTATGAAATTTCCTTTAATTTTGATAGATTCAAAATTAATTTCTTTTTGCTGGAACACGCCCCTCGACTCGCGTGTTTTGGTGGTCCCCAACCAAATTGGACTAAGACCTCCCTTACAATGATTTAAGTAAAGATTGTTTACAATCTCGCGGCCTTTCGAACAACTGAAAAGCGGGTGGTCTCTTGGTGTGCAATTAATTGTTTTTTGTTTTGTAAGTATGAATATTTTTTGTGAAATGTGGGTTTTCGCACGACCTCACCCAATCCGACAATCAGTGGTATACATGTTTCATATAAATTTTCCAGCATTTTTTTTTTTTTCTTTATTTATTTAAACTTTATTTTATAATTCTTAATTTCTAATTGTAATTTCTTAATTCATCCAAAGTGGTTCTAGCCTAAGTGTTGTCCACTCTAATATTTAAATTTTTATAAATGTTCTTTATTATCCTCAAATTGGTTCAGCGTTCCTTTTTTTTTTTTTCTCACTAACACATAAAAAAAAGTAAAATTTTTTTTTTCAACTAAAAAATCAAAATTAACGAATTTATTTGCCTTACTCTATTTCAATAATTGAATATGATTGTCGCTTATTAAGAACTTGTCCACTCACCCTCAAAGACTTAACGACGATCCGCCCCTCGCAAGCAATCTGATAATCTAATATTTTAGTAATTTTCTTTCTTCCCCCTCCCCAATTATAATGTACCCTAACATAATTTTATTTGTATTTCTCAATCGTTTATTTATTTATTAATTTATATATTTTTTTCGTGTTTATTTAACGGCGCACTGTTCTGATTTTTATTTTATTTTTATTATCACTTCATTTAACATAACGTCCTACTTATTATTATTATTATTATTTTTTTTTTTTGCAATAGATTGACCAATAAAAGTTTTTTTTTTTTTTTTTCTAAAACAACTTGTAAAACTCTGATCTCCTGTCACGGCTGTGCAGTTGTGATGTTTGTCTTTTTTCTACTCTCTTATATTTGTCTGTATTTTATTTACTCCTGGGCACTTGGCACCAGTCGTAATATTCTTCTTTTCTCTTGGCTCTGATCGATATTTAAATTCTTAAGGCTTTGCATATGTGTGGTAGGGATGGAAAATTCCTCCCCTACGTCACACAAGCCTTTATAAAATTGGACCCTTATTTCCTCTGATAACTACAGAAAGCTACTTAAAGCTCCCTTGTACTACATACCTTTAGTGATATATGTACTTAACTAATAAATACGTTATTTACGACTTTGAACGTAAATATTTTCGTATTTAGGTTGTAATTAAACTCCATCAAACGTTGTGTAATTTTTTTGATTTATGATATAGGACTTTAATTACTTTAAATTTTGTGGTAACCCTCTTGATTCTAAACAGAGTGTTGAATTTCAAACTGTATTGGTCTCTCTCTTGCAAATTTAACCTTAAGTAATTTCTCTAAATGAACTAACTTCCCCTTGACGTTTATTATGATTCCCTACATCCTAATGAATTCATGAATAAGCAATACTAACCGAAACTACACATGACTAATTGAACAGATAATTAAATATAACTCAAATGGTTAAATGTTAGTAAATTTGATTATGATTGTATCTCGTATCTGCTGGGCGCCCCTCCGTTTAGATTCAGCTGCTATAAGGTACATATAAAGATGGATTTAGTAGGTTAATGTAATTAGTTAATTGCATATTTGACGAACTCAGAATAACCCTTTTTCTGGCAAAATTTGGCTCCTGCCTCCATCAAGTAAGCAGGGTGATCAGAAGTCAACCCAAAATTCGCACAGTCTTTTGGCACGGTTCAATTGATTGATACCTAAGTTATCGCGTCCCAATTGACCTTCCTTTCGCCATCATGCACTGCCTTCAGGTCTTCCTCCAAGCCCAGATACCTCCAAATTCCTACTCCTCCAAAGTTTACTATTTACTTAGGGCGAACCGGTTTCGTCCTATATGCAATCATATACTCACGGGTTTGTGTGGAGTTACGGGTCGTGAATCCTCCCTCCACGTTCAAGAAATGAGACGAGAGTGACCCGACAGGCCTAAAGCACTAATTGTAAGTGAGTTCGTTTCATTCAATGAACAGTACATAAAAAGATATATATGTAAACATACGTTTTGGGAAGGTTTATAACTCGCAATGCGAAACTACTTGCAACGCATCCCGAGCTCGGATCTCGCCCATCAAATTCTGCGAAATTTTCAGATTGATACCGAATATATACGTAAGAATAGTGTGAAATATAAATATATATTAGTACATTAAGATCTTATCTGGCGATGTGTTCTGGAGATTCGCCATAACTCCAAGCTTTTGTTTGGTTTTGTTGACGGTTTTGTTTGAGAGATCCGCCATCTCTATGGTTTGATTAATGGTCCTTGTTACAGAAGCGAACACTGCCTTCTGTTGGTTGAACTGTATTTTTTTTTTTTCTTTCCCTCCCCTCCAATGTTCAACTTTTGATAAATTCTTGCTATCCCGTGATTCTCAATTGAAGCATGTAAATCCTCATTACCCCTTATTAAGCTATCCCGTGATTTTTCAACTGTTTCATGTAAGTCTTCAATACACCCTATTGAACTGCTATAATAAATCTGTTAATTTTCAATTGCTTAGGTCTGTAGATACCTCTTTACGTTCAAATTAAAAATAGTGTTTAATTTTTTTTTTTTTTTTTTTTTTGTTCCTAATAATTGCGCAATATAATAATTTTATCCCGTTCCTAGAAGTTAATACCTAAGTACGATATCCATTAATCAAGGTCATTTTTTTTTTTCTTTTTACTGTACTCGAACTGGTGTCCCAGTGACCGATTTATTTTGTAAACAATTTGAGCTTTGTAAACATTCTCGACGGCTTCGTGACCTAGATTCAAGCGTATGAGGTATGTTTACTTTAGACAATCCGGAGACGTGTGAGATGACTCTAAAATTTTCTTTGTTTGATAATGATGTACTTAGCGCAATTGTCTAGTCTGATACCCGATTACGTATACATATTTATTCATTTATATATGCTTTGTCTCAATAAATAATTTATAATATTGATATGTATATACATAAATTTTATGATTGAAATAATTTCTAATATCATAACTTATTTCAAATGCTCTGGATTTTCTGAAATTATATTAATACATACATAACATTAAATATAAAATATTGATTTGCAAATTTATCACACATAACTACTTTCAATAGTTATTGATGAATTCAGAGGTAGGAATCGATACCCTCTTCCTCTTTTTATATAAGTGTTTTCTTTTTGATTAAAAATTTTCTTGGGAACAATAAAATTACAAATATATATGTTTATATACATACATATATAAATATATAAAATATACTTATTATACTTATAATATTTTAATATAGTTACATATCACATATTAAGAGAGTAATATCTTGGTCAAATAATTAATCCAAATACCAATGTTTGCTGCATTCCGCTATCTCCTTGGAATCTGTAAAAATTTTATAACGGAAAAGACTTACCCCTACCAAGGTTTTTTCCGACCGGGAAATACACGGTAACCTTGCTGCGATTTTCCTAAATTAATTTTTTATTTTCCTAAATTTAATTAAATCTTTTTGACTTCAATTTTTTTTTTTTTCATTTAATCTAATTAATTAAAATGATGTATGAACTCTATCGTTCTAAACTGTATTTTATCTCAAAACTCGTTGGTTAGATAACACTTTAAATGATAGTTACTTCACGATTAATTTAGAGATGGTAAATTGTTGTTAAATTAAATTTTTATCCCTCCGGACTTTTATGTATTAATAAAATATTATTTTGTTTTATTATTATTATTTAAGATAATTAATTTAAATATTTACTATTTGTTAGAACACTTTCACTTAGATTGAACACACGTATTTAATTATAACTTCATCACGCTAAATTATCACATCACTTCAGTTATTTATTGCACTAATATTAAACGCGAAATTTCTAAGTTTAAAAATACGATATTAAGTGATTATAAAATCCGAATTTCCCACTAAAACAAATTGTATTTATCACGAGCACTTTTATTTTTCACAAGTAAATAATGCGTTGGCTTTATTGTTATTTTTCACTGACTCTAACTGCAAAGTATTTTTTTTTGTATATCACTGACTAGAATGTGAAATTTTTCTAAGTATCAAAATAATTATCACTTAGAATTTTTCAAATTTAAATCACCCACCGTTTCGTCACGTTCCGCGAAGTTACAAACTTTTCGACCACGACCGTAGACTGTCCTCAACTGGCATTTGTCTAGACTTTTATACCCCTCTCAGGTCCAAAAGATCGTATCTGAATCTCCTATAATAAACCAATCTAATTACTATCAACTCGTAATTTCTTGAAACCTCCCCATTATTGTCGAATGCGGTCTCTTTGTACGTTTTGCGTTTGATACATTAAATTCTGTCTCGTACTTCCATACTTACAAGATCCGGATTTAGTAAGATCCATGTTTAATGGCCCAACTTCCTTTGTCCTGTTGTTCATACAAAATTAGCTTGAATTTAATAATTTTAAAGTTCTATTTTCATATATTTCGTAACATGTCCGTGCGTACGGCATCTACCATATGTTCCAAATCTGTCCCCAAATTCGCCTATCAGAGATATCTTCATGTCGAAGTCTTTCTCGCAAATTGTTCATTTTTATTTTATTATTTTTCCTCGAGTTTTTCTGTATTCTATATGAACCTTTCCATTTAAAACCGAATTTTCTCTATTTACGTCGTATATTTGAATTTTCCATTTTTTCTCGAATTTTCTTTTATTCACGACACTCTTTCCATGAATTTCCTTATTTATTCTTACGTTATTGTTCATATCTCTATAGATTTTTATATTTCAAGCCGTATTTATTTTATTCACTGTTAATCTAAGATTTCCTTTGTTTTTCTCTGTCGTATCTCCTTTCCCCTCACTTCCCCGTACTTCCCTGATATAACCATATCGTTTTTTGATGTTTGCTGCCTCTTGGAAAATTTCATTTTCTATTTGTTATTAATAAATATATCATTTTTAACATCTTTATAGGAGATACCCCCACTTCGGCCCTTAAATTCCTGTCATTTTTATTGCTTCATAGAGATCGTCCCCCAAACTTTGTCCCGTTCTTACGCAAAATCCCATAAACTATATGCCTTGACAGTTGTATACATTAGTTCCTGTACCCACCTGGCAATAAATCCTTTTTTATTTCAGTGTCGTTAACTTTTATGAGAATTCTCTAACGTAAATATTTCATAAGACCCATGATAATTTTTATTACCTTTTTAACGACTAATTGCCCTTATATAAACAATTTTCATGTTCGAATATTCCTTGTTTATCACAACAAAATACATCTGAAATCGACAACCATTGTAATGCCTCATTTTTTATCTGCAATCGCGTACTATGTTACTCTATAAACTCCATTTTAATTACGTAAAATGACTCCTTTTCCTGAGTTTTTCTATCGCAATGTTTTCAGCATTTTCCACTCCCCTCCGTACTGCACTCTATTTCTTCTCTAACACTTGTTACTGCTCTAGACATCTGAAATATACCCTCGCCTATTCTTTAAAACTCTCATTTTTTTTTGACGTTTCCTCCCTAAATCTTTCATCGTAATATCCTAGCTCCGTCTAGAATTGATAACAATAATTTTCCATTGTTTTTTCAACATTTCCATTTCCTTTAGCACGTTTTCCCTCGAATCGATCATCTCCGGTCGTCACAAACAATCGTATTATAGATGGAAATCTCCCTAACATCTTACAATACGTTTTCGTCACTTGCTTTGCAATCTTTCACTTAAACTTTTGCATCGTGTTTACGTGTATCTTTTTTTTCCGCACCTTATATGCTTTAATGCGTTCGAGAACTAGGGTTTCTGATCCCTGGAACGTACCGGTTAATGATAACATTTCTTGGGGTCACCGTACTTTTGTCCCTGAACAGATTATTTCTTCCCATGGAGTTTATTCACCTCTCGGTTTGGTGGGAACGTCAAACTCATTAATTACATCCCTAATTGCTAAGTCCAAAGGTCGTTCCTTTGTTCTAAAAATGGGTTCGGCCCTCTTCCCGTTGATAGGCTGAATTGGTTTTTAATCGCTTTTGCTGCAATTCAATTGGCTGTCAATATATCACGTCTAAAGTATATTGGGGGGGGTCCCTGTTTCTGATTATTTGTTGATACCATCTGTGATCCTTTCATCAATACTCGTCTCACTTTGCCTAATTATAGATCCCTACCGTAAATATGAATTCACTTTACTCTAATCCGATAGATGTCGTAGACGTGTCCGTTTTATAAGTAATTGATATTTTCTTTTTAAATTAAAGTGGGAAGCTACGATATTTCCTAATTTTCACTGTTGATCAATGCAATTCATCACAATACATTATAAAGAAAATGAAATAACAATTGAAATCAGACGTTGTATTTTATTTTATTAACAGGTGTCAGTTAAGTAGTAACGGTATTTATAAAAGCGTTCATTATTTGACTAAATACTTGTTCCTGTATCTTGCATTAGAAAAGAAAAGCATGCATTCACTTATAATTTTTTTGCAGTTGCATTCTTTAAAAAACAGTTTCGTGTGCAAAAGCTTCTACCAAATGTCAAGGCTCACTTTTATTGCAACTTCCGCAGCCAATCAAATGTTTATTTGGTTCATTTTGAAATCTATGAACTTCATACCTGTCAAGTAACGCTGATTTACGATTGCAGATAAATTCAATTAAAAATAACATCATTTAAAAAAAATCGGAGTGTGCTATTCACACGCGGTAGAAGTGACACCTTCAGAAAAGTAAAGTAGACAAGAGTGGGAAGGCTACGAAGCACCGCATAAAGAGGAGACCGTTTATACTATTTCATTCTCTCGCAGGCTAAATCTACACACATTATTATTCAGGGTGGGGCAGAGAGGAGTTACTGATTTCAAAAAATCACTGAAGGCCCCTCAGACCAAGCAGACGGGCGGGGCGGGTGCCCTTAGGTTGGGAAAATGATGCCGTTTATGTTGGTGACCATGCCGTGGTCAGGTAAGTACCGGGGCTTTGTTGTGGAGACGTTCTTTAAAAACTGAAAAAAGCGTTGTGGCTACGCATGGAGCTTTCCGTGTCCGGTTCGAGTTAAATCGTAATGTCAGTTTTTCTCATCCTAAAACAATTCGGAAATGTATCAGTAATGTAAGGTGGACAGGAACTGCAGATTCTAAAATACCAGTTGGGCAACCTAAAAGTGTGCAAACACCTGAAAACATCGCGGTAGTAAGAACGTCAATTGAAGAGTCTCCAAACCGAGCAGCGCGGAAACATGCCGCATTTCTTAGAATATCTCCCAGAATTATAAGGCAAATCTTACACCCAGACCTTCACCTATACCCCTACAAGATGATGCGTACACGGGAATTGAGCCCACAAGATTTTGTGAAACGTAGAGATACTTGCATTGCAATCGTAACTGCTGTATCCCTCGGCGCTGTTTTGTGCACTGGCGACGAAGGATTAACCATTACCTTTATTGAGTTATTCATCTCACTATTGTGAGATATTGGAGAACGTTAGGCGTCCCAAAATGAAAGAGTATGGCGAGGAACACGACACAGAAGCCTTCTGGTTTCAACAAGATGAAGCCATGGCCCATGGTGTTCATCGTTCATGCGAAATTTTGCAAAAGCTCTTTCCAGGTCACCTGATCTCTTTGTGGGGGGATATTTCATAGCCCCCTCGCTCTCCCGATTTGACCCCTAGTGACTATTTTCTGTAAGGATACGTCAAAGCTGAGGCAAACAAACTTCGATCTCGAACCCTTGAAGGTCTGAACGAGGCGATTGAGGACGTCATCGCTGGAATTCCGCAAGATATGTTGGAAAGAGTGGCCGAAAACTTCTTTGAAAGGCTCAATATGTATATTGCTCGCCAAGCCAGCCACGTCAGACGATATCATTTAAAAAATATCATGAAAAAAACGGCATCATTTCCCCGACCTAACGGCACCCGCCCCGCTCCTCTGCTCGGTCTGGGGGGCCTTCAGTGATTTTTTGAAATCAGTAACTCCTCTCTGCCCCACCCTGTACAAAACACTGGAAGATTATGTATCTTTTGCGACTGCGTAACGCGTGATCTGCAGTATACGACAGATTTGACAGTTTTCTTAAGTGCGATATTCCGTTTCGCGCTAACGAGCTAAATACTGTACTCGTGTTGACAGGAACTCTTAAAAGTGGTTACGCTTACGCCAAAGATGACAGAACGTTTGCCGCGTAATCCTCGTTAAGAGATGTCTGTCAAAATTTGCGATTCAAAAGTCGTCAAAATAATACGACTAACGAATAGTCATTTAGCAACACCAATTAGGCTTACATTTAAGTAGATTTAAGAACTAATAAACAGTAATTCGTATTTTTAAGTAGGAAATTAAGCCATTCAACACACGACAGGCATAGAGACAAGCCATAGAAAATTACAGAAATTTGAGAACCGTTGACGGAAGCCTTCCAATATCCGACGGATTTTACCCTTTTGTCTCGTAAAGCTGTCTTAACGCAAAATACAACACAAAAGATACAGAATAGCCTTTCGGTCTACTTTGGTGATTTACTACTTTCATCCAAAACACGGCCAAATCCCATTGCCAACATGCCCCCTGCGCCTGCGCACACTGCGCAGTTCCCCCCCTCCTCTCTCTTCCATACAGCTCATAATATAATTTACTTTATATTAATTGACTATTTTTCGCGCTGGTAAGCATTGCTTATAAACATTTGCAGCATTTAGAGACCTTTGAATAATAAATGTTCTTTACCAATTATTTTTTATTGTTAATGAATAATGATGCATAACAGTGCGAGCGGTTTATTAATTTCCTCCTTTATAAATAAAAGTGTTTTAAAATTTTCACAGCTGATTAACAACCGTTTACCCTATGTTAATGGTTGTTTAGCAGTTGTGTAGAATTTAAAACGCATTTATTAGTAAGGCTGATGTTATTAAATTGAACAAGGTGATCAACAAGGTTGTTTCTATCGTAAGTAACAGTAGTTTTTGCAAGGCTGTCTAAGTAATGGTGGACGAGTGGTTTAAAGGAGCAGGGTTCCTATTTCCTACCTACTCCTACCATTTCTGTATCTGTTTGTAGCAATGTCGGAATAATCGCTACCTAAAACAGGTAAAATACAGTTAAATAAAAATCAAAATTCATGCATTTATGGAACGTTACTCACACATTCATCTTGGCAGTAGGTACAAACGAAGATCTTTGGATTCCTGTAGATCTGTACAATTTACACACATAGGTATATAAGCCCGCCGAAAAATATTTTTAGGCAAACATTTTTTTTAATTATTAATCCGCCAATATTGAAAGAGATCAACTTATATGTCCCTAATGCGTGTACTCGGGAGATCCCACGCACTTTTTTTATGCTCCGAAAGCGAGAACTTCTGCCTATCAGAATGCACCATTAAGCAGGGCGACTCAACTGCTTAACGACTGTGCATTAAGCATCGACATCTTCAATCTGCCCCCATGCACTTAAAAAAAAATTGTAATCTTCTCCATAATTTTTTAGTATATAACTGTTTTATGGAGAACCTGAATAAAATAAATAAATGAATAATAATAAATATGAAATAAAATACTTTTTACTCTTTTCACAGCTCTCCCAGGATTAGGGGATGCTGTGTGGAGGGTCTTTTCAACGAAAGGAAGGCGAGGAAGTTCTGGGAAGGAAAAATATATGAGGGTTGGGAATCTGGGGGTCAGTGTGTCCAGGAGGGACGGACGTACGAATCCATCCCTTCAACGGCGGTGCAAGGCGATGGGTCGAGAGTCTGGCTGGAGAGATCAAAATACCTCCCTCAACCAGCCTCTGTCGATCAGGCCCACTATGCCAGAACGCCCATCCGCACCAAAACTTAGACAAACCTTACTCCAGGAACCCGGGCACTCTTTAGTCACAAAACGTAGAGAACCACTTGGGGTGACCTATCGCAGAGATGTAATTATTATTCTTAATGTTATTTTAATGTTTCTTCACTAAAAACCTGCCTTATCTCACCAAATATTGATACTATCAACTTGAGAGGGGTCTCATTCCACTCAGTACTATTAAAATTATATTAAAAACATATTAAGCGATATCTCAATCAACCTAGTTTGTAAACCAGCATTTTTCAAACAAAAATCTCCCTCCGGTTTCCCTCCTCCCAGAGAGAGGTGTTTCACCGCTTTATTTCATTTTAGGCGGATTCTGCGGGCTCCATTTCTACTGCCAAGAAGAATGCAAGAACAAGTTTTATAAAAGCACGAATTTTGTCATTTATTTCATGCGTTATGGTACTATACTAAAGTCTCTCTTTGAAATTAATAAAAAATCTAAATTATAAGCTCGCCTTTTGAGAATATTTGTTGCTTCAGATAACCCACAAACAGATTGAGAAAAAAGCAATAAACGTACGTTCCTTAACAACACAATTATGCTGCAACTCTTTCAAAAGATGAGATACACAATGTACGTAGGTCTGTTTCCTCCAAAGGGAGAAAAGTCTTCATTTTCTTGCATCTACGAGTTTCATCTTTCCACAAACGGTGAACGTGCGTCTGCACCCCCCTAAAGGAAACATTAATCATTATCATACATCACCCTCGCACGAATAAAGAAAATGAAACACAATTCCCGTCGCCAAAAAGTAGTAGTTGGAGGAAACAGACACGTATTTTGGGTTTTTATATTTTGTCTCACCTTTATTTATTGGGTAACTCACAGATATTAGTGTACAAAACACTTATCAGACCAGAACTTACGTACGCAGCTGAAGTACTAACTAAGAGGAATGAGCGAGCACTGGACGTTTTTGAAAGGAAAATTTTGAGGCGCATCTTCGGACTGGTTCTAGAAAATGGATTTTGGCGCAGACGTTATAAAAATGAGCTCTATACTTTGTTTAAGGAGCTAAACGTCGCAAAATTTATAAAACTGTGAAGACTTCGGTGGCTGGGTCATATGGAGACAATGACCGAGCATCAAGCTATTCAATTTGGGAGGCGGGAATGGGTACCGCTGCCCCGGGAACCTTCATTGGATAACCAACACCTCTGCCATAGGTCACCCCAAGTGGTTCGCTACGTTTGGTGATTTAGCAGGGGTGCCCGGGTTCATGGGGTGAGGTTTGTCCAGATCTTGGAGGCGGATGACCAGGACACACTGAACCCCAGATTCCTACCCACCCCTTAAACCCTTTTCCTTCCCAGAACTCTCCTCTCCTTCCTTTCCTTAAAAAAACCCTCCACACAACATACTCAAAGATGACATAGGCCCTGAGAGAAATTATTTTCCTCGGGGCCTCCTGTATGGAGCTCATGTAAAAAAAAAAAAAAAAGCACCAAAATCCATGCTGAATCAAGACCTATTGGTCTGGGCGAAGGAGCCAGGGAAGACCAAGATTAAGATGGAGCGACAACGTCCCCAAAGACATATCTATCTTGGAGCTTTGAAACTGGAGAGAGCTGGCACAAAACCGAGATGAGTGGAGGAAGACTCTTGAGGAGGCCAAGACCCACCAGGGGTTGTAGAGCCAATAGTGATGATGATTATGAATGTTTCAGGGAGATATGTAAGAAATCGGTAGAAATTCGGGTAGCGGCGGCTACTGTTGTGTTTGCGAGAATTCGCCGATAAAGTAAGGCAACTTCCACGCGTGCGTACAAAACTATCGTTCCGATACTCTTACTAAAATATTAAATATCAGACTTCATGACAGCTAGAATTATAGCCGTATACCGGTTCGCTCAAGGAAAGAACAGGTTATCGGATATTTGTTATTTCTAAACCGCTATAAAAATATTGCACAAACTGCGGCTTGTCTCTGCCTGCGTTGCAAGTGTAGCCGACAGCATAACTTGCCATTAAATATCTGTGGCGACAGTAGTGATAATGTTAATTTCTTTTGGATACTTTCCGTTTCAAAAGAATTCCACTTGTCAGAGCTTAATTAGCGTGGCAAATTAATTATGGGGAACGCGCCTAATTCGTTCAGAGGAAGGTTAATGGAAGACTTTGTAGAGGAATGGTGACATGACAGTTGATACCCCGACAGTTGACCCCCCTACAGATGGCCCCCAAAATTATAAATATTATAAAATTATATTTTTTGCGCATATTTACCAATTTCAAACCTAAAACCGACATCGAAAATCCGCTGCCAAGATCCGGACAAACCTCATCCCATGAACCCTGCTAACTCACCAAACGTAGCGATCCTCTTGTGGTGACCGACAATAGAGATGTTGGTTATCCAATAAATGGTTCCCGGAGCGGCGGTACCCTTACCCGCCTCCCAAATTGTGAATTGGCCCCCCGAAATTAGAATTATTATTTTTTTTGCGTATTTATCAATTTTAAAGCTCAAATCGACTTCAAAAATACTTTTAATAGTAGGTTGGTATGGATATCAAGTGAATTTATTTGTAGTGTCCATTTTGTGTACTTATACGCTAGACAAGTAGTTTTAGCGTTGACTATTTGAATGAAAATATCTTTTATATCATTGAAGAAGAAGATAACAATAATAATCTAAACGAAAATATGAAAGAGAACAAGACACAGAGAAATAGAAAAAGATAATGGTTGCAACTGCGACTCGAACCCAGAACCTCTAGTCTAACCGTGACGTGCGCGTATACCAATCTCATATTTCAAATTTTAGAATCAACAATATTATCTTCAACCAATGTTTTTCCATATTATAGGCAACTACCCCTTTTGTTTGGTCTGTAACCTGGATAGCGTCTCGGACACGGACATATGAATATACATGGACCTGCCCTAAGTGATAAAAACGTATTATTTCCCCCTCCACATGGCGCCGGCTGAAGCACCTCCTTGGAACCGGCTCGCTCCATGGGGAGGGGATAGAGCCTCGCTTGAATCTAAAATGTGTGACGTCATCATTCTTGCCGTGGACAGCTAGAAGGTAACATCCATACATTTAACGAAATACAACGCCAAAACAGTAGCGTATTCTATACAATATATCTACATATCAATGTGCACATAGCGAATGTGGGCGGTTCTCCAGTGTGCTCATCGGTGGTAACAGGGGTAAGTAAATTATGAAACATTTGTAATAGTGTTTTAACTAAACACGGCAACAAAATATTGCTATGTGTATTGGGGCGAGTCTTTTTGAGGCGAACATTTGACCTTAGCAAATATGTTATTATCGTGGCAAGCAATTCGCGCTCCCATGTAAAAAGGTCTATTCATTCAAAGCAGATTTTGCTTTTAAGAACTAAATGGTGATATTGTAATGCGAGATGCCTATTTACTGTCAGATTGATTGTATAACGAATCACAGTCATCTTTCCCCTCTTCCCCCTCCATGGTTTGGTTTGACCCCTCACCCGTAACTGCTTGTCTAGTCATTTGGATGTCTATGGTCTCGGACATGCAACTATTGACTTTTTATAAAAGTTTAATTGAATATTCAATTTTTTATCCTTCTTCAATAATATATTACATTGATGGGAATAACCTTCAAAAGTTATAAAAATAGAGTTTTTCTTATAAAAAAATTGTTTTATACTTTGGTTATTTGGCGGTATATCCACTCTGCACACCCCTTCAAGATCCTGGTTATATTTTGTGTAAGTAGATACACCGAATATTTCCTAAACCGACTGCATATCGCTGTGCTAATTTCATGACGCCATTTGGGAGTTTTTGCTGCTTCAGCACACATATCTTCAGATTTTATAGTTTTATTAAAAAGGATCGACTTTTTGTTTGCCTAAAGATTAAATAATCAACTCGTTAAAAATTGACCGCTGGACCTTTGAAAAAAAACTCAATCATTAAATATTATTTACCGACCTTGCAATTATTTTCCGCAATTAGGCTCAAGATTCAAGATGCAGAAAATCCGGTTAAGTTTTTGTGCTTCTTTAAAAAAAATGTCGTAAGTATTTATGTGTCAATGTTCATTCGGTATTGAAGGTTTATGGGTTTTGGGAAATACAGAAATAATACAATGACGTTTTGTTATATTATGTACCAGCTGATTCCTGGCATGCGTTGCAATGCCATATTCAAAAAATTAATTTTTCCTCCCTGCATGTCTTTCCCGTGCGTCCCCGTTCCCCTCCTGCGTCCCTTTCCCCTCCCGCGTTCCCATTCCACCTTCTACGCCCTTCCACTCCCCTATCTCGCTCCCCAATCCCGCCAACCCCCCTCCCGCGTCCCATATATTCAGTCCCAGTACATTCAGTTTTCAAACAGCTGGCGTGCCACCTATTACAACTTTTTAATTCAAATTTTCATTGTTCATGTATTACCTTTTTGTATATTATACGAATAATCAATCAAATTTGATACCTAACATAGGTACCCTATTAAAATATCTATAATTCTTGATTTGATATAAAATATTAGGCGAACACTTCAAATAAATTCATTAATTTAAATTGTTTAGAAAATCGAATTTTGATTTGACAATCATTGTTTTGCAAAATGACTATCTCAAATTTTGACAGTTTTGCAAGAGTTTTTGTAATGATTAAAAAAACTTTTCAGATATATTGTCATGTGGTTGTAATAATCCAGAAACCTTAGCGGAGGTTTAAAAGAAGGAATTTTGAAAGTTTCAAACATTTCCTATGCTTTATAGCAATACATAGACATCTCGCTAATCCCCAAGCATATTTTGATTTTTATATATATATATTTTCTCTTCACAATTCACAAAAGCTCCCCTGCATGAACTTTGTTAACCCTAGAAAAATAGTCTAATTTTTACCTACCTTAAAGATAATTAATTAACTTCGGTGACTTCGGTGATCGGACGAGAACCGGTGTGTTCAACATGGTATGGTCGTAATTATACGTGTTAGAGACGTACTGACGTTTAAAACTAAATATTTCACATATTATCACACTTACACAGTTTAAAGATAGTTGAATAATTAGTTTAGGGTTTTGTACTTTAAATAAAACCAAAAATATTATAAAAAATATATTGTAATTAAAAAAATAACAAAATTCAGTAAACCTCTTACAAATTAAGTACAAAATATGAAGTCTTTTTTTAATGAAAAATAATGTTTAATTTTATGTCAAAATCGATTTTTTTATATGTTATGAAAGTTTAAATGCTAATCAGTCCTTATCACCTTTAACAAGACTGAAAGTTACACAAAAGGTAATCCCATATGTCTCTCGGACGTATGGGGTATGTATTTCTTCGTAATTATTGTACTTACCGTGGTGACAGAGGCGCCCCGCGCAAGCTCTGCTCGGCAACTGAGCCAACTGAGATAGACAGCGCGCTACGTTGCGAAAAAAAAGATAGCAATTATTGTGTATCGCTCACGTCTCTCCGACGTAGATTGTCTTTCTAGGGTAACTATGTAGGCGTCCGGTTGGGCGACGCTCTAAGACAGGTTAAGGAAGGGGTGTAGAATTAAAATGGAGGACAGACGAATGCAGGTGGCTTGTTCCAGATGTAATTTTCGTTTTAGAAAAGACCCGTTCTTATGAAGGCAACATCAACTTCACTGTGTCCGGGTATTCCGATGGGTTAATCATACTAGCTTCTGCGTGCAGGTTCGATTTAAATACCGGTAAAACTGATTAGTTTGTGCATTAGAGACGTGTGATTTTCCACGATTAGTTGGTCCATTAGAGATAGCAATTGAATTGATGTATCAAGAATTCAGGCAAGCGATACCTACCTACAATATAACATTTCTTACCAGAAAAATATTTTATTTCTCTATCTATTTTAAATTGCTTATGTTTACTGATATTCGATGTTCTGCGATTTTTAGCTAACATGAAAAATGTATCATCGGACAGCAAAATGACATGTATATTTTTTTCAATATGCTCAAAAATCGCTGGTTATAAAATCCATCGTGTACGTTCTGTTACACCTTGTATATTCGTGGTTATATAAGACACGCTAAGAATATGCACAAGTTTGCCTCGTGTATTCCTTTTATAGGTAAGTGGATTGCAAAACTAGAAAAGATGGTGAACAGAGTTCATAATACGAATATGACTTTTGAACTGTAACTTTGAAATACCATGGGAAACATTATTTCATTATTCCTACTCTTATAACCTCTTTTATCTGATTTCTCTGGATTCGTTGTTTAATTCAACCGTAATACGCTATTTCATCATTACAGACGACATTAAGTCGGTAATTCCATCAATCATTGTCTTCCATCATTTTCCGTGATTAAAAAAGTCTATTCAATATCAAATCAGTGAAATCAACTCCTTTTTTAATGCGGTTAGATCACGCCATAGTACTTAGACAAAGTTGTTGATGATGGAACGTCGATCATCATAATATTTCAGGTCCACGACATCTTGGGGTCGAAGGTTAAAGCATCTCTGTCATGGAAAATAAATCAAATATACTAATTTCGGTTGTCTGTGATGTTGTGCGTGATGTTAAAATATCAATGTTTCTAAACCAACGCTGTGTATCTACTACCTACTTACAATCTACCTATTGAGTAAATACAATAATATTATTTTTATTATTGTATTTACTCTGGAATAAACTTATATTATATTATATTATATATTATTACTGATATATCTATGCCTGTATTATCTTATATTGCATCCTATTCCAATTTAACTCCTTTACTTCAAGTTCATTATGTCGACTTGTCTTCATGTATATATATATATATCTATATATATATATATTTTTTAATATAAGTACTTGCAATAACATACTCTCTGTATCTATTCGCATTTTATAATGGCACTCTCCAAAATTTAAACACGAGAAATGTTTTTTCTCTTTTGAATTTGGTCGTTTTGTTAAAAAGAAATTTATATATTGTAATTAGTTTTAAGAACCATATGTTTTACTATAAATCTGTATATGTATGTATTTTTTTTAAATAAAAAAAAATTTAAAATAAAGTGAAATATAGCTGCCTAATGTAATGAGAAAAATTATTCACGTTCAATAAACTTTTAATTTTCAAATAGGAATTGATTTTGGGAACCAAAAGATGAAGCTGCTATACGAGTACCAAAATTATTTTATTTTATTAATATGTAATTCTATATTTGAAATGTGGATTTCACTTGTATAAATTTTTGAAAGATTTAAATCCGTCAAAAATTGCTAATAATGTTTTTTAGAGTTTAATAACGGCGTTCATTCGAAAAGCGAATTTTGTGATGGCATTATTTTTCAATGATCCTTAGGCAATACTATACTGTATATCTACATAAAAAATCTCGTGTCACGGTGTTTGTGGTCGCACTCCTCCGAAACGGCTCGACCGATTTGTATGATTTTTTTTTGTATATTTGGTAGGTATGAGAATAGGTCGTAAAGTATATTTCGTACCGCTCGGTGATTAGAGTGTACCTATCCAGAATTTTTTTCTATTTTATTGACTATTTTTTTGGCTTAAAAAATTACCTATAACCTCAAATTTTCACCCTCCTACCCCCACCCTCCCGTTTTTTAATAGCGATGTTAGTATTTTTGTATGAACAAATTTACTTAACCGTCGTTCGTATTTCGTTATTGAATGACAGATGGCGCTACGTCCGCCTCATCGAACTTTCATCCACATACGCGCAAGTCATTCACAAGAAGCGTCGCGTCATTTTGACATTTCATTCGGCATTTTTGATGTATCACCACGCAGATAATTTATATGGCAGAAAAACGTTCACCGGGTCTGCTAGTTATATCACAATTTATTAAATTTAAAGAGTGTGTCGATAACCTTTTTTTAAAGTATGTCACAAGTAACATAACATGGTCGAACCCACAGATTCGGCTTACGTAACCACTAACCAGCCAACACCCAACACATTCACAGCATTCAACGTTTAATATTCAACATTCAATCTGCCTCCATTCTTCCGCTTACATAATGAATCTCATAAAACCAATTCTGCTGGCAAAACGCGACAAACCTGATTTTATAATTATTACGTATTATCAAAAAGATGTTTTATTTTTTGAAAACGAAAGTAGGAAACTGAGCATTAGTTCAATTTCACGGTGCGTACACATTTCTGATATCGACTGTCAAAGAGACAAAGCGGAATAAACCACTGAATTGAAGATTTTATGACAAAAGGATAAACATCTATTAAAACGTACATCAAAATATATATAGTCGATATATAAGTGAGTTGTCTATGGTCAATGTATTGCTATCTTAAACATAGGAAATGTTTGAAACTTTCAAAAACCTTCTTTCCACCCCCACTAAGGTTTCTGGATTATTACAACCACATGACAATACATCTGAAGAGTTTTTTTAATCATTACAGAAACTCTTGCAAACTGTCAAAAATGTCGAGAATGACATTTTGCAAACCATCGATTGTTTAATTAAAATTCAATTTTCGAATAAACTCTTTAAATTAATGAATTTAATTGAAGCAAGAATTATAGGCATTTTGAATAGGTATCTGTGTTAGTTATCAATTTTGGTTGATTGTTCTTATAATATACAAAAATGAATTTTTGTAAAATATGAAAAATGAAAATTTAAATAAAAAATTGTAATAGGTGGCACGCAAGCTGTTTGAAAACTGAATGTATTGGGACTTAATATATATGGAACGCGGGAAGGTGGTAAGCGGGTCGGTGGAGCAGGAGAGGAAAGAGCGATGGTGGAAGGGGAATCGTAAGGGGAATGGGACGAACGGGAAAGGACACGCAGGTAGGAACAATTTCTTTGCTACGTACCAGGAAATCGCTGATTGGTTTATATAATTAAATGTACCTAAGTACCTACTGGTTGTTGTTACTGAGATTTCAACACATAGTTTGATCTAAAAAAATATATGAAGAAGAAGATAATACTAATAAATCTAAACGAAAAATGAAATGTTAACGGTCCCATCTGGGACTCGAACCTAGGATCTCTTGTCTTACCGGAACACAGGGCCTTAAACACCTGATGAACTTGATGAGATCTGGTGAAAAATCAGAATAAAAACAAAGCAATGTTTTTTTTTGCAAATAGTTTCTATTTACCAGATAATACGCCTCATTATTCGTGTATATATATTATACGTGATAATATTGTAAGAAGTTTTTTCAGAATGCTAGCTAACTCAAAATAAAAACTCTCATTTTCGGAACAATAGAGAACTCCAGTCCAATTTTTTTTATTTTTTTTAATGAATAAAGACCTTCAAACTGAAATAACTGCATTTTTATTTTTATTTTTATAGTTAGTTTTAATAGTTAAAATAATTGTCAAAGTTTTAATTTTTAAAGACTCCCAGAAACGCACCGTATCTATGGTGGTCTTCATCCACCCATAGTTTTTTTACTTTTTAAGTTGTCATTTTGAATCAGTGATGTCATGTCGAGGGAAATTTCCCTAGATCTAGGGGAGAAAAATATTTTTTAGGGATAAGGGAAATCAGGACAAAATCTAGGGAAATTTCGAACTCTGGCAAAAATTTTATTACATATGACAATATTACTGGTAATATTTATATATATATATACGTATATATATTTTTTGGAATTCCTATGAATCTTAATTATTGTTCATGTACTTACATGCAATGTTATTTTTAACACTGACAACTCAAAATGATATTATGGAACGTACACATACTACGTGACACGTTCGGGGGGGGGGGGGGGGTCTTCAAAATACCACGCTTGGTACAAATGAGCGGCGGGTTGCTTATGATTTTTATTTTGCAAAGTGTTTTTTTTTATTTGGAATTCAGTTTCTAATTCAGTGGTGAGTGTATTCGTACTTTTAAATTATTACTTCACGTAGCAAAAAGTGTTTTATTTGGAAAAGCACAGTATTATAAGTATATTTACCAAGTTCCGATATCTTTCCAATTAATTAATCATATTAATTAACATATTACAGGATTAGTGTTACACAATCGGGTGGCTACGTAGGTAATTGCGTAAATGTGAAATTCTAGGGAAATTTCACTTCGAAATCTAGGGAAATAATTTTTTTGGGCAGAACATCCCTGTTTGAATGAAGAATCATGGCCAGCGTTGCCAGAAGGTTACTTTTGTAACCTTTTAGGTGATTTTTTACTCTGAAAGGTTTCTTTCGGGTTACACTACTCAAAAGGTTACTTTTAGGTGATTTTTCAGAACCAACGTCAAACGGAATGCTCTTTTGTTTTTTTTTCGTGTTGGCTAACGGCTTGCTAAATCATGGACTATACACTTATTGCAAAACTTTACTTCTTTCTCTTTCACACTATTGTGAAAGAGGAACACGTTTCGCTCAATATTAGAATTCGGATCAGTCATATGGAATCCGCAATACAAAGTAAATATTGAAAGGTTAGAAAGAATTCAAAAAAAGACATTGAAACACCTAGACTTTAAATCTTTTCGAACATCAGAAAACCTAAAAGACTCATTAACATTCCATAATTTATCAACTTTAGAAGATAGAAGAAATATATCCGACCAAAAATTTTTATTCAAAACCATTAACAACGTTGTTGACAACAACTGTCTTCTAGAAAACATTAATTTCCACTGTCCAATAAGAAACACAAGATCAAACCAACTATTCCACATCCCACACTCAAAAACAAATTACACACAACATTCATTTCTCTGAAGGACGTGCACAAAATTCAATGATATCTTTTACGACTCTGATATTTTTCATTTGTCCTCAGGCCAATTTATTAAATCAGTAATAGAAAAAATTTAAACAAATTGTTAATTACGAACTCTTCACCCCTGCTGCATGTTATTATTTTTTTTTTTCATTCTCATTATGTTTGTTTTCCTTCTTTTTATTATAATAGTAATATTTGGATTATTTATATATCCTATAATATGCTTTATAATTTGTATGTTTTTTTTTTTCATTTCTGTTATGTACATATATATATATGTAAAGGAAATATATTCCCTTTAAATTTGAATCCTATAATGTCAATTAGAATGCAATCATCGATTGTCATTTGTTTTGTTATTCTATTATTTGATTGTTAGAAAAAACCATTCAAAGTGATATTAATAAACATAAATGTCGTTTCTTAGTTAAAAAAAACTTTGCAACACAAGTGTTTTATTTAGAAATTAATAAAAAGGAATTAAACCTATCAACATATTATAAAACGACATTTCGTTTTAAACCAAAAATGGAGAAAATTCAATTCGAATTTACGCTATTACCTGGATGCGATGGCAGATCAAATATTATTAGCATTACAAAAATAGTCACAAGTGATGGAAAAGTGTTTACAATACCAGAAATGCTACGATCCGCCAGCTATCACGAGGAGATAATGAAAACTAGTGCTTTTGGAAAAATAAAAAATAGTTTGAAAAAAAGATACCAGGTTAGAAGAGTCTGGTTAACCATGACAGAAGAACTAAAAAAAACATATGTAGACGAAGATGGAAACCTACAGTTTGGAGACCAATACCTCAAAGAATTGGACGAAAAAAGTTTACTAGTACATCAAAAAGAAGATGCATTAGGAAAATTAATTGAAAAGTTAATGGAAGATAAGCAACAGAGCTTAAAAAACATTGCTGAGAAGTTTGTTATAGAAAAATTCTGCACTAAAAATACAAATGCAAGCCAGTGGATGGAAGTGTTTGAAAAAGAATGTTTGCGGTTTGATGTGACCATGGATGGAAAAAAAATAGAAATACTCAGATTGTTCATGGATAAATCTTGTATAGACTGGTACAGTTCCATGATTATAAAACTAACAATGAACTCAGAGTGGTCAACATGGAAAAACAAATTCTGTGAATCATTTGCAAACAAAGGATGGAACCCTGTCACATACGCACTATCATTTAGATACAAAGATGGTTCTCTGTTGGATTATGCTATGAGAAAAGAAAAACTTCTATTGGATGTGAGAAGATCAATTGACACCGGTACTTTGATAGATCTTGTTGCTTCCGGACTACCAGAATTCATACTTAACAAGATCGATAGAGAAGGATTACAAGATACTGTAGATTTGTTTAATGAAGTAAACAAGTATGAACATATGGTCAACAAAAAAAGATTTATGAATAAGAAAACATTTGGAAATGCAGAACATAATAAAAATGGGGGTAAAAATCCATGTAAAATTTGTGAAAAATTGAATAAGGGCATTCGTTACCACCCTGAAGCTACATGCTGGTTCAAAACAAAAGAGGATGAAAAATTTAAGAGAAATGCCATTAAACATGTAAACAATTCAGTGATAGAAACTGAATTAAATGAAAATGATCAAAAAAACTAATAGTAACACCATTAATAAAAGTCAAACTATTACTAAATGATAAATTAAAAATATACGGAATTTATGATTCAGGTTCAAATGTTTCTCTAATTAATTCTAAATTATTGAAACTAAAAGGAAAAGGAAACAATTTGAATGAAGCAAATTTAGTAACGATTAATGGTGTTAAAAAGACGAGTGGTTTGACAACGTTAAACATAAAAATTTTTGAATTGGAGAATAAAGTTGATGTGTACATTATTGATGAACACAATTTCAAGTATGATTTTTTGATTGGATTAGACATGATAAAAGACTTCAAACTTATCCAAAGTGAAGACTTACAAATATCACAGAAACTCTGCCTAAATAATACAAATAAAAAAGAAAAATATTCTACAGATATGAAAACGAATACTAAATTTAATCATATAGAAAAACACAGAATTAATTTTAACGAACATGTTAAAGAAGAAGATTTTAAAATAACAATGAATCATTTAAATAATGATCAAAAAACAGAAATAAATGAACTAATAGACAAATACACATCAGTGTTCGCGAAGAGTAAATATGATGTTGGCACTGTCAATGGATATGAAGCGAAGATAGACTTATTAGTGGATAAATATTGTAGTAAGAGGCCTTACAGATGCAGTGTAGAAGATAAAAAGGAAATAGAAGAGCAAATAGCAAAATTATTAGACAATAAACTGATAGAAGAGTCGTACAGTCCATTTGCTGCACCGGTCACTCTAGCATTTAAAAAAGAAGAAAACAAAAGATCCAGATTATGCATAGACTTCAGAGACTTAAATAAAATAGTAATACCTCAAGCTCAACCATTTCCATTGATTGAAGACCTAATGACAAAGACCAGAAATTGCAAATTTTTTTCAACGCTGGATATAAACTCAGCCTTTTGGTCTATTCCATTGCGGATTGAAGACAAAAAAAAAACAGGATTTGTAACACAGGAGGGACATTATCAATGGACCTGCCTGCCTTTTGGATTGAAGACTTCTCCGGCAATTTTTCAGAGGATATTAAGCAATATATTGAGAAAATATAAACTAAACGAATTTGCTGTCAATTACATAGATGACATTCTTATTTTTTCAAAAACTTTTGCTGAACACATTGATCATCTGACAAAGCTGCTGAATGCAATCAAAACAGAAGGTTTTAGATTAAAATTTACAAAATGCACATTTGCATCAGATATGGTAAAATATCTGGGTCATATAATTCAGAATAATTCAGTCAAGCCAGTAAAGGATAATTTGATTTCAATAAAGAATTTTCCTATTCCAAAAACACAAAAGAATGTGCGACAATTTCTAGGAAAAATCAACTTTTATCATGAGTACATTCCGAAGAGTGCAATAATACTAGATCCTTTGCATAATTTATTAAGGAAAAATCAAAAGTTTATTTGGACTGATAAATGCCAAAATGCTTTTGAAACGATGAAAAACCTAATATGCTCACAACCGATCTTGGAAATTTTTGATCAAGATTTACCAATTAATATATATACAGATGCTTCTCTAGAGGGTGTTGGAGCTATTTTAAAACAGACACAATCTGATGGAAAAGAAAAACCTGTTGCTTACTTTTCGAAAAAATTAAACAGCGCACAGAAAAAGAAAAAAGCAATTTACTTAGAATGCTTAGCTATAAAAGAGGCAGTGAGATACTGGCAATACTGGTTGATAGGAAAACCATTTACAGTTTATTCAGATCACAAACCGCTGGAAAATATGAATATCAAATCTAGAACCGATGAAGAGCTTGGTGACTTAACATATTACTTATCCCAATATGATTTTCAAATTAAATATTCTCCAGGAAAGTACAATATTGAAGCTGATTGTCTAAGCAGAAACCCAGTCTTAGAACCAGATGAGAACCAAGATGAGCAATTAAAAGTTGTCAACTTAATAAAATTAGAAGATATCTTAAAAGATCAGGTCAAAAATGAGAAGATACAGTGCAGAAAAGATAAATTGATATCGAAGAATAATGTTTATTACAAGAAAGTAAAAAAAAAAGAAAAAATAATTCTATCAGAAAAATTCAGCATAGATTTTATCAAAAATGTTCACACAGACCTAGGTCACATAGGAATTAATCAAATGCAAAAAATGATAAGCTCATGGTACACATCAGAAAACATGACAAACAATATAAAGAGAACTTGCGAAAGTTGTGCAGTATGTTTAAAGAACAAATCAAGAGGTCAAAATAAATATGGATTGATGTCCTACTTGGGTCCCGCAACAAAACCTTTTGAAATATGTTCTATTGATACGATAGGTGGTTTTGGGGGTTCACGGTCAACAAAGAGATACTTGCACCTGCTATCAGATCATTTCACGAGGTTTGCATATATTTTGACGTCAAAAACTCAAAATACCAACGATTTCATCAAACTCTTAAACTCCACAGAAACTAATGACATTGGCATGATACTATCAGACCAATATCCGGGTCTTAATTCTAGAGAATTCAAAAAATTTTTGGATGAAAAAAATATTCCAATCATTTTTACTGCAGTAAACTCGCCTTTCTCAAATGGATTAAATGAAAGATTAAATCAAACGCTAGTCAATAAAATTAGATGCAAAATCAACGAAAATGACTTAAAAGTGGCTTGGACAACTATAGCCCGTAATTGTGTAAAAAACTATAATGAAACGGAGCACACTGTCACTGGTTATGCGCCTCAGTACCTACTTAACGGCACAGATGTTACGATTTTGCCAAATGAGTTAAAACTTAAGAAGACTGACATCGATTTGATTCAAGACAGAAAAAAAGCTCTGGAAAATACTATAAAGTCACATAATTACAACAAGATGATTTACGATAAAACCAGGAGACATATTAACTTCAAAGTTGGTGATACTGTTTTTGTGGAGAATGGAAACAAACTTAACAGGAAGAAGCTCGACGAATTGAGAATCGGACCCTACAAAATAATAGAAAAATTATCAAACTCAATTTACAAGATAAATACTGGTCGAAAAAAATTAGAAGCAAATTTTTTCCACATCTCGAAATTAATTCCAGCACCTGCATTGATGAACCATGAAGAGGATATCGAAGATGAATGAAAATTTTTGCAATAATTTTCTTTCCCGCGGGGGGGGGGAGATGTAAAGGAAATATATTCCCTTTAAATTTGAATCCTATAATGTCAATTAGAATGCAATCATCGATTGTCATTTGTTTTGTTATTCTATTATTTGATTGTTAGAAAAAACCATTCAAAGTGATATTAATAAACATAAATGTCGTTTCTTAGTTAAAAAAAACTTTGCAACACAAGTGTTTTATTTAGAAATTAATAAAAAGGAATTAAACCTATCAACATATTATATATATATATATATTTTTTTTTTTTTTTCTATCACTTTATTTTTTCTTTATTAATCTATGTTTTTATATATATATATATATATATATATATATATATATATATATAAATATATATATATATATATATATATATATATATTATAAATTTTACCGGAAACTTCGCTGGTTAATGCAACCATGTAATATGTTACTTTATTATTAAAATATGTATTACTGTTTGTTACCTCAATAAACTAAAAAAAAAAAAAAAAAATGTGTAAATTACAAATTAACCATAGCTTCTCGCTCACTCGACAAATCTGATTGATCGCTCAATCTGACTTTTTGCATTTTGAGTACCCGCTAATTACGCCGGCAAGGTTATGCAGGTAGAAAAAAATATCAGATTTTTCATACCGGTATATACAAAACAAAAAACTCGCTCTACTCAAAAATAATCCAAATGGCTTATGTCCCACTTTAATACTGAGCTCCTCATGATGATTGGTTTATTTATATCCTCATGTATTCTATCAACTTTTTACCATTCCACTGGAAAAAATACGAAAGGTTATTTTTCACACAAAAAGGTTACTTTTTTTATACATTTTAGGTGACTTTTTACAAGACACGGCTGGCAACACTGATCATGGCGGTCATGGCAGAATGCTTTGTAATGACTTTCAGGTGTGAGGTGTGTTTTTTATTCAAGATTAACTGCTTTTAATATAGAAAAACATTGGTAAAATGTCCACATTTCACCGCTACTGTTATTGTATTTAATCAAAGTGCAATATACAAACAATAAATCATCTCTTTCATTGCAAATACATGTGACGTCGTGTTTTGTGTCAGGCGTTCCTTTGTAGGTGCATTGTTTTTGTATAATACATACAGAAACACTGGTATTTATAATACACTGATCATGACGAGTGTGTAACAACTTGTATAAAAAGCCCTATACTAAAAACAATTTGAAAATACATAACCAAATGTCAAAATAGGACGACTTTAACCTCAGATAGACAAAATTTATTGCAGATTGTCCGCAAATATAGCCCTTTTCGTAAATTGTTGAGGGCCTAAATTATGTTTCAATAAACACAATAACTATTATTTATCTAAATCTCTATAAACAGTATGAAAATAAACCAAACACACGAAATGTTGAATTGCATAGGTACGTGTGCACTTCAAGTCATTTCAAATGTCAACACACTATCACCAGGTGACAGGTTAAGTGTGACGTCACCGTTAACCATTTCAGTAATGCCAACTTAACGCTGTGTTTTCAGAAGAGGTTTAAAAATGCACTTTTTAATATTTTTTTAAAAACTCTGCGTTTAATATTATGAAATAAAACTTATATATTCAGAATCAGCGTTTCTTGGTCTATATGAACATATTTTTTTAAAGCCATAATATTTTTCACTGGAGTTCCTTATTGTCAAAAAAATATATTCATACAAATGTAAACTGATTTTATTATTTCTACACAAACTTGAATATATATCCTACAAAAAAAACATTCAAAGGAGTTTTCAAAGAAATAAGATGTAAAAAGTCACACCCAAATGTCATAGAACATTCGTTTGAAAGTATTCAGAAAAGCTACATTGATCATATAAAAATTGGCTTCCACTTTGATATTGTCGCAAGCGATTCCGACCTTGTCTTTCATACATTTTCTTTTTACATAAGGGCTAAAATCGCATTAAAAAAACCAAGGATTTTTTCCAGACAACTGTATCTGAGCCATAGATAAGAGGTTAACCAACTCGACCATTGTGACCGATATTTTTTTTGTCATTTTTGTCGATCTTGTATTTCAATTTCAGAATTACCAATATTATCGCTATAACTAATTTTCCCCACTCCTTTGACATCTATTTTTTTAACTCTTTAACGTAACCCAGATATTCGATTTTTTGTCTTATTGTTTCATGTGTCGTTTAGATTTATTGGTATATCTTCTTCAATGATATATTATTACGTTGATGAGTATAACCTTCAAAAGGTATTCCAATAACAATTTTAAAAATATGCTTCAAAGCTCACGGCTCATTTTGGAAACGACACCGCAGGCTAAAAATAGTTTTTCTGACCTGGATTTATAAACACAAATGTGCTCCAAAGGAGTATAAATCAAAGTTGATATGACACTACGGTCTGAAAGTAGTTGTGCTGACCTAAAAATTCAAAACAGAATTTTTTTGCAATTTTCATGATGTTGGAGGCAGTTAGAAAGTTTTCGTTGCTTCGAACAAATATTTCTAAATAACTAAACTCATCGTTACTATCCAGTTTGTCCGAGTTTCAACGCGCTTTTTTCACAGTATGAACACATATGGCTTCTTGCCCAATTTTTTCAATATTGATTTTTAAATTCTCTATAGCTCATGATGCAAAATATGTTTCTGGCTGAATAATGTTGCCCCGAGGAGCGATTTTAAATTCTCTATAGCTCATGATGCAAAATATATTGCTGGCTGAATATGTCGCCCAGAGGAGCGAATTTGTAACTTTTGTAGATACGGAATCAGCTGTAAAATTTTCAATTGCTTTTTTCTATGAGTGACGTGAGCCGTCGTCAAATGTTAGCTGTCGCATATTTTAGTTGTAGATCATTTAAAACACGAATTAATGGAAGTACACATGATTATTTATTCATTTAATTACGTTTTAGGTTGTTCACCATGGATTTGACGTTTGCGAAGTTTCGTTTCAATCTAAATACGCATGAATTACTTAAGAGCCCGCGAGGGATTTTTCAATATTTAATGTTTTGTTTCGTATTTTTGCGTATTTTCGAAGTCATCTGTGTCGATAACAGCACCTCAAAAAAAAGTTTGTTATTATTTTTTTTTAGATACATGCATTTTCGATGCCCCAAGTTAATATTAAATATTTAAAAAAATATTTTTTCTTACTTTATAACTGTTTATAAAAGATCAGTTTTCAAAAAATCGTTAATGTACCACTGATTGTTTTCCATCTGTCGTCATATACGAAAAGAAAAAAAATATTGAAAAATATTTTGTTATAGGAAACATATCAACCTATACCCCTACATTTATATTTTTTTATAAAATGCGTAAATAATGATGTAAAATTATTTTTAAAAACTACGTAAATCGATGTACTTTGAAATCGATTTTATGTATGAAAAAACAATTATTTGAAAAAAATAAAAATAATGTGTATGAAAACAATATTTAAACTATAAAAACTGATAAATCAATAAAATAAATTTTGTGATTTATTGTGTAATATTCCATTTTTATCTGTACCCAAAACAGATAAATGTGATCCCATTTTCAACTTCTATTCATTACGCGAAAGTCAGTCGCCACGAGAGGTCGTCTCGTAACGCTCTGTTCTGTAAAGTAGTATGAAGAATATTTGCATGTGTTGGTTTTTGTTTAGAATACGTATACTCTGGAGGGAAGAAATTCGACCACTGAATTTGTACGGGGAAAGTGAATGAAGTGTGTCAAAAAGATATATTTTAAAACGATTGTGGCAAGGATTAACTGTCATATACTTGTACCTTCTTACATATTGCCTTGTTTGTAGACCCAAATATGAATACAGTGATCACTCGGTTTTACAAATCAATTTTTAACTGCTTTTATTTTTATACGTGGGCTTTCGAAAAATATTTTTAATGTTATTATTGAAATCAATTACTGTTTATTAAGTTCTGCTAGATATTTTTTATGATTTTAATTATATGCGTACCGGCAACAATTGTTGATTTGGCGATGACTTTGGTAGGCAAAACTGCCATTAGGTACTTGTAAAAAGTAATAAATGAAATTTGGAATTATTTTCAATTAGCTTTTATTATTCGGAAGTTTTATTCGTTTTGACCATTTTTATTTAGTTTATTTAATTACGAATGCATTACATAGCAGATGAATGAAGAAAATAGTGTAAGGAGAAGGAATGAGGTGAATGTGTAGATATGGTAGAAGAAGTCGGGGCGAGAATGGCACGATCAAGTGAAACTGCGCCCTAGGGGTGATTTTTCACTAATACGGCATTATACAAATCGTCCAATTGTTATTATTAAATAGTTGAGATTCAGAACTGTACCTAACTGTATAATATTTTTCGATATCTCTGTATCTGGCAGTAAAACCATGTAAAAATTAAACATTTTGTAAAAGCCCATCAGTGCTTTTACAAGAAATAAATTTCCGTGTTGTCTTACTTTTTCGAAGAAGGCATGTATATCATCCTTCATAATATTATTTTATTTTTCAAAAGCGAGTGTCAAGTTACACACGAAATAGGGCTGTCCAAATAAAATTATTATTATTCATAATTTAACTAACAAACCATCACGCCGTTTCTCCGCAGGGGTAGGCAGAGAGGATGGACCGCCAAACAACTCGGTCTTGGCACACACTCCTTGCCTCGTTCACATTCATACATCGTCTCATACATGCTTTTCTATTATTCTGACTCTTGATATGGTCCGACTAATGTATCTGATTCATTTAGTCGTGCCATGTCTTTCTTGGACGTCCACGACTGCTACCATTCACATTTGCGGTTGTATATTCTCCTTACACTATTTTTCTCGTTCATTTGCTCTACATGCCCAAACCATCGGAGCGTTCGTTTCTTCATCTTACTCATTACACTTACATCAGCCTTGCATTCTTTGCGGATCTCCATGTTTCTCACACGATCCTACATGGTTTTACCACACATACGCCATACATCTCAATTCTACAGCATTCAGTCTACTTTCATCCTTTATCTGCCAGTTTCATGACTCACTGCCATACATCAGGGAAGGTACCAGTACTCCATTAATAGAGTTACCTGCATTCACCCCTCTTTTAATATCTCTATCAGCCTTCCCATCTCTCGTAAACATACTTCCCAAATACACAAACTCATCCAATTGCTCCAAGTTTTCATCATTCATAACTATGTTGCACATTGTTTTCATATTCTCTCTTTCAAATACCATGGCTTTAGACTTTACTTACATTCATTATTAACTCGTTCTTCGTACACCCTAGATACGAGAGACTGTAGATCTTCCATACTGTGAATATCTCGACCCATCGCCTTGCACTGAGATGGATTCATACGTTTGTTACGCCTGGTTCGATACACTGACCCCCAGATTCCTACCAATCCCTAATACCTATTTCCTTCCCAGAACTCCTTATTAGAACTTCGTCTCCATATTTAAAAAAAAAATTAAAAAACTTATAAAAATCCTTAAAAAACCCTCCACACAACATTCCTTGTGATGATAGTGATGATGACAGTGTGAAATAATAAGTCATTATTATACATCAGCTTTCACAGGAGAATACCTTTATTTCATAGGAAATAATAACAATGTTAATAATAATACATAACGACTACTTAATGTAAAAACCTAAACTTTTAAATAAACTTGTATATTTTTCAATGGTGTTTTATATTTCCGTGTGTTGTGACGCCCTGGGGATTATTCAACTGGCGGGCGCAGACATCCATCGCGAAGACTTGTTGTCACAATGCAGGTGTTCTTCTTGGGTGTTGACAGTTAGCCGAAAAAAATCCCGTATTTATGGAAAATTTAGTTTACTTGTAAAATTTGGGAATATCGATTCACATGTAAAAGAAATCAATATGTCGCAAATATTTTTCATATTTAGAAGATACAATTTTTTATAGAACTTCTATAACTTTTTGTAGTTTATATTTTTTAAATAAAAAAAAATATAAATATAGATTGAAGTGTTAAACCAATAAACAACTCACGATTTACTTCTAAAATCATACCAGTTGCATAGTGAATTTCCGACAGTTTTTAAAAAGTTGTTCAAATAATATATTTTTAAATAATTTTCTTCGAAATAGGGAATCTTAAGGGAAATTTTCCCACGTTATGGGGAAAAATAGAAATCCAACGTTCAAAACGACCGGCCAAGATATAATATGCCAATATTTAATTTGTGATCGGGAATGATCGTGTACCTTCGGATTTTTACGAGCGGATACTATTATCAAATCCATTTTTATTAACCATTTACAATAAATTTTGATAGAATTGAGTTAAAAAGCGATGAGGGCGACACAAGCGACAAACAATTAAACTATTTTAGCAAATTTCGATAAAACCGATTGTCCTGCTAGGCTCTTAAGTTTGTCCAAACTAAGAACCTATTTTGTGCAAATGTCAAATTCAACTTTAAACGTAGGTACATTAAATGAATAGATAACATGTATATTTACGGTATTTCGTGTTTCAAACTGACTTTTTAGGAGCTACCTTCCAGTACATGAATAGTTGCAATCGGAAAATAAAAATGATTTTTCTTCACTGTTGGTAAGCATGTGACTTCTTAGATTTCCCTTCCGAGAACATTATTAGTTAAAATCGGCGACAGGTGACATCACCCATAGAAAAAGCAATTGAAAGTCACAGAAAATAACATAAATTTGACAGCCGATTCCGTACGGAATCTTTTCCGTATCCACAATAGATACAGAATCGCTCCTCTGTTCTAATTTCATGACCCCATTGTTGAATTTCTAGAGGTTTTGCTCTTCTGACAATCTGATTTTTGCTTTAAAGATGCTTTGTCATATTTTATTTAGTTTAAAGACCATTCTTATTATTATTATTAAATATGATTTAGTAATCTCAAATTTGCCATTTACTAACGACTACCGCCTAACGGACTCTGATAACTTTCTCAAGGAGATGCGCGTGCATCAGTTGAATCTGTGAGATGAACGAGGTAAGCGGACCACGTGACAGATTAACGCGAGTATCTAAGAAGAAGAAGAGTGAAAGCAGCTCGTGAAGGTCTTTTCATCAATCGTGACTTTTCCAAGATACCACACGGCAGAACAATTTCTAGCACAGCATAGCATGACAAGAAGAATGGTTCTATCAGACTTCCAATGTACCTATTTCTTGAACAGTAGATAATAACCAATTATAATCACTATTATACATCTGCAATTATAAAGGATAAACTTAACATAATTCATGAAATGTATTAATTGTAAGGTAATATAAATTTTGTGTAGGTAGTACCTATACCTTTTGTCATCCGACCGCTGTCTTCTCAGAGCAAGTAGAACTCCATCGCAGGATATTGGAGATAAGGATTTAGAGGTCATGCATATAAAAGACGCTTATTTTACCAGTGAAAATTAATGTTAACTTTATTGCAGTTTGCAAGGGAAAAATTGAACCAAGGAAAAGTAAACAAAACATAAATACCTTGAGCATCTATCAACTGATGTAGAAAGAGAGAGTCAACAAATTACGTTTAATTTTAATACCGCACACGTCCCGTCGCCGTGACAGTCGTGACACTCTTCCAAACGACGACAGCAATCCCCAGGACACCGTCCAGCACGTCATGGGGCCACAAGTTTAAAGGAAATCCACCCAAGAACCAGGCACAGCTGATCTACACCCATCAAGCGGCGTGTAGAAAATCTCACCGGCCAAAGGAGAGCAAAGTAATCAATACATCGCCCGTTGATTACAGTTTAAATTCACTTCCGCACGCGGTTCAAGCAATCACTCGGCATCCGGCGAGGAATTAAATAAAATAATCAGGCTTCTATGCCATTTGAGTCGTCACACACTCACAGAACGAAAAATAAAACTCATTCTAGGCTGCATCGCACTAGAATCTTTCATAAAAAAAAATTCCCCTCAAAAATCTCCTCTCGCCCCAAAAATTACGTGATATCCTCCTCCATCTTTCCTCGAATGACGTTTTCGGTCCCCTTGCAGTTTGGCCAACCAACAAATTTTAAAAAAAAGAAAAATAAATAAAGCATAGACAATAAACAGTACCTATTTTGAGCAGTACCTGATCACGAAATAGATATGTTACATTCATAATCTGCTCGTTCATAAATGGCGGTAATTTAATTATTTTAGGTAAAAACACTTTTTGCAAGTTATGCTTTAAAATATCAAGATGAATTGTTCGTTTGGGCCCATAAATACGCATTATTATTTATTCGTTTTCGGGAAATGTAAAAGTTAACATTTTTTAGTTGTACATGAGTAAAATAGCCAAAATAAAACCAATTATGGATTTCCTCCTTGTGATTTTATATCTAATAAGACAGCATAATAAGAAATAATGTAATAAGGGATAAGAAGACAGGTTGGACTTAAAAATCAAATCATAACATAATTATAAGTATAAACAATAGAAACATAAAAACAGAAACAACACACATATTCACGAAACGTCAGAGAAATACTCTTTTATGGACCCCTTATATTTGGTAAGTTCGCAATTGAAAATGTCCACTTTGGATAATACGCTATTGTAACTATTGCATAGTCTGTTCACGCAAGAATTCTGCTTAGAGTTGGTCTTGCATTGATCCACCCTGAACAGGACAGAAGAGCGTGTTGTGCGCGCAGGTACATTAAATTGAATCTTATTTATTATCAATATGAATGAATACTTTTGTTCGTATAAAACCCAATTCTTTGAAGGCGTACAAATACAATATTGTATCGGTGGTTCAATCCAATATTCATTCTTTCTTGAAAGAATGAAGTTTTTATAGGGACAAAACTATTTATTCATATTGCGTATTTACTGGCGTAACAACATTTCATAACAATTCATCTTAATAAATATTTTACAGCATAACTTGTAAAGAAGGAGGTAGCGCAACACAGCATAATATCCCAAAAATAAATCGCGATAATACTTTTGGCCGTGAAAATCTCAAATCATATCGGAAGATAATCAAGTCAGCCGAGCGATTCTATATCTTTTGTGGGATAGTTATTAGATAACGGACGTTATCTCCTGTCAGATATATGTGTGATTTTTATGGTTGTTATTTGCCTTTTCTATGTATAACCTACATTAAATGACATTTTGTTTTTTGAAGAGTTTTATTAAATGTACATTTAAACCGGTCGCGGAAAAATTTAATTTAAGTAACAAATGTACATTTAATAAAACTCTTCAAAAAACAAAATGTCTAGAAATTGTCACATAGTTAATGCCCAAGAAATACAAAAAATTGTGAACGCTAGTACATTAAATGAATTGATAATCATGCATACTTGCGGGAATTCGTGCATGGAACGATTTAAACTTAAATTTGTGACAGTAAATATGTAAAAAAATCACACAAATCTGACTGGAGATAACGTCCGTTAACTAATAACGATCCCACAAACGATATAGAATCGCTCGGCAGGTGTAGATCACATTTCTAGGTGTTTTTTTTCTGTTCAGTGTATGTGCCCATAAATTCGGTTAGCAGCCGCATTCTTCATGTATTGTGTAAATAAGTAGAGCCTATTTAGAGATGTTTAACCTCAACTGAAAGCGAGAGTCATGTCTGTCAGCACTTTACGGTACAAATCTCGACCTAACCCATTTAATGCCTCCATTATTCAGTTTCTAAAATAAGCCATTATAAGCTATAAAAAGTAATTTGAATAATATGCATATTGCATACAGGGTGTTAAGGGACGTACTTGGCTTACTCTAACCAGTGATTCCTGACATTATTTGGAGTAAAAAAATGTAAATGAAATTTTGGTCTCTGGTGACTTTTATTGACGACTTTTTTTTTTAAATTTTTTTTTCTTCAAAATCAAACAAAAAAAAATTTCTTCCGCATGTCGTCACTGGTCACTCAGCCGGGTGTCCGACGAACCCCTTACCCCGCCTCCAACTGTTCAACAACTACCATTTTTTTATGTTTTTGTAGAAAAAAAAAAAAAAAAACATCAAAAATGTCAAAATGTCAAGCCAACTGTTTTTTATAATATATTAATAATAACACGAGAATTTACATTAAAAGTTGTAGCTAGTGTATATAAATGTATGTAATGTGAAAACATAATTTAGTTTAAATTAAATTGAGAATGAATATTCAATTGCATTGAGCGGGTTCACAGATTTGTTTTGGTCCTAATCTGGGTCATGGACCGCTACACATAACACCAACACCTGTAAATTGTTAACAATTATCTCCATACTGTGTGAATGTAATAATAATAATGTGTAGCTGTGTAGGTGTGTTCGTCTATTGGAAGTATGCTTCTAGTTTCTACTTCGTACCGCGTGCAATGCGAACAGGCGTGTGATAACCGGCATGTGGGTGCTTGTAAAACTGTGTCAAATCTAACATCAGAAAGAAGAGAGATTTTAACCGGCTTTGATTACCTACCTCAAATGTCATCAGTTTTTCTACAGGCGATTCTTTGCATCTCTCGGCATCACAGGAAGAACAATGTCTCAACTTTAATAAGTTTTGGACACAGCCCTCACTCGAATGTCTCCAGTTTTGACAGGTCTTGGCGTATCTAGTTTCTCACCCACCCGAAGTTAGCAGTTCTCTTCAAGTCGACAGTCCACATTAGGAATGAATATTGTGTTACCAAAGAGACACTTGTGTATTTGAATTTCACCCTTATTAGTCGTGTCGTGGCACATTATTATTTATTAAATCGAAGACGGTATATGGACAGTCCTGTGAGCACTCACGCTATGAGCCCATTGCACTATCTCCCATTTTACCTTATTCCTACGAGTTTGTTTCCAGGTCGCGTAAGGGTCGCTGTTTTCCCGCGTTTCCTGAATGATCCTATAGCGGTAAAGGTTTTCCCTTCGGAAGAGCCTATTTGTTCCCTGAAGGCCCCACTAGAGAAGAGTCTTCCGAGGGGGTAGACTCAGCTCTGATTTCCACCCTCCCTAAAGGCCCCTAGATTGAATGGCCCAATTTTGGTCTCACAAGTGTCTAGAATGTCCACCCCAGCAGAACCCCAAGTACTGGGTTAAGGTTTAAACACCCCGCGATGCAAACCTGTATCTCGGAGACACCGCCCCCCAGTTTCATTCAGCCTGAGCATGTTAGCTCACACCTTGCCTGTTGGATAGCTATTTTGGGTCGTGTTTCAACTCCCTGAGCAATGAGTTCGCCACATTTTTCTACGCTAAACGTGTCTATTCAGATTGGAAGTAAACGGCATCGTCTTCCTATTCCATTGACTAGCTTGCACTTCAGTTCACCAACGAGAAACTGGACCGACAAGGGCGGAGCATCCGATCATAGTAATTGATGTGAACAGACAGCAAGAGAAAAGTCCACATTTCAGACGTGTTTTTTTTATAAAATGACCTAATTGCCAGCATTTGTATTTATTCCTCCATTCTATCAGGACTCACAACTTCACCGAAAGAAGATGATGTTAATGAAAAATTATCTTTACTATAATTCAGTCAGGGAATCTCTTGTATCACCTTAATAAACGCTTTCGGCAAATGTTTTAGTTTAGTAGTGAGATCGATAAAGTGCAGTAATTTTACGACCTCATTCTTCCAAACGACTTTCGCTGTTCGCGTGATTTGATGTGCTAGAAAAATGTATTTCTGTGAATGAACTATAAATTTTATTATTTTTTTTTACATTAACTCCACACAGGAGGCCTTGAGGAAAATAATTTCCCCCAGGGCCTATGTCATCTGAGATGCTGTGTGGAGGGTCTTTTTCAGGAGAGGAACGAATGAACATTGGTCCTGAAGAAACCCATGTTGTAGGAAGGAGGAAACACAAAGGCCGGCAAATCTTTCCACAGCCGAGCTGTTGAACACAAGTCGAAGAAGCGACCCGTTCTCATGTGACCAATGTCAACCGTGTACATACGTTGGGCACGCGTTTGGCGTGTTTCCCGACTATGCACCGGTGCTGAAAGGATCAATGACGCTAGTTCCTCAGAGCATCTTCCATTGAAATACCGGTAGAACAAGGATAGCATTCCCACCCGACGCCTGTGCTCTAAAGATTGCAATCCGTCTGTTAAATTAGGAGAATCTACAGACGGACAACCCGTTTCTGCACAGAGTCAAGGGTTTTTTTTCTTCAGGTATTTTGTGGCTCCAGACCAGAGGTGGCTGCCAAATCCAACCGTGGGGCGCACTTGTGATTGTGACAGGATTAGCAGTTGCGTACTATTAAAGTATCTGCGGGCCCTGTAGGGTACGCCCAGTTTTTGAGAGGCTAACTTAACTCTGGCTTCGATGGAGCCCCCCGTGAGCTGGTCACTTCAAGTTACACCAAGCATATCAATGGAGGGCCTGTTCGGAAGATTGCTTCCATTGAAGGAGACTAGATTTTCATTTCGATCCCTTTTAATCAGACATGATTGGGTCTTTGAAACATTAAATTCAACGAGATTATTTTTACCCCAAGAGAAAACACTCTCGAGGTAACCGTCCATTCTTTGCTTCAAAGCCCTCCGAGCCGTTGGAATTTGTGAGCCCTTTATTAGAAGATGTTGAACTTTCTGTCCAATGATGAGTTAACAATGAACGACGAAGGACTTTTAAAGTGAGAACTATAAGCAATTATGAAATTTGCTCATCATCTCTGGGACTCTTGTATGAACGGTCTTTATAGAGAGTGTAAATATGCAAGTTGTGACAACTAATCGTTTTCATGCAGCTGATTTAATAATAACCGTGTGTGATCTTCCTACCCTAGCCATATGTTATGTATGAAACCTGTTTAACTTTCATTATAGTTGGTACTACGTATCCAGGACCCTATGAGAGGGGAATAGGGGGGGGGGGGAGGTCAGGATCCGAGTAATCGCAAAATTTTTCATGAAAACCCTCGGTGTACGGTGTTTCGGTAGGTCTACTGGATCTGCCGGATCTGCCCTGATGTTTGACATTGTCCGAAACGTTGGCTAAACCCCAAACACAAATAACATAAATACTTTTGGCCGTGAAAATCTAAAAACGTATCTACAGTACAATAGAATGAGTTTAAAAAAGACTCGACTTAGCACATATTCCAAAGCGATCTAAGACACGAGCCTCTAATAAGTACAATATGTCTGCACCCGCGAAGCATACGGATGCAAGTCCGAAATTTGAATAAATGAGTTTTTGATGCACACTTGAAGTAAATCATAATATTTATCAGTGGCAGAAAGATACATAGATGGACGGATGCAACTACCTTTGATGCAACAACTATCTTCGAAGCAGAAAAGTGTACATGGACTTGCATCTTTATGATTTAGTTACATTTTGAGTACTATGACTTGAATCCATTTGCATCTTTCTGCCTCTAACGCTTTCTATGGAAGTAAACAATTTTCATAATACACCACATGTCGTATCATTCATTCATTTATATTGTATCCATTATTGTATCCTTATTTGTATCCATTAATTTATTACGTAAGACGAATTTTGGCTAGTTTTCGACCCCCTCTCCCCTATTATAAGAAAAAAAATAAGAATAGGCCGACCCCCTCCCCCCCGTTTAATATTTATTACGTAAGAATCTAAAGGAAGAAAATGAATACACGTTTGGTTTGTTCTAATGTTTAAACAGCAATCACCATATACAATTCAATTATTGCTCCACACTTCAACTACTGCTCAAGTATACTTTTCCTATGTAACGAAAGAGAACAAAATAAGTTACAAATTCTCCAAAACAGGGCAATGAGAATAATTCTTCGACGAAACAGATTTTCAAAAATTATTAAAATGTTAAAGGAACTAAATTGGTTGACCGTGAAACAGATGCTGACCTTGAACACGATGGTATTTATTCACAAAATATTGAACAACACGTTACCAAAATACTTCTCAAATAAAATTTTATACAATAAAGACATTCACAGATATAACACAAGGACGTGCAAGGAAATTAGGCTACAAAAAAAGGACAAAGCGAATACGCAGAACAGTCTACTGTACAAGGGAATGAAGTTGTATAACACACTACCAGAAACTTTAAAGTCCACACCAATTGGAAAGTTCAAGATGTATTGTAGGAGCTACATAAAACTTGAAAAAATATAGTGAATATGAAATATTATTATCAATTAGAAATTTGTAAACTTAAATGTGCAAATTACTAAAATAAAATTATTATTATTATTATTATTATTTATCAATCTAACAATTTTTAGAAATGTTTATTTGTACTTATAAAGGTACTAATAATTTTAACTTTGCGCATTTTTGTGATCTTACTTAAGAACTATCGAGACTCCCTCCCACCCCCTTGTACGAAAAAATAAGACATGGTCGACCCCCCCCCCCCCCCTAAATCGTCTTACGTAATAAATGAATGGCCCCTAACAAAATATTCCATTTCATTTTGAAGCAGAAGGTCTAAAGGTCGTGTTTTGTAGCGTTTTTTTAAACAATATGTTCAAAGGCTTTAAAATAAAAGTTACTTTTTGTTATCTATCAGCATGGATATCCGAAGAAGTTATGAGACCACAGTTACAGAAAAAAAAACGTTTTTTGGGTCTCTCCTTTTTGGACTTGCATCCGTATGCTTCCCGGGTACAGATTTATACTAGTAAAACAAACACAATATTTGTCTATGCTCCAACGACCGCAATTCTAATACACATATATGTTTAGTCTACTTTTGGATCTCTTTGCATGTTATTAAAATTAAATCATTCTGATGAAGTATGTCTGTTTTTAGATATCGAATAATTGATTAATTTGTGTATTGAATCCATAAATGATTTAGTAACACAGTTTGACCTTGCTTTTTGACCGCGGATTTTTTTGTCCTTAATTATAACGATCTCCTTGGGTTTCGAATTTCACGCACTATAAATGATTGCCACTTCCTTTACGAAATAATTAATTAGCAAGATGTTTTACAACATACCTAATTATGCAAAACAACGAAAAACTAATCTCAAATGTCGCAGTTTAGCAGATCGTCCAAAATATTACCTGGATTAATGAAAATATGTTTTTACTTACGCAAAATCTACGGTAATTTACCTGATTGTGTAATATAAATTGCTCAAAAACTATCATAAATTTTCAGACCTCAGAAAACGTTCTGGTTTTCCCTGCTGATTATTTATTCTTATTTTTAAAAAATCCAAAATTTGAACTTTTAAAGATCAAATTTTTATTAGAATAAGGGGCCACCCACAAATTACGTCACAGCTTAAGTGGAAGGGGGGGGGGGGGGGGGGGGGGGGGGGAATAGAGAAGTGAAACAGGGGGTCATGGGGGATGTCACATGCACAAAACGACTGCGACACATGCGACTGCCACAAAAATATTTTTCCTATCCCTATCCATAAATCTAGTACTAGCGAACCCAGATGCTAACGGCGTACCAACATCGGGAAACAAAAGGCGTTGTTGACATTTTTAGGACGCAGCTGGTAGCTACCCGCTACAAAGTGTACAAAATATAATGGTTATGTTAGGTAAAGATATTGTATTGCTTAGTCCTCCTCACTAAGGGTTCCTGTGTCGAGGCGGACTAAAATTGTTTCATTATAATTATCATTTTTTAATTGATAAACTAACGTTTAAGACAAGATTTGTATGCATGGCACAAAGGGTAACAATTATTATAAGCAATAATTATCAGCCTGAAGCACTCATCTACACTTAAAAAATCTTCTAATTGTTTAATTATAGTTTATTTGTCTTCTATGTCGTAGTGTTTATTTTATTTAAATTTCTCAGGGTTCATCTTGCCAGAAAATTCAGATTTTAAGGTTTTTCAATGGACTGCGCTTTACAGACAAATGGCTAACATGCAATGAATTATAAATTATATAATTTTTTTTTACATTAACTCCACACACGAGGCAGGATTATACTATCATTAGGGATTATACCTACCCTCAAACTCCGAATCCTCGATCAATAATCTTAAACACTCACCACAAGACATCATTACGTATATAATAATAAGAATATTATATTTTCAATGTTTGCCAAGCTTACCGCAAGAACTTTAGTGATTTGTTGGCGACGAGCGATGCTACAAACCGGTTTCCACTTGAATTAATTCCAAGAAGGTTTCTTCTGTCGTCAAATTATAGACTTCGATTTTCCTTACTGATTTTGATAAACAATGTCGTCTTTAATCATTTGGATATCGCTGTTAATTACGGAGGAATATTATGGAAAATCCCAATGACAATTATTACGTCACTGCGTGTAAAAGTAATAACAATAAATCTATCGGTATTGGCGAAAATACATTGATCGAGAAGTTATTGGTTGATTTTATGTGAATTAAATTAAGTCGTCATTTCTAGAATTACTGATCAACAATGCAACATCTGTTGTTGATCGACAAGACATAGGTTGTATTTTATTAATTACTAGCAGACCCGGACGCACGTTGCTGTAGCTAACGAAACACAACGCCATCTGTTAATTTGCATACATATCAAATCCACACCGCCCGCTTGCCAGCCCGCTCCCTTTACATATTATATATTTAAAACAATTTACACAAAACATTGACAATTTATATACTTAAACCTTCCTCATGAATCACTCTATCTATTGGTGAAAACCGCATGAAAATCCGTTTCGTAGTTTAAAAGATCTAAGCGTACAGACAGCGGGAGCGACTTTGCTTTGTACTATGTAAAGATGTTATTCTACACAAGAGTTCCATCTGTGTCTAGCCAGTGGAACTATTGCATTCCAAATTGGGAAAAGCTAATGGGCGTTTTACACGATGATTTTTTTCGGTTCCATGCCAATTCAGAATCAACTCAATTCAACACCCCTTTGAAAAGTCATTAAAATCTATGAAAAATAATTATTTAAAAATAGCCCATGACCTAATGTAACGTAACCTATTTAACCATTTTTTTTTCTTAAATATATTATCACTTTTTACGACTTTCCAAAGGAGGTGTCAAGTTGATTTCATTCTGAGTTGTCCAGTCACCGTTTTTATCATATCGATCCCCGTACGAAACTATATCGGGATGCCAAATGAAAAATCTTTGCTTTACAATGTCATTTTTATTTTATTTTTTTATTTTTATTCCAGCTAAAAGAAAATTACATTTTCACTCATTTAACTGGAAATAATTATACAAATTAAAATAAAGTAAATATTTCAATACAGCGCTATTCAACATCATTATTTTGTTTATCAAGAATAAATATTAATATATTTTTTTAAATTTACCCAGCTTCTTTTCGTTTTTAATGTCGTTTGGGAGGCAATTATATAAGTTGCCTCCCTCGTAACCAATGGATTGTTTACCATAGTTAGTGTGGATGGTGTTTAAATGTATGTTATCGTGTTGTCTCGTAAAGTGTTTGGGTACTTGGGACGTTTTAATGAATTCTGTGTTTGTGTGTACGAGTTTATTGTTTATTTTGTATATAAGGAGACATGTATTGTATTCATATAGTTTTCTTAATGTTAGTAGTTTTGTTTCCATATATATTTTTTTTGTGGATGTTCTGAGCTTGTAGTTAAATAGTTTTTTTGATTACCTTGTTTTGTATTATCTGTAATTCATTTATGTATGTTTCACATGCGTTTCCCCAGATTTCAATCAAGTAATTTAAATGTGAGTGAACGAGACTATAATATAAACCTTTTTTAAAATTTATTTGGCAACAGATATGACAACAGTCAACAACAGTCATTGTTTTCATACTTACGATTTCATGCAGAGAAAGTTTTTTATAATGCGCCGCAATAAGGTCTTCGACAGCAAAGGATCTTTCCGTCCGAATTCCGTTATTCCGTCGAATTCCGTCGAACCAGAGAGGGGATCGCGCGTTGAAGTCTCCACTGATAATTATGTTTCGACCTTTAGTTTGTGAAGCGCTCGCGTTACTGTACTGGACCCGCAGATACTGCAGATAGTACACAATTGATAACCCTGTGCAAACCGCTAGTACGCCCCACGGTTGAATTTGGCATCTACCTCTGGTCTGGACCCCCAAAATGCCGAAACGGGCGGTCCGTTTGTTAGATTCCTCTTTCTTAACAAGCGGATTGCATTCTTTAGATCACAGACATCAGGTATCTATACTCTCCTTGTTGTACCGGTATTTAGACGGCCGGCGTAGTGTAGCGGTAAGGCTCTTGACTAGCATTCCGAAGGTCGCGGGACAATAAAATGTGGTAAATTTTATTTGATTAATTTGTGTTATTTCACAATTTATTCATTTAAAATAATATATAGTATATTTGCAGCACGTTCCAGAGTGGAAGATACTCTCAGTATCGCCCTGGTGATAGAATTGAAACATTACTTGAAATAGCATTAGCTATGTTTGATGACCAGATCTGAATAGCCAGGTACTTCCCCACCTTCCGCTTCCCTATCTCCTTCCCCTCATCACTACCTTCAGCCTTTCAACATACCCCAATTGGGGATGCCATAGTCTCACTGGCTCCAGACGGGAGCAGCCGAGACTCTTGTGAGGTATCACTATAAAAAAAAGATGCTCCGAGCAATCAGTGTCATTGATACCCCCTTTTAGCCATCCCGAAATTATAACAAATACATCATAAAACTGCTCCATCAACACAATCCCAAGTTATTCGCATGATTTGTCAATAAAAGTACCGAGTGTTTGGATTAATACGTATTATAAATTATGGCAACACAGATGACCGGTTCAGGTGAGTGGACAGGTAAACTGGTATTGCCATACCATTGAAATTAATTTATTCAATTAGAGTTACGTTCGCTAGTTGCGTTTACCACTTGGCTTTTTATCCAGGAAATTGCCCGAGTTCCGTTTTTTGTGGTTGCCAGTGCCTACTTATTACTATGCGTAACATGATACAGTACTTTTTACCGGTGTCATAGTGTTAATTTCCAGTGGCATTGTTGAATGTTGGTCAACACATTAATTAAAAAGTTTTTGCTGCTGGATGAAGGTGTTATTTATTTATTTTTATGTTACGCCGCACATCAGTTACAGTTGTGCGGAGCCAGTAGACCTATGTCTACGTCATCCAATATTTTGGTGAATGTTCTGAGACTGATTTTATCTTCTTTACATAGTATAAAATGAAGTCGCTAACGCCGTATGTGCGCTTAGATCTTTTAAACTATGCAACGGATTTTCATGCGGTTTTCACTAATAGATAGAGTGATTCATGAGGAAGGTTTTTTAGGTATATAATTTGTCAAGGTTTTGTGTAAATTGGTTGAAATACATAATATATCTGGCCAAGCGGCAACGGGCAGCGTGCAGCGTGCTAACAAACGGGCGGTATGTATTTGATTTAACAGATGCCGTTCGTTATAAAGGTTTCGTTAGCCACAGCAACGTGTGGCCGGGTCTGCTAGTTATTTTTATAAATGTATGTTTTAAAAATACAAAGTAAATTAGTCACAGTCCTCCTAAAAGGGTTTCTTGTTCCGAGGCGGACCGTAGTATGAGTGTTGTTCATCATGGTTTTCGCATCTTCATGTATGTCTGTTGATTTTAGAATTAAATAAAACAAAAAAATATTTACGTTTGTTGACTGTAGATTGTGTTGGTGATACGAGTACTTTATAATTTTATATAAAGTGTATGTCTTACTTATTATTTTGAATCTCTTTATTAAGCTCGTGAAGCCAGTGTGTACGACAGCCGCTAGCGTATTTTTTTTTTTTTTTTTACATTAACTCCACACAGGAGGCCTTGAGGAAAATAATTTCCCTCAGGGCCTATGTCATCTGGGATGCTGTGTGGAGGGTCTTTTTGAGGAGAGGAAGGAATGAACATTGGTCTTGAAGAGACCCATGTTGTAGGAAGGAGGAAACACATAGGCCGGAAAATCATTCCACAGCTGAGCTGTTGAACACAAGAACGAGTCGAAGAAACGACCCGTTTTCATGTGACAAATGTCAACCGTGTACAAGTGTTGGGCACGCGTTTGGCGTGTTTCCCGACTATGCACCGGTGCCGAAGGGATCAATGATGCTAGTTCCTCGGAGCATCTTCCATTGTAATACCGGTAGAACAAGGATAGCATTCCCACCCGACGCCTGTGCTCTAAAGATTGCAATCCGTCTAAGATGGGAGAATCTATCAAACGGACCGCCCGTTTCTGCACAGAGTCGAGGGTATTTTTCAGGTATTTTGGAGCTCCAGACCAGAGATGGCTGCCAAATTCAACCGTGGGGCGTACTTGTGATTTGTACAAGGTAAGCAGTTGTGTACTATTAAAGTATCTGCGGGCCCTGTACAGTACGCCCAGTTTTTGGGAGGCTAACTTTACTCTGGCTTCGATGGAGCCCCCATTCCTGAGCTGGTCACTTAGGGTTACACCAAGCATATCAATGGAGGGCCTGTTCGGAAGATTGCTTCCGTTGAAAGAGACTAGATTTTCATTTCGATCCCTTTTAGACGTAATCAGACAAGATTGGGTCTTTGAAACATTAAATTCAACGAGATTATTTTTACCCCAAGAGAAAACACTCTCGAGGTAACCGTCCATTCTTTGCTTCAAAGCCCTACGAGCTGTTGGAGTGTGTGAGCCCTTTGGGGGCTTGTCAAACAAAAATCTATCATGAACTGTACTGTCATCCGCATAACAATGAATTGATGCACATTGGTGTATTAATAATATAGAATTAGTAGTGGAAAGATATCAGAAATCACGTCAGCTGATATTGAAATGTTCCATTAACCTTCAAAATACTTTCCGTTCACCAATCAAAGGTTCATTTAAAAACTATTATTTATTATAACTCCTAATACTGACGCAACAATTAAATTTAGGTAACACATGATTATGAATTTATTATTTATTGGTGAAGTTAAAATCCGTTATTTAATGCAGCGGCGATTCGTGGCACGTTCCACGATGACCTTGGCTCTTGTACTGAACTAAAGTTGCTAAAGTATGCATATTGATGCAACATCGAACTTTGTGAAAAACCCGTTTTCAAGATCTCAATCTCCTGATTCTTGGAGAGCTTCTGAATTACGTCATTCTCCCCGAAGACAAAGACTAATAAATTATAATAATTGGTACGTTGGAACTGTGTTATTTTTTAAATCGGACATCACAAAGGTTTTCTTTAGAACTGTTTTGTTTTATTATCCTACTAATATTATAAAGTTTGTATGGATGTATGTATGAATGGATGTATGTATGGATGTTTGTTACTCTTTCACGCAAAAAACTACTGATTGGATTTTAATGATACTTTACAATAATATAGTTCACTAGCAGACCCGGCCACACGTTGCTATGGCTAACGAAACCTTTATAACCAATGCCATCATTGAAATCAAACCCACACCACGCTGCCCGTTGCCGCTTGGCCAAATATATTATGTATTACAACCAATTTACACAAAACCTTGACAAATCATATACATAAAAACCTTCCTCATTAATCACTCTATCTATTGGGGAAAACCGGATGAAACCCCGTTGCGTAGATTAAAAGATCTAAGCGCACATACAGCGGGAGCGACTTCATTTTATACTTAGTAAAGATACATCAGAATAACATATAGACTAGGAGCTCAGAGCTTTGGCATTATGAAATTTGTATAAAAATTTTCAATAGGTGGCACGATTAGTAAGACATCTCTAATTCTTTATTCGATTCAAATTATTAGGGGAGTACTTCAAATAAATATGGAAGGGGGGGGGGTCTTGAAGGGGAGAGGGGGAGGGATGGGGGGAGAAGTAGGGGAGGAGGTGGTGTGGGAACCCCCCCTAATACCATGCGAGCGAAGCCGCGGGAAAAAGCTAGTCTAAAATAAACCAATTCAGGTTTTTTACAACCGCTTTAGGCAAACTTGAACTTTCAAACGTGAAATAAAATAAATTCGTTATTAATATTGGTGTACATAATTTTTTAACACAAATATAAATCAAATTATATTACAAAATAAAATAGTGTAAGGACGTTGAAGTAAATAGTAGAAGATGTCGGAAACACCCTAAGTGTTGCATTCGACACTGCTTACGAATTACAGCTTCAGAGGCGCTTGTAATGGACTCTAAATACTAAAAATGAAACGAGACGAAATCGTGTTTCCTGGAATTGGATGATAGTAGGTATGTTTAGGAAAAAACAAGGCCTGCAAGGAAAAAGGAATGACCAATTGCTTACCACCGTATCTCTGCATGGCTCTATCAAGTGTGTTGCATCCGAAACTGTTTACGAACTACAGCTTTAGATGCTCTTGGAAGTAGACTGTAAATACTCAACGAAATGGTGTTTGCTAGAATTGGGTGAAAGTATGGGTAGGAAAGAACAAGGTTTGCAAGGAAATAGGAATGACCAATCGCTTACCACCGTATCTCTGCATGGCTCTATCAAGTGTGTTGCGTCCGAAACTGTTTACTAACTACAACTTTAGATGCTCTGGGAAATAGACTGTAAATACCAAAAACGAAACGAAATGGTGTTTGCTGGAATTCGGTGAAAGTATTTTGGTACTTCATCATCTATGTCAGCTGTGTAGGGGTTTTTTTAAGGAAAGGAAGGAGAGGAGAGTTCTGGGAAGGAAAAGGGTTTAAGGGGTGGGTATGAATCTGGGGTTCAGTGTGTCATCCGCCTCCAAGACCTAATCAAACCTCACCCCATGAACCCGGGCACCCCTGCTAAATCACCAAACGTAGCGAACCACTTGGGGTGACCTATGGCAGAGGTGTTGGTTATCCAATAAAGGTTCCCGGGGCGGCGGTACCCATTCCCGCCTCCAAAATTGAGAATTAGCTATTATAAATACAAAAAGCTATTATAAATACAAACATGAAGAAAAAGAAAACCTCATATACATGATTGTGTACAAGATATTATGAACTAAAAAATTACTACGTAAAGTACGTAGTATTTTTTTTCTTACAATCAAACTGATTGATCAGTTTTGTAAGATTTTAAAGATTAATATTGTAAAATTTAAAAAAAACTGAATAAATATACTTAAAAAAAAAAATAAAAAAAATAAAATTTAAAATTCCAGAAATAAACATTGATGAAGAATATAAACTCAAAGTATAATATATTATTATCTAACTGAGAAACGCTGACAAACAGCTTTAAATAAATAATGTTTGTATGTTGATAATCTTTAAATATTTATCACATCATCAACAACATATTTGTTACCAAGTAGGTATATGCGATTTATTATGGCATTAGATCCTGTATTGTTACAATGGTAAGGTAATTTGTGACGAACTTATCTACTCGGTACATGAAACATATTAACGAAAGAAGTTCAGAAGAGTTCAAAAAGTTATTAACAATTTTAAATAAATCAGAAAAAATTCTTCTCTCTTTTAATGTATCAAGTCCCAGTAGTTGTAAGAAGTAATTAATGTTTTCAATTGATATTCCCAATTTAAAATTAATATGACGTAAGAATTTATATTTTATATCTCGAGGTAATTATCGCCACAACAAAACGAATGAGTACCAAACGATATTATTTGCTTCCGAGATGAATTGCTTCAAATCCATTATTTTTACTTTGAGCGAGATTGTATACAAGAAAAACCAATGACGTTATATAAATAAATAGACTCGCCATAGTCTCATATGCTCACAATATAATGTGGAAAGTAAGGAACACTCTTTTGTTTTCAGCGATTTTCAGTATAATTTCTTAATTCAAAAGTTTATTCGTGTGTGATAAAGATAGACAATCAAATAATGTGTGTGTATGAATGACATGAATACATGAGCGGGCGGCGTATTGCTTGTCACTTTTTGATGGAACGTTCGCTCAGTTCGCTGTCTCCTTTTCTCGAGGCCCACTAGAATAAAAGGTCCGGCTGTCTGTCGGAGTTTGATATGTCGAGCTATACAATAAATACTATAGGGCAACGACAGTTTTCAAATGGTGGCGATTGTCATCAATACTTGTTAGAACTACTGATTTATGTGTTGTTTTATCGCAAGCAAACACATAAACAAGTGTTTAGGCTGATTAGTCTACTTTAAAATAGTGAAGTTTACTTAGCAACATAAATTTGGCTGTTGCGTGTCCAGACCCTTTACTTTAGTAGGACTTGAATTTTCTCTAATGACGTTTAAAACCGCGAGCGGGAAACCTGAAAATTAATTGTAATATTTATAATAATCGATAATATTAAATAATTTGCGTGTACTCACAGAAATGTTATTCATTCGCTTTTACTATTATTTGCCGTGTAATTGAAACATTTTCTCATCACACAGGAGGGCATTTTGACACTTTTTAAAATGCAATTTACTTACAGGTAAGTGCTGGTAAGACGCAACCTTACTCGACGCGTAGCAGTTTAGTACTAAAGTACTAGATATCGAGATCGGTACAAATGTCTTGTTCTTGTCTTCCCACTTTGAGATTTCTACCCCTCGTCTAATATAGTATAACGTCATTGAGAAAAACACCAACAACTTGCTACTAAGGTAGTTCCAACTCTTCTTCTGTTGTCAAAATAAATGCACTCGAATTTTGCAATATTTTTCTTGGCAGTGTTCCAAATTTCAAATATTTTTTCAGTTAGGTAGGTGATGGTTAGGGAGAGGTAGGAACTGTACAAATGTCATTCCGGGAGGAACTAAGCATATTCTCATTTCAAAATCAAATAAAATGAACTATTGTGAACTGAAGTTGTCCTGATTCAGAATAGCAGAAGAGTATTTATGAGACGATGTGAATGAAACAAGGAGAAGCGAACAAATTAGCCTGTGGGGTTAATGTCTCTTTGTCTCTTTGAGTCTTTGAACATGTTCAACTATGTTTTTTGTAGATTGCATATTGAGGACTGCAAATCGGGGACCTTATCGATCGTCCAGTTGATTAATAGGACATCTCCTAATACTAAGTTTTGAGATAATAGGCCACTTGCATTGAATTCATAACGACTTGGAAAAAATCGTGTGGATAGATCTTTTTATTAATATTGCGAAAATGTTAGTAAAATTTTTTAGAAATGTACAGTTTTATTTTTTACTTTTAAATAAATAAATCCATTATTTGGGCTCGTGACATCACTACATGAAAATGTCCCGTCTCCGAAAATGTTCCTATTAATCTTGTAAAATTCCACACTGATTTTTTTTTATATGTCATCAGTCATCACTTTGATTTCAGGCGAATTTTTGAATTCGTTCACTAGATTTATTGTTTGTTCTCTGCGAACTTATCATTTGGTTTGACTTTTGACAGATGTTCTGAAGGAGAACCCCGTACATTTTACGCTGTCCGTTTGTGTTTTAGAAGTATAATGATAATGGTGCGGATTTTAACAAAATTAAATTTTATAATATTCATATTATTATTATAATTAACAAGTACAAGTATATTGCATTTGATTTAGTAATATATACGTTGTACATTATAATGATTTATGATCAATAGGATGAATCAAGGAAAAAAATATTTATGAGATGTAATATTTTTGGTATGCCTCGTTATTCTCCTGTGCCATTCGTGTGGAAAACGTTATTTAAAAAAAAATGATTTTCGGCTATGTAATAATCGTTTTTTCGCACCTATAAAATTATGTCCCGTCTTTCCGTTTTATAAAAAATGGTCTGATTTTTCGGATTGAAATTTTCAAAAAATCCCCAGGGTTTCAAAAATAAGATAAAAAAAAAGTACGGAATGTCTTAGAATATTTGTCTAAACCGGATTTTTTTTTAAATGTTATGCAAGTGGCCTATTAGGAAAAAAATATTCAAATCACCATAAATCAAATATTATTTACACATGTCTGTGTTTTACGTATTAAATATGCTATAAAATAATACCGGGAAGCATAACGGTCCGGTACATTAGTATGACGTTTTGAAATTCTCTACTAGTAACTCGGAAAACATATTTTTTTAAATGAAACAATGCTACTTTGTTTGAACCACTTGTATGTTTGGGTAAAGCCGACCGGTTTCGGAATGACCGTTCCTTCTTCAGGACAAACGTATACTGATTTGACAGTTACAAAATAGTGGATGGGAACAATTTTGGTAGGGGTGGAGCCGTTGCTAGGTATTAATGAAGAGTGGGTGGGTAGGGGAACATATCCAGGCTGTAAGACAATATTTTTTGTTTTTGATAATAGATTTCATTATTTTTAAAGGATTTTTTTTTATTTCCAAGGCTTCTAAGTTATCTAAACTTTTTCCTTTATGATTAAGTAATATGAAGAATATTTATCCCCGTATTTTTTTGAAAACTGTTGTTATACTTTCAATGATATGGTTAGCGAACTTAGAAAAATTATTATTTTTAAGTCACCTTAAATGTTTTTTTTTTACATTAGCTCCACACAGGAGGCACCGAGGAAAACAATTTCCCTAGGGGCCTATGTCATCTTTGAGGATGCTGTGTGGAAGGTTTTTTAAGGGAAAGGAAGGAGAAGAAGATATGGGAAGGAAAAAGGGATGAGGGGTGGGTAGGAATCTGGGGGTCAATGTGGCCAGGAGTGACGGACGTATGAATCTATTCTTCACACTGCGGTGCAAGGCGAAGGGTCGGGGAAATCCGGATGGAGAGGTCAAAAGGCCTCCCTCAATCAGTCTCCTCCGATCCAGCCCGCCACGCAGTGGTTGGGAAAACGTATCCGGCGATGGGCACCGAGGCCTAGACAAACCTCATCCCATGAACCCGGGCACCCCCGCTAAGTCACCAAACGTAGCGAACCACTTGGGGTGACCTGTGGCAGGGGTGTTGGTTGTCCAATAAATGGTTCCCGGGGCGGCGGTACCCATACCCGCTACCCAAATTTCTTTGATCCTGATTTCAAAATGACGAGTTGTTTTTCCAATATAAAATGACGGACAGTCGTTACATTTGAGTTTATGTATTCCGGAATATATAAACATTATGATATAATAATTTATGGTGTACATTTTTTTGTTTATTTCACTACAAATTTTTGTGCATAATTTTTAAATTTAAAAAATATATATTTTAGGGAAATCGACAGTTTACAATTTGATTAATTCTTACATGTGTAATTTATCTAGAAACCTATTATTAATTCTATAAATTCTATATTAATTCTAGATTTCCTCATTGATTTGGTGGTGTTTACGAGTGATCTGAGTATTGTACCATACAGGTTTACGCGTTTAACTGCATTCTCAACTCTAATTTCGATTTTTCAGAGATGTCTGACTAATCAACTGTACGATCGATATTCCAGTGATCTACAAACCAGGATTACATAGTATAATGTATAGCTAAATTATTTAAGTTCATGATAAAGTGAAGGATTTAATCGGTTCTGGGAAATATGCCCATAACCTTGATATTGGATATCTGTATGCACGCTTCACCACGCATTGCTTGACTATGCGTTTCACAACATGGTACGAGTAGGTACCTAGCTAGCATTGTCCTGCCTAACTGTACGATATTTTATTAAAATTTCTTTACTCTACGCAAAAGGATTGGTAGAGGCTGCGTGGGGAGGGAAGGAGATGGGTGAGAGGAAAGTGATGGGTGAGAGGAAAGTGATGGGTGAGAGGAAAGTGATGGGTGAGAGGAAAGTGATGGGTGAGAGGAAGGTTGGGATAAACCTGGCTATTCAGATCTGCTCACATTTGACTTCTGAATGGTGATCTTACACCAGGGCGATACTGAGAGTTTCTTCCACTCTGGAACGTGTAGTGTAAAAAATATATATTACTAGCTGAAGTCCCCGGTGATGCCCGGGCTTTACACAGAATTTTAGAAATCAAATGTAGACAGTGACCTTCCTCTTGTTTTGAAGGTCCCATGTGCAAAATTTCATCAACCTCGGCATAAAACTGTAGATTTCCAAACAAATCAAATCCACACCGCCTGCTGCTAGTGTGCTCGTCCACTATAATATAGCATATAATTCAACCAATTTACACAAAACCTTGACAAATTATCTTATCTATTTATTAAATTATCTTATCTATTTATTAAATTATCTTATATTAAATTTATTTAATCTGATTTTTATTTAAACTGTTTCAAAATTTAACCGTTGTATAATTTGACTGATTGATTTTATATAAATTTTTACCTTTTTTTTCTTATTTGTATAATTAACTGAGTTTTTATAACGGGGTTGTTCTCACGTGTACGAGAACAGTCTGTAAAAACCCAGTATAAATAAATAAATTATGTACCTAAACTAAATCTCCCTCATGAATCGATTTATCTGTTGGTGAAAACCGCATGAAAATTTTTTCAGTAGTTTTTGAGTTTATCGCGAACAGACAGACAGACACGACGGAGGACTTTAATTTATAATATGTAGATATTTTAATTGAATAAATAGTGAAATAACACAAATTAATCAAATAAAATTTATTTGCGCACGCCCGGATTTGAACCCGCGGCCTTCGGTTTTGCTAGTCGAGAGCTTTACCCCTCGATCACGGAGGCCATCAAATTAGGAATACGTATGAGTAGTTAGCGCTATTACAATTGGGACTCTTGTACGGTGTTCACATAAAAATAATATATTTGAAAACAGAACAGTGAAAAGGACAAATGTTCTTTTTGTCTTGATTTTTATGCAAAAGTTTAAAATGTTTTTTTTTTTTTCTTAGCTTATTTTAAATAACGTCATTTCGCAGTAAAATGCGTCCTGCCGATAATTTACTCTACCGACAAGGTTGGTTGGGCGTGTAGATGTCTGGTTACATGGACATCGACGCTAGTCAACGGCCTCATGACATTGGGCGGGCCGAGGTGTGAACGCCCTGTAAATGTTGTATTCTTGTCCTCGCAGAACATAAACGTGATCGTGAAGATGCTATCAAAATCGAATTAGAAGCGTTACTCACCAGATTTTTTCAATCGATTGCAATGACGTCATGAATAAATATTTGATTATTTTACACTTCAAACTTGAGCGCCCCGGAGACGGTCAATAAGATTGATAACATTTGCGTAAATGATGATCATTGATGGGACAGAGGCAATTGAAGCGATTGATATTTGAGATTTTTCATTTTAATTCTCAGAAGCTTTATTGACAACTAGCTGACCCGGCAACGCGTTGCTGTGGCTAACAAAACACAACGCCATCTACTGGATGGTTACCCAACCTTTATAAACACCGCCATCGGTTAATTTGCATACAAATGAAAGCCACACCGCCCGCTTGCCAGTCCGCTTTCTACCACATACAGACATTACCCTTTATATTTCAATCAATTTACTTATTATTTATTTATTTGACAAATTATATACCAAAACCTTCCTCGTGAATCTCTCTATAAATTGGTGAAAACCGCATGAAAATCCGTTCAGTAGTTTTTGAGTCTATCGCGAACAGACAGACAATATGTAGAGAAGATTTCATTGACCGTCTCCGGGGCGTTATAGCTATTTTATTTTATTTATTTTTCTTTTTTAATTTTATTTATTACTTTCATTAGATACATTTATATAGCAAAAATAACATAGTAATAATATTGCATAATAACTTAAATTATTTAAAAATATGTGCAAGTTAATGTTTTGTCGTTTGATATTAGTTCCTAGCAGGCAGATTGTCCGTTCTAAGAAACCAAATATATGTACGTAACTCACTTTTTATTATGCAGCCGTAAAACATAAGTAGACTCGTGAAAAATCGGGATATTATAATTCCTACTAAAAAATAATTTTATTGTTATAGGCGAGTACAATATTTACCCACAACATAATATTTTAATTACGTAAATAACCAATTGAATAATAAATTACATGTTATTGTTTTATTTATTGATAACTCTAAAGCTTTTGACACAATTAACTCCAAAAAACTGCTTAAAACACTAGAAAAAATTGGAATAAGAGGAAATGTGTTAAATTTATTTAAAGATTATCTTACAGATAGAAAAATATGTATCAAAATAAATAATACTTTTAGTAAAACAAAAAATGTATCTGCAGGAGTTCCACAAGGTTCCATATTAGGACCTACACTATATATAATTTATGTAACCATAATGAAAAAACTTTTCTCTTTTGTGAAACATTTTGTATTCGCAGATGATACGGCATTGGTCATATCACATAAAGATCTAAAAATTGCAATTGAACTCATGCAAATTGACTTTAATCAACTCTGTAAATGGTCACATGATGCAGGACTATTAATAAATGCTAAAAAAACCAAAGTAATGCATATAAGATCACCTAATGCCAAATTTCAATTTAATCCTAATATTATATCTCATAATTTTAATTGCATTCATAAAAATATTCCAACTAATTGTAAATGTGAAAGCTTAGAATTAGTTTCGGAATACGTGTATCTTGGTGTTACTGTAGATTGTTTTTTTAAATGGGACAAACATATAAAAAAAACCTGTAAAAGACTCAGATCGATTGCTGGCAGAATGTACACATTAAATTTTTTCCTATCAATTGAAACACTTAAAATAATTTATATGTCACTAGCAGAATCTACTATAAGATATGGATTAACAATATGGGGAAATACTTCTATAACCAATCTGAAACAAGTGCAAGTTGTACAAAACGCAATTGTAAAATTATTGGTCGTCCCTAATATTTTCAAACAGAGACAAAATAAACCGTTGCTGTTTCAGAGTGCCAAAATTTTACCTGTTAAGGCAATACTTTGGCACAAAATTATAATTCAACATATATTTACCCCGCAGCATAAAGAGAAATTAGAACATAAATACAGCACTAGATTCACGCGTAACGACGGGTTAATAGTTCCGAAATTTAACAATAAGTACGGACAGAGAACGTTTGAATATATCATACCGAAGATATTTAATTTATTACCTGACACTATAAAGCAATGTAATTCTATGAATAAGGTTAAATATATGGTGAAAAATTGGCTATCGGAAAAAAAAGATTTATATTGATTTTGATATGTATGAAAAAATGTTGTATCTGTAGATATAAGATGTAAATTTTAAATATGTATAAATATGTAACTAAAATATAAGCACCTGTTGACAAGCCGATTCAATTGGCTTAGCAGGACTTGTTTGTTGATTATATTATGTATTATCTATTATTTTCAATAAAAAAAAAATAAAAAAAAAATAGAAAAATTATTAACATTTCTTAAAAAAATATTTGTTTAATATTTGTATGTTTTTTTTTACAATAAGTATACATTTTTTTATATAGGGTGGGCCATAAACATTTGCACTTTTGTAATCGTGCTAGGAGGGATTCCGAACGGGGGAGGAGAGCGGGGTCACTTACGCGTGTCTCCTCGCTTCTTGGAAATTTAATCACAACGGATCGCTTTACGGGAGAGCCACGCGCTATCTGGGTGAAACATTTTTACAAAGATTTCACGCTGGACCAATACACGACTAACTAACGCACAGCACAGACAACCGAAATTAGTATTAGTTATGCTTTATTTATTTATTTTTATATTATTTACTCTTTTTTACGCCTTATACATTTGGTTCATAATGTTTACATTTTTGTACATAAGGATTGATAATAAGTAATAAACAATAGGTTAATAAACATAATTTCTTGCATTACAGTGGTTTACAGTAAGTTGGATACGTAATAAACAGAAAATACCACAAATAATACGTTAACATAAACAAATGGTTTAAGTGTGTCGTAAACGTAGAAATTGTTACATTAAAAATGTCGATATCTTTGTGTATACATGTATGTTTACTACACTATGTAAGCTATGAATTGGCGAGTTTGCCACATAATTTGTACTTTACGATTGATCACAATTTGGTCGAAAGTTGAAACAGATCGAGTATAACGGGAGAAGTGTCAAAAATTCAAAATGACCTAGACCAGCGGTTGTCAATCTTTAAAAAATTTTAATTAGTGCAATTGTATACAGAGTGTAACTTGGCTTCGGGAATTTTTAAGTAGTTTTTTTTTTTTTTCATTAACACACACTGAGGAAAATAATTTCCCTCAGGGCCTGTGTCATCTGAGATGCTGTGTGGAGGGTCTTTTTGAGGAAAGGAAGGAATGAACATTGGTCTTGAAGAGACCTATGTTGTAGGAAGGAGGAAACACAGAAGCCGGCAAATCATTTCACAGCCGAGCTGTTGAACACAAGAACGAGTCGAAGAAGCGACCCGTTCTCATGTGACAAATGTCAACCGTGTACAAATGTTGGGCATGCGTTTAGCGTGTTTCCCGACTATGCACCGGTGCTGAAGGGATTAATGACGCTAGTTCCTCGGAGCATCTTCCATTGTAATACCGGTAGAACAAGGATAGCATTCCCAGCCGACGCCTGTGCTCTAAAGTTTTAAAGTTAAAATAAAAGCCCGATTTCCTGTTACTCCCTGTATCAATCACACATTGTTAACGTATAGTCACGGCCGCTGTTACCAATCCTATTAATCAACTGCTAAGCCGAAACTAACGATCAATCTTGCTTAAGCATTACTTAATCTAAGGAAGCCGGTCGTGCGGAATAAGTTCGACTGAGCAAAGCGAAGTTATGAAAAGTGTCAACAGAGTGGCGCTAGTGCCACGAGGTTTTATTAAATAATCATATAATATGATGTAACCACAAGGTTTGCCGCATTATTAGCGCCACTCTGTTGACACTTTTTATAACTTTACTTTGCTCGGTCGAGCATAATCCATGCGTCCGGCTTCCTTAGATTAAGCGATGCTTAAACAGTGTTGAGCCTTAGTTTCGGCTTAGCAGTTGATTAGTAGGATTGGGAACAGCGGCCGTTAGTGTGACTGAGCTGCTTCGTAGAGCAAAGTTTGACTCAATTCCATTTGGCTCATTCTCAGGCAGAGCTGAGTTTTAAAACCTACATTCCAATTCACATTCACAATAACGTTTTATTTGTGGTAATTTCTGTTTATTATGTATCTAACTGTAAACCACTGTAAGGCAAGAAATTATGTTTATTAACCTATTGTTTATTACTTACTAGCTGACCAGGCCACGCATTGCTGTGGCTAATAAAACACAACGTCATCTACTGGATGGTTATCCAACCTTTATAACCACCGCCGTCTTTGAGTTTGTCGCGAAGAGACAGACAGATGCCGCGGAGGACTTTAATTTATAATACGTAGAGATGGTGTGAAAGATTATAATGTGCATGAAATGCTTGGGGTAACTAACGTATTTAAATTAATAAGGATTAATACTGTATCCGTCTAAATAACTTTTCAATTACCGCAATGTACGTGACCATTTTTTAGAAGATAGAATGGGTATAGTAAGCTATCCGTAAAAGATAGATATAATACGCCATCACGGACTTTTTTGTAGATCTATAAAAGAGGAATATCCCACCATGCATTGTTTTGTTATATCCCAAAAGGATTAGGCAGCGTTTTCGATGAAAACTACCAGGCGGCTTGACTTTTTCCGACACTTCTAACCATTATCGTTATGTTTCAACCAATTTACACAAATCCTTCACAAATTACATACCTAAACCTTCCTCACGAAACACTCTATCTATTGGTGAAAACCGAATGAAAATTCGTTCAGTAGTTTTCGAGTTTATCACGAACAGACAGACAGACGACGCGGGGGACTTTAATTTGTAATATGTAGAGATTATCATTTATTACTTGTTATCAATCCTTATGTACAAAAATGTAAACATTATGTACCAAATGTATAAATAAATACTCTAGAACAGGGGTGCTCAAACGGTCGATCGCGATCGACCGGTTGATCGCGAGTGCTTTTTGAGTCGATCTCGAGAAAAATTTGCCGATGTAAATAGATCTATTCAGAGTTTTTATTAGACACATTTCGAAGAAAAACATCTTATTCGAAGTGCAGTTATAAAATTTTTGTTGCAGACTATGCATGTGCTGCCAGAATAAAAAAAATATCATGTTCTGAGTGTAGTTTTAATACGCCGCACACAGATTTAATTTAATCCAGTTCATAATGTAAACTTTCTGTTTTAATATTTCGATGGCAAACATTCTCTTATTCGAAGTGCAGTCATAAAATTCAAGTTGCAGACCATGTATGTGCTACCAGATTCAAAGAAAAACCGTTTTTATGTTCTGAGTGTAGTTTAATTTAAACCAGTTTTGTGTTCAGAATGTAAAATTCTAGTTGTGGATTAATCTGCTGACACATTTTGAAAGAAATACATTCTCTTATTCGAAGTGCAGTTATAAAATTCTATTTGCAGACTAGTTATCTACTGCCAGAATCAAATAATTCAAATTATGTCCTGAGTGTAGTTTTAATTCATTGGAAGAATACTCGTCGATATAAAAATCGGCATAAAATGAGATCGCATTAAAAAAATTCCCCCCCCCCCCGGCGCTATAACCTGTCGCTAAAACCGCTGACCTAGACCATAGATTTCATCGTTAATCAAAACATTTTTCTCGAATGTCATACGACAACCTGTTTTGCTAATTTTCAAACGAAGCAATTTCTTGGGAATTATTATTATTAAAATTGCAAATCATTGCGTAAATTTGTGTTCGGTGAGTTGTAAATCATTAAAACCAATAATTCAATAAAGTCCAATGCATTTGGACTTGAATCTGTTAGCGAACAATATTTATTTTGGTTGTTTAACCTTTAAATTATTTTATAACCCGGCATTCCGAATTTCTACTGATTTATAACACATTTACCTAGAATACCTTATGTTTTAATGTTCTTAAAAAATACATGTTATTTTTGTTTATTTATTAATTTTATTTTAGTAATTTGTACATTTAAGTTTACAAATTTCTAACTAATTATAATATTTCATATTGCAAACTAAATTTTATGTAGGTTTATGTATGTTCCTACAATACATCTTGAACTTTCTAATTGGTGTGGACTTTAATATTTCTGGCAGCGTGTTATACTTCATCCCTTTTTACGGTAAATTGTTCTGCGTATTCGCCTCGTCCTTTTTTTGAAGCCTGATTTCTTTGAACGTCCTTGTGTTATGTCTGTGAATGTCCTTGTTGAATATAATTTAATTTGAGAAGTATTTTGGTAAAATGTTGTTTATTATTTTATATATAAATATCATCGTATTCAAGGTCAGCATCTGTTTCACGGTTAGCCAATTCAGTTAACATTTTGAACGTAATATTTATACATTTGCAGAGAGAGTGAGTACATTAAATTATTACGATAGAAAAAAATCGCAAAGTATGCTTCAAAAATTATAAAAAAACACATCTGAAAGGTAGTTTCGAATATTTTGTGTTAAGTCAGCGTTACGATACAATTTGCAAAACAGCAAAATTCGTTGGATGTCCGAAGGCGTCCGTAGTGCGTTATCGGCTGTCAAATTTCTGTGATTTACTATGGCTTTCAATGGCTTGTCTATGCCTGTTGTTTGTTGATGTCAGTTGGTGTGGATTAATTACCTACTTAAAAATACGAATTATCTACTATTTGTTAGTTATTATAACCACTTACACTTAAGCCTAATAGTTGTTCATAAATGACTATCCAAGCCGCCACTATCCGAATTTCTACCGATTTTTTACATATCCCTCTCAAACGTTGAAGTTTTTAAGTTCTTTAAAAAATATATGTTATTTTTGAAGATAATATCTATACGTTCCCCTCGCCGAAACTCAAATTATATGAAATTCCCTCGGTAGAAAAAAATCGTTAAATATGCTCTGAAAATTATTATTTTCACGTCTGTTTCAGTTATTTTACAAGTTATAAGTATGAACAAAATTCACAGTGTTTCTTTAAATGCTGTTTTAGACAACCCCAAGAGATTTTTACTCTATTTTAAACGAGTTTTTTTTTAAACATTTTCACAATTTTCGCTTCAATTTTACCGTTTTAAATATTAGCGCACTCTCTCCAACATTTGTAATTACACATCTCTCCATCTTCTTCTATTTGAGCGGGGATACGTCGCCTTAAGATACAGAATGACCCTTCTGGTTCTGTTATTCAATATGTTATAGGTACGAAAATATTCACCGTGTTTTTTAAATGTTGCTTAAGACATTGCCAAGAGATTTTTTCTCTATCTTAAATAAGTCGTGTTTTTTATTAACTATTTTTACAGCAGTCGCTGATGTCTATTCCAATAGTGTTTTAATATTAGCCCACTCTTAGGATTAGGATTTTGGATTATTTTTCTTGCGGGCTGCGCTCTTGTCCGAGCGTTTGAGTTTTTAATACTCGAAAAAATCTTTCACTTGTCCATAATAATATTAGGTCCTTACATAATATGAAATTGGCGTTTTGCCGTAATGGCAACTTTGATCTCAAATATCTTCTCTTTGGTTAGGAATTCCAAATTCAAATTTATAAAGCTTGTTTATACTCATGTATTTGTGTTTCGAAAATTATAATTAATTTGTTTGTTTTTTTTTCGTTGCGTCACTTAGTTTACAATATTGAAAACTTGAAATATCAATGAGACTAACTACCTATGAGATGGCAAAAGTGCATAGATAGCAATGGTACATACTTTGATTAAATAAATATATTATATTAAAAAAAAAAACGACTTACGTTCCTCCCATACAAAACGAGATTTCACCGCGCCGCGAGATTTCAGCAATATTTTATACCGCGGATTTGCGGGATTGAAAAAAATATTGTGTTTACAATAAAAACATTTCCATTGCTGGGCTGCGGTGCACAAATAATGTCCGTTCTTGTATGATAGATAGGTGACAAGATTCTCAATAGACTCTGTTTTTTACGATCTGATTTAAAAAAATAAAACTCTTCAATACTTATTACTTTCGACATAATAACTATAGACTAGCAGTTAAAAATAGGCTCTACAGGTTTTTGCTCCTAGGCCCTGCGGGCGGCTTTTAGTTCGGCTTCGCCCAGTTTGAGTTTTAGTGACCATTTTATAAATCCAATAGGAACCGGTTCCAAAAATAGCCAGTTCTTCGAATCCACTGGGGTCCAGTGACAGCTAGTCACCGGGGCAAAGTAACCGCGACAGGCAATGACGTCATATGTAATACATGGCCACAACTGCCAGTTACAATAATAATCATACTACCATCAATTAATCCACATCCGGAGAGATACCTACTCAAAATTACAAATCCGTAGTGCTTAACCTGCAAGCGGTAGGTCATCATGCAATCTGTTAACGTAGGTGGCACCATCCTTTGGCATTATTGGATGCTTGTTTGAATTCGGTTCTATTACTAAAGTAGCTTTTTAACAAACTTCAAGTACTACGACGGTTTTGCGTACGGTGCGGCATCAGAGTTGCATTATTAGCCGAATTCTTAAATTTCAATCGAACATTCTCTGGCCTATTAATACCCATTCCTAATTTCAATTCAAAAGTAACACCACCTATGAAAAATTTCTTTAAAAACCCATCGAATTCTGTCGTGTCTCTTGTTTGACATAGTTGCTTTGCTAGGAAGAAATTAACCTTTTTTTTCAAATGTTACTTTTCTCAATACGCTGCACTGCCTCGAATCTAGTCGTGGTGACGACTGACAACTACTTCGTCGGGTTTTGAATCCGTGACCTCTGAGCCCAGAACCAAGGCACTTGCCTCTCTCCCAAGAAGTACGCCAATAAATGGATGAGTGGATTATCGAGTGATGCATGAACCGGTTTGCTGAATAACCGGACCAACACTAAATTACGAAATAAAATATTGCCAATTTAAAATGTTGTTTAATGAAAATTCTCGCAGTCCAACGATGTGTAAAGGCGGCCTTTAAAATTAATACGTATGGATGAAGTAATGAATTTTTGTAATATTATTTAATTAAATCATTAATATTTTTATCGTGATTTATATTTGGGGTATTTCGCCGTGTTGCGCTATCTCTGTCTGTTGACTACAGAAGGAGATAGCGCAACACGGCGTAACACCCCAAAAATAACACTTTTGACCTCGATAATCTAAAATCATAATTAACAATGTTGTTTATCATTATATCGGAATAAACCGATCACTGCCATCTTTCGAAAACCGATGTAAGTATATTTAAGCCAGCGGCCGAGAATTCAAATTTCGTCGAAAGATATTCTTACGATCGTACAGGGCGGTTCCAATGAGAAAGATTAATTATTCATCATCAAAATTTACTTTAATTTATACCTACCTACATCCCAAAATGCTGAAAGGCGTGATGATAAAACTATTAAAATTATGTACTTTTTCTAATTATTATTTGATTACAAGTATTTATAATTTTTCAATAATAAGAATGCAAAAAATCTTAAATATATTAGTTTGTAAAACCGTAAATAAGTAGACAAAATGAAGTATTTTCGTCACAAAACACGTGCGCGGATCTTTTTTTTAATGATTTTATTTAAACTAAAATTAAAATTCTGAAACATAGCTTTCCCAGATAATCGATTGATTTATTTTGCTGCATGATTATACGATTTGAAATGTGTGTTGTATAATACAACATTTTGTTTGAAAATTTAACAAATCTGCCAACGACCTATGGTATAACCTTTTCGTTATTTGTTTTTGGGGTGTTATGCCGTGTTGCGCTACCTCCTTCTTTAGCCAACGTTTCGGACATCGTTGCAGTGTCCATCATCAGGGCAGATCCGGGGGATCCAGATGTACACATCTACCGGATCTGCCCTGATGATGGACACTGCAACGATGTCCGAAACGTTGGCTAAAGAAGGAGGTAGCGCAACACGGCATAACACCCCAAAAACAAATAACGAAAATGCTTTTGGCCGTGAAAATCTTAAAACTTATCTATGGTATAACCTTATTATTCTAAAAATAAATCTTTTAAACATACCTTTACTAGATAAAAGAACAATCTTTCGAAATCAATTTATAATGTTTTTGTGGAAAACAGTCAATACGTCTAAAATTTAATTTAAAAATGACGTATTTCCAGTTTTCTCGGTTACTCGCTCTTCAGACTCTTCAGTCTTCCTTAGAAGATGCGAGAAAGGAAGGTTGGAAAGTACTTGACTTTGCAGATTTTAATAACCAAACGTGGCTAATTCTCGTGGTTTTAGTGGTTCAGTAAACATTTTTTATTTTAAACATACCTTTACTAGATAAAAGAACAATCTTTCGAAATCAATTTATAATGTTTTTGTGGAAAACAGTCAATACGTCTAAAATTTAATTTAAAAATGACGTATTTCCAGTTTTCTCGGTTACTCGCTCTTCAGACTCTTCAGTCTTCCTTAGAAGATGCGAGAAAGGAAGGTTGGAAAGTACTTGACTTTGCAGATTTTAATAACCAAACGTGGCTAATTCTCGTGGTTTTAGTGGTTCAGTAAACATTTTTTATTTTAAACATACCTTTACTAGATAAAAGAACAATCTTTCGAAATCAATTTATAATGTTTTTGTGGAAAACAGTCAATACGTCTAAAATTTAATTTAAAAATGACGTATTTCCAGTTTTCTCGGTTACTCGCTCTTCAGACTCTTCAGTCTTCCTTAGAAGATGCGAGAAAGGAAGGTTGGAAAGTACTTGACTTTGCAGATTTTAATAACCAAACGTGGCTAATTCTCGTGGTTTTAGTGGTTCAGTAAACATTTTTTATTTTAAACATACCTTTACTAGATAAAAGAACAATCTTTCGAAATCAATTTATAATGTTTTTGTGGAAAACAGTCAATACGTCTAAAATTTAATTTAAAAATGACGTATTTCCAGTTTTCTCGGTTACTCGCTCTTCAGACTCTTCAGTCTTCCTTAGAAGATGCGAGAAAGGAAGGTTGGAAAGTACTTGACTTTGCAGATTTTAATAACCAAACGTGGCTAATTCTCGTGGTTTTAGTGGTTCAGTAAACATTTTTTATTTTAAACATACCTTTACTAGATAAAAGAACAATCTTTCGAAATCAATTTATAATGTTTTTGTGGAAAACAGTCAATACGTCTAAAATTTAATTTAAAAATGACGTATTTCCAGTTTTCTCGGTTACTCGCTCTTCAGACTCTTCAGTCTTCCTTAGAAGATGCGAGAAAGGAAGGTTGGAAAGTACTTGACTTTGCAGATTTTAATAACCAAACGTGGCTAATTCTCGTGGTTTTAGTGGTTCAGTAAACATTTTTTATTTTAAACATACCTTTACTAGATAAAAGAACAATCTTTCGAAATCAATTTATAATGTTTTTGTGGAAAACAGTCAATACGTCTAAAATTTAATTTAAAAATGACGTATTTCCAGTTTTCTCGGTTACTCGCTCTTCAGACTCTTCAGTCTTCCTTAGAAGATGCGAGAAAGGAAGGTTGGAAAGTACTTGACTTTGCAGATTTTAATAACCAAACGTGGCTAATTCTCGTGGTTTTAGTGGTTCAGTAAACATTTTTTTATTTTAAACATACCTTTACTAGATAAAAGAACAATCTTTCGAAATCAATTTATAATGTTTTTGTGGAAAACAGTCAATACGTCTAAAATTTAATTTAAAAATGACGTATTTCCAGTTTTCTCGGTTACTCGCTCTTCAGACTCTTCAGTCTTCCTTAGAAGATGCGAGAAAGGAAGGTTGGAAAGTACTTGACTTTGCAGATTTTAATAACCAAACGTGGCTAATTCTCGTGGTTTTAGTGGTTCAGTAAACATTTTTTATTTTAAACATACCTTTACTAGATAAAAGAACAATCTTTCGAAATCAATTTATAATGTTTTTGTGGAAAACAGTCAATACGTCTAAAATTTAATTTAAAAATGACGTATTTCCAGTTTTCTCGGTTACTCGCTCTTCAGACTCTTCAGTCTTCCTTAGAAGATGCGAGAAAGGAAGGTTGGAAAGTACTTGACTTTGCAGATTTTAATAACCAAACGTGGCTAATTCTCGTGGTTTTAGTGGTTCAGTAAACATTTTTTTATTTTAAACATACCTTTACTAGATAAAAGAACAATCTTTCGAAATCAATTTATAATGTTTTTGTGGAAAACAGTCAATACGTCTAAAATTTAATTTAAAAATGACGTATTTCCAGTTTTCTCGGTTACTCGCTCTTCAGACTCTTCAGTCTTCCTTAGAAGATGCGAGAAAGGAAGGTTGGAAAGTACTTGACTTTGCAGATTTTAATAACCAAACGTGGCTAATTCTCGTGGTTTTAGTGGTTCAGTAAACATTTTTTTTCAAATGTGAAATCGTCGTGAAATCGGATTTTCTTATTTGCATTTTTTATTTATTACTGGCTGACCCGGCAAACGTTGTTCTGCTATATAAATTATTTCTAGTGAATATTTTGGTTAAATAAAAAATAACGAATGTATTGTGAGGTTGTGGGGATGGGATCTATGATAGAAAGAGGAATGGAGCGGTGTGGACGATGAACGCGCTTTAAAAAAAACAAAACACCAACATATCAATTTACATAATAATATAGTGATACATAACAAATGCCGAATGAAATGTCAAAGTGACGCGACGCTTCTCGTGAATGACTTGCGCATGTGTGGATGAAAGTTCGATGAGGCGGACGTAGCGCCATCTGTCATTCAACAACATAAATAATTTCGTTTTGTTTGAAATACGAACAACGGTTAAATTTGTTCATACAAAAACACTAAAAGGGGGTGGGGGTAGGAGAGTGAAAATTTGGGGTTACGGGTATTTTTTTATGCCAAATTAAAAAAAAAATACAAAAAAACAAAAATAGGACACTTGCATGGATTTCATAACGACTTAGAAAAAATCGTGTAGATAGATTTTTTTACTAAGATAACGAAAATGTTACTAAATTTTTTTAGAAATGTACAATTTTTTAAATTTTTAAATAAATAAATCCATTATTTGGGCTCGTGACGTCACTACATGAAAATGTCCCATCTTCGAAAATGTTCCTATTAATTTTATAAAATTCCACACTGATTTTTTTTTCATACGGCATCACTTTGATTTCAGGCGAATTTTTGAATTTGACACTTAACGTTCACTAGATTTATTGTTTGTTCTCTGCGAACTTATCATTTGGCTTGACTTTTTGACAGATGTTATGAAGAGAACCCCGTACATTTAATATTGTCCGTACGTGTTTTAGAGGTATAATGTTTATGTGCTGATTTTAACAAAATCAAATTTTATTTTTCTTATTTTACGCACCAGATTTAAAGTCCGGGTTTAATTTTCCCCACAGGAAAAACTAAACCCTTTCACACACTTCCCAAATGATCATCTGGTCAATCCACGTTATGCAATTGCACTATATAAGTATTATAATTACAAAACAATACAAGAACAACATGTCAACCTACCAGAGACCAAATAGGAAAATAATTAACCGATTCCAGATATTTTCATATCAGAGGGTTCGGCTCTGTGGAATTCCTAATTGAACCTATAAATCCTACTGATCCCTCAATATAAATATTTAAAAAATCTTTTGTAATCCTACATGTATTTAAAATTACCGATTTTTGCATTTTTATATATAAATTCTTTGACAAATCTAATACTCCTAAATTTTGAATCAGAGACCTAGGTATAATGCCAGTAGCCGAAATAACAAATGGTAATATTTTTATAGTCCGAGAATGCCAAATTCTTTTAATCTCATTTCCTAAATCTGTGTATTTTCTAATTTTTTCAGAAACAGTTTTTTTGAATATTACAGGAATTTGGAATAGCTACATCAATGATATAAGTTATTTTTTTAAAATTTTGTCATGTAAAACTATATCAGGTCTATTATGACTAATTGTTCTGTCTGTTAGTATAGTTTTATCATAATATATTTTATAAAATTCATTTTCTAAAAATGAATTTGGTTCATATTCATAATATGGTACTATATTACGGCAGTCAATCAAGTTATGTTTAATTACCAAACTTTGGTGGATTATTTTTAAAACCTGATTGTGCCTAAATGTATACTCGGACGGCGCTAATATAGAACATCCCGATATAATATGTTCTATAGTTTCCGGAAAAGCCAAACATTTTCTACATAAGTCATCAATTTGATTTATATCTTTGATTATATGCTTCCTATAATTTTTATTATTATTTAAAAAAAAATTCCTATTACGTATAATTATTATTATAAATTATTATTATTATAATTTACAAGTACAAGTATATTACATTGGATTTAGAAATATAGACGTTGTACATTATAATGATTTATGAACAATAAGATGGATCGAGGAAAAAAATATTTATGAGATGTAATATTTTCGGTATGCCTCGTTATTCTCCTGTGCCCTTTCTTCTGGAAAACGTTCTTTTTTTCAATGATTTTCGGCTATGTAATTATCGTTTTTTCGCACCTATAAAATTATGTCCCGTCTTTCCGGTTTATAAAAAATGGACTGATTTTTCAGATTGAAATTTTCAAAAAATCGCCAGGGTTACAAAAATACGATTAAAAAAAATACAGAATGTCTTAGAATATTTGCCTAAACCGGAAAACAAATTCAAAAAATGTGATGCAAGTGACACTTTATACTTTACGACCTATTCTCATGCCCGCGATGGTTTCTATATACTATAATCGTGAGCTCTGTCGTTATGAAATTATTTCCTATGCTGTTCATCCAATTGCGATGAAACTTTGGTGAGTTGTTGTGCGCACGCCCTCGAAGGTTTCTATATATGCTGGTGAGCTCTGACGTTATGAAATTTGTAATGCAATATGTGGCGCGCGATTTGTTTAAAAAATTAGTGTATTTCAAATAGTTTAGTGACAGGGAGGGAAGGAGGGGGGGATGCAGGAGGCGGGAGGGGAATAGGGACGAATGAGAAAGGACACACATGGAGAAACAATTTCTCTATGTAAGTGGCAACGCATGCCGGGAATTCACTGGTTTGAAATTAAAAAAAATCTTTAATTAATATGTATGTATGGAATATAATTAAGTATGTACCTTTTTGTTGTTTGTTTTTCGGGTGTTATGCCGTGTTACGCTACTTCCTCCTTTAGCCAACGTTTCGGACAGCGTTACAGTGTCCATCATCAGGGCAGATGTGTGATGGATACTGTAACGCTGTCCGTAACGTTGGCTTAAGGAGGAGGTAGCGTAACACGGCATAACACCCCAAAAACAAACAACAAAAATACTTTTGGCCGTGAAAATCTAAAATATTTTCCAAGTATGTACCTGCTTACAAATTTTACGGTTTTAGAGGAAATTTTAGTTTTGGTTTATTAAATAAGTGAAAATTAGAAACATAACTTTATTGATCGTGAGATCTACTGATCGCAAAAGTTTAGTAGATAAATTTTAAATAATTAGAAAAACTCTTGATATTAAATCTAGGATTTGACTCTGCCAATGTGCAACTCCTGATAACTGCACCCTAAACCAATCTCATCTCATTCGCATCCGCAGGAGTGGCCCATCATTCATTTATTACTGTTGGATTGTGTACCAGTCCTAACCAGTCTATTTTACCTAATTATCTAGAACTATACAAGGTGTAACAGCACGTACCCGAAGGATTTTAACTAACGATTCCTCAACACATTTGAAGTTTAAAAAATGCACACGTCATTTTGTCGTCTGATGATACCTCTTACGATATTGGTACCGCTGTCCCGGGAACCATTTATTGGATTATAAACTCCTCTACCTTGGGTCTCCCCAAGTGGTTCGCTACGTTTGGTGACTTAGCAGGATTGCCTGGGTTTACGGGGTAAGGTATGTCTTGGTGGCGGATGCGTCTGCCCACCTGCTGCATGGCAGGCCGGATCGCGAGAAGCTGGTTGAGGGAGATCTTTTGACCTCTTAAGCCGGACTCTCTCGATTCATCACCTTGCACCGCAGTGGGAGGGATGACTTCATGGGTCCATTACTTCTAGACGTATTGACTCCCGGTTTCCTACCCACCCCTCGTACCTTTTTACTTCCCAGAACTTAATCTCCTTCCTTTCTCTTAAAAGACCCTCCACACAGCTTCTCCAAAGATAAAGTAGGCCCTGAGGGAATTTTTTTCCTCGGGGCCTCCTGTGTGGAACTAATGTAAATAAACAATATATATAAATATATCAAATATATAATATATATATATTTTTTTTACATTAGCTCCACACAGGAGGCCCTAAGAAAAAAAATTCCCTCAGGGCCCACGTCATCTTTGGAGATGGTGTGTGGAGGGTCTTTTTAGAGAAAGGAAGGAGATTAAGTTCTGGGATATTTTGGATTTTTTATTTTTTTACATACATGCTGTGTGGATCAAATTCAATAATATTTTTACTTTATATATATGTATATATATATATATCACACGTTGCAACTGAGTAGTCGGGTATGGCTTATCGGGTCATGTGAGAAGCACTCCGTCTCCTTCGAGCAGCACGGTAGCACACGAAACAGCGCGCGTAACGCACGATCCCGTCGCGAAGTGTAGAAGTGTTATCAGTGGTGATGTGTCTTTGAAAAAAATTACATCTATTTTTTATTCTTCAAATATGTTCAGGAATCTCTTATTAAAATTCTTCGGATACGTGATTTTATACACTCTGTATACGAGTATAACCGTTTATGCTTTTCATTGTCCGAAATATTCGTCCCTTACTTACTACGTTTATTTATGTTATGTGTTGCAGAACTGTTAAAATTATATTAATTTCATTGTCCGAAATATTCGTACCTTACTTACTACGTTTATTTATGTTATGTGTTGCAGAACTGTTAAAATTATATTTTTTGTAACTGTAAATGATCTAGACTCCGTAATGGCCACAAAATTTGGTAATAATTGAGAAAAATGTGTAAATAAAGCAATTTGTAGCATAGTATACCTACATGTCGATGTCATAATATTTCAAATTTCACCGGTGTGTACACGGTGACTGGAAACTAGTGGTACAGGCGAGAAACCCGGGAATTTGCTATTTTTTTTAAACCCTCTAAACTGAAAATATAATAGAGTATTTGGATTATACATATTGTTTTTTATTTATTTTGAAACCTCTCTATTTTGGATTTTTTTTATTTTTGTACCTACATGCTGTGTTTTTATTTATTTATTTAATTATTTTCATATTACATTTGGTTTTAAAATGACGTATTGCCCATCTCACTAGGTGTGAAACGCCTGTGTTGAGATGGCAATTTACAGAGTGGTTATCTAAGATTTTGTAGTAATATTATGAAAATGGCAGGTTAATATAATTTTTTTTTCTTTAAATATACAATTCAAGTATGTTACATATATATATATATATATATATATATAAAGAAGATTGCAGTAGGTACATGGTTACATATATACACACAGTAGGTATAAAGGTAAGTCTGTTATTAAATACTTGTGATGGATATGTTTATTTGAGGTGATCAATGATTTTACTTTTAAATGTACTTTTGGTTTGCGTGTTTCTAATTTCAGGAGGTAGAGAATTGAACAGCTTTGTTGCATTATATTTAAAACTTCTTTGCCCATAAGAAGTGGGATGTTGAAAGATTTTACATTTGACTCTCTTAAGGCTCTTGTGTTCATTCGTTCTTCAAACATGTGTGTATTTTTAAATTGATGAAGCAGGATATTTTTTGAATACAATTTTTTCAGGTTCGGAACATTTAGTGTCTTAAAAATAAAATCAGTGCTCGTTCTCAACGGGACTTTAAGAATAACCTTCAAAATTAGTTTTTGAATCTTTACTAAAGGCTAATACCAAGATATTTAATACTGTCAACTCTACTTATAGAAGGACAGGTACATGGAGTTAATAGGGGGTTACAGCTGTGGAGTTTAAGGTTTTGTTGTGAAGGCAAGAGCTTATTTGAAATTCGAAACGTTAGGAATTTAGTTTTGTCTGTATTCAGGGTTAATATGTGATCATTAAGCCAATTTTAAACAATACGAAAGCCATTTTCTGCCGTTTTAAAGACTTCATCCCAAGATTTGGCGTGAAATAGCAAGACCGTATCATCGGCAAAAGTTGTGATTTGTCCACAAATTTAAGTTACATAGATCATTAATATAGATTAATATAGATTTTTAATATAGATTAAGAATAATATGTATATAATATAATATGTGTGAATCAAATTCAATAATATTTTTACTTTATATTTATTTTTGTGCAAGTGCTTTAAACAGTCGTTTCCTGCACTATTTACGATTATAATTTCGTAAATATTGTTATATGTATGTAAAAGCCTAAATAGGCGTAAATAAATAAATAAAATTAAAAGTTGATTTCGGAAAAACCACTCCATCGTGTCGTCAAGACGAGAGTTTTGGATTTAGAACAAAGTGTATTAATTTCGGTTCAATGACAACTCAACAAAGCGGTAATTCAACTACCTTCTGAAAGTCATTAAAGGTGTTGAAGAAAAAATAGCCCATAACTAGGGATGCAAGGTTTTAAAAAATATCGATATATATATATATATATATATATTGAATTAATCGATATCGGTCTAGCAGGTCGATATTTCTTCTTTTTTTAAAAGCTTATAGAAATACAATGTAGTTTTAGTTATACGAAACGTTTATCGGTTATGTATGTAATTTTTTATTCTTATCTATGTGAATAATCACAAATTTTGGATAGGTCCATAAAATGTTTTTTTTTCATAAATTTATTTAAAACAAAATTATTCCATTATTTTGTACCAGCTATCGAACCTAAATATTTTAACTTCCGTCTGCTTCCTTGTAGCCGGTTTATGCTATGATACTGGCTCCTGTCTTTGAAAAAAGACGTTTAGAAGCAACACTTGTTGCCACAATTGGTAGATGACTCATTGTCACTTTAAAAAGATTGGGATATGCACCTTGCATCTCTTGCCATGTTTCAAGAATGTTTACTTTTAGAGTATTTACAAGAGCAGAAATATATTATAATAATAGTATTTTACCCGATTTTGTGAGTATCTTAATTTGGGCGGGTTTTTCGATATTTCAATACTATATATTGAGTTTTTAGATGTTGATATATCGATAACGGCGCGGCGTATCGTCGATATCGATAAATATCAATATTTTTAGAGGTCGATATATCGATATTTATCGGTTTTCCGATATATCGTTGCATCCCTACCCATAACCTAACCTTACGAAACCACTTTTAATGAATTATTAAAGGAGTTATGAAGTTTCCTATTGTTGAGTTGTCGGGTCACAATTAATTTCATGTGCCTAATATTATCATGGCTAGCCATAATAATTTACCTGCTGTTTGGTCTAACATATTTGTTTTGTATCGTTCCAGAAGGACACAGATGCCATCATGGCATCTGGCGGTCAGCAGCTACGCCTGCTGCTCTGGAAGGACTATCTCCTCAGAAAGAGGAAACCGGTACGTCACCTTCACACATTCACGTTCTTACATTTCAATACTTAATACATTTATTTTTCCGATTGCTCCTTAAAAAATCTAACTAGTTTAATGACTCGGAAGCAATGAAGCATGTTCGATGGCATTATAAGAAGCAAGCTGGAGTATGCTAGTGGTGTATGGACTCCGGGCCAAATCATTAATATTAATATACTGGTAAAAATCCTCAGTTATACCTACATCGTGGATGTTATCCGAGGTCATGGCTTTACTTGAGGCAACGAAGAGATTTAAATTGCAACACTGCAAATATGTGTATTTTGAGAGTAATAGGTAGGTGAAGGCAATCAAAAATGGAATGCAAAGCACGAATAAATTGCAAGATAATTTTGTAGTTAATAGGTCAAAAGTAAGTTGGTAAATAGAGTTGAAGATTCCCTGACTCTTCCCGAATTTCTTATTAGGGATCGATTAAAAAACTCTTGGGAAAATGTTTAATGTCCGATTGGCAACTTAAGTGAACTGCAAAACACAAAGAACATTCGATTGCGTTTTTGTCACTGGGAAAAAGAGAGACGGGAGAAAGAACCACCTTCAAATGTTTGATGATTTGGTCCTTTCATCCATTGGTCACTTGGCACAGTTACACCTGGTGCAACATAAAGTATATCATATAAAACGTATATGAGAGCGATTTTGCGAGAGTTTCAAGTATCTGGTGTGGTCACGATCGCGACAATATTTCAACTAATCTGTGGGTATCTTATCACATGTATTTAACATATAACCGGCAACGTTGAGTAGTGTTTTTGTCATCTTCTTCTATTTTGCTTCCCAAGTAAGGCTGTGTGAGTAAAGGAGAGGGACAATGGGAGATGACAATACATTGACAGGACCTTGGGATATATGGAGAAGTCCCAAAGCTGTTTCAGTATGACAGGGTTTCCCAAACTGTGTTCCGCGGAACACCAGGGTTCCGCCGAACCTGAATAGGGGTTCCGCGACAATTTGACGGGAACAATTTTATTTAATATAAGATACACATATGCATATTTAAACACTACTGATATTATTCACAAGAAATTATTACTTGTATAAATATTTCTCAACGGTTCTTAAGTTGGGTGCTAGACCCTTCCAGGTAGAGAGACTAAGTTTTATGGAAGTTGAAAAAGCGGTTTAAGCTGTTATAGCCGTAAATTTTCATTTTATATACTGAACAAAATCTCTGAAATTTATTACCATGGTTTATAATATATTAAGAGCCGATAATATGAACATCTGTGCGATGTGGAAACAATCACAACGGGATAACGGATCTGCATGTGTTTCACGAAATTTCTGTTCCTAAGGAACCCAACCATATTTTTTACCATATCGACTTTACCTGGAAGAAAAATAATGAAAAAATCAATCAGTCTTACATCCTTTTTAACAATTAGCCGAACTATAAACACGCGTAGTGCCATAAATGTTAGTTAAAAAGTGAAAAAATTTACAATTTTGGATTTCATCAGTTCAATCTAATCATTTTGATAGTTTTCCTGCCTTAGTGAAAGTTTGAATGAATTTTAAAGTGGATGAAGAGGTGCCCAAAGAATTTTAAGAACACCTGCATAACTTGCAATATTTTCCGAAAATTGGTAAGGACGATTCCTGGGTTCGGAATCCATTTTCCGTGATAGCTAAATCAATAGGTTTAAGCGCAAGTGAATATGAAAATCTAATTGATTTAATTAGTAACCAACAAAAATACAAAATCAGCCTTTAAATGATTTCTGGGCGAGTTTGCCAGAAGAGAACCCTAATAATTTATCAAAACATAAATATTGTTCCTGATCTCGCAACTCACAAATGATATACATCTCACAAATCCAAAATCGTCAAAGTCATTAGATGCTTTATTTATTTAACATTTTTGTTTACATTCCATTTTTTTTGTTTGTATACTAAATAAATAATGTGTTTAATAATATATTTTTTTAAATTTTTACTATTAGGATTTTTTTTAAATAGGCAATTCACCCTAAAAGAAGCGCTTTGTACCTAACCTAAAAAATAAGCCAAGTGTTCCGTTAAAATTTACGGGTTTGCAAAGTGTTCCATTGCAGAAAAAGTTTGGGAAACCCTGCAGTATGAAGTAACTAATAATATTTAAAATTTTCAGATAACTGTTGGCGGAGTGATTTGGGCGGCTGCAGCCCTTATAAGTCTGGTGATTGTAAGGAAAAATGTGGACCCTATTGTAAAACCCACGTGTAAGCTCTATTTTAATTTTTATTCTAATTTTAGGACGGGTTATTTCTAAAAATTTTAACCATTCATCAAATATTTAATTTTCTCGTTCTGTTTTAAAGAAAAATGGAAATCTTTAGAGGAGGCCTATGTCGAAAGACAAGCTGTTTCTAAAAATAATGACCCGAACGCTGATAATAAAAAATAATAATAATTAATTAGATTAAAAAAATGTTTTATAAGTCAATAAAGGCTAATTTTATTTTATTATATCATTATAGGCCATTCATAAAACTGAAATAATCACGGAACTTGTATAGAACTTTCACAGAACGTGAAAATTAGTTTTAAATATTTGATGAATTGTTCAGTTTTTTTCAAACAACCTGTCATTAATGTTGTTTGGATGATGAATCATTTCTTGAAAAGTGACCATGTTTGGTGACCGGATCTGGATAGCCTGGCACTTCCTAATATTCCTCTTTCATGTTTCCTTCAATCTTGTAACATCCTACCAAAATCGAAGATACAATAAGTCTCACATTTCAATTTGGGAGGCGGGTATGGGTACCGCCGCCCAGGTAACCATTTATTGGATAACCAACACCTCTGCCATATGTCACTCCAGGTGATTTGCTCGTTTGCTGACTTAGTAGGGGTGCCCGGGTTCATGGGGTGAGGTTTGTCCGGGTCTTGGCGGCATGTGCGTCTGCCCGACACTTGCATGGAAGGCCGGATCGGGAGAGAATTGTTGAGGGAGTCCCTTTGACTTCACCAGCTGTACTCTCTCGGAACATCGCCTTGCATCGCAGTAGGAGGGATGGATTCATAAGTCCGTCACTCCTGGACACACTTAACCCCAGATTCCTACCCACCCCTCACACCCTTTTCCTTCCCAAAATTTCCTCTCCTTCTTTTCCTAAAAAGACAACCCACACAGCATCCTCAAAGATGACAGACCATTGGGAATTATTTTCCTCAGGGGCTCCTGAGTGGAGCTAATATAAAAAAAAACGAGTGCAATTCACACACGGTAGAAATGAAACCTTCTCCCACACAATCTCAACCAATAGGAGCCTTGAAAAGTGAGCTTATAATCAAAGCGGCCAATGCGGTAAGGTTTCATTCTATCTCGTACTCTCGCAGGCTCTCCTGTAGATGTATGTGTTTGTCTCTTTTTAGTGACGCTTTTTCGCTTCATCGAGTTTCATATCGCAACGGTGCTAAATAAGTTTACTCTTCAAAAACTGACTCCGGGCAGTTGTGACTCTGGTCACAAGTAATCACAATGCAGTCATAATTTTTTTCGCGATTGCAGATGCTTTAAACCTCTTTATCGTGCGGTTCTATCTTAATTTGAAAATTGCATCCGGAAATAGCTAATTTCAATTAGAAATCCAAAATTTTCCAATACATTTCGAGATGATGATTACAGTTGACGGCATTTTCTACGGAACATCACGCACGCATCTCGCAGACCGCATTCATAATTCACAATAATTACTTATTCGATCATCATTTTCCACACATAACAATAATGTCTCGAAACGCTTTTTTTCAAATTAACAATTTGTTATCCTACTAATATTATAAAGGTGAAAGTTTGTTTGTATGTTTGTTACTCTTTCACGCAAAAACTACTGAATAGATTTTAAAAATTCTTTCACTAATAGAAAGCTACATTATTTGCGAGATCTATAGGCTATATATATTGGTAAGCTCTGGCGTTATGAATAATCTCTGGCGTTATGAAATTATTTATCATACGTTTTCTGTCGCTAACAAAATCGATTTATTGCAAACGCCAATTGTCGCCTTGTAAACGATGTTTTTTTTTTAAATTAGGTTACTATGGATATCCCTTTGATGTTAAAATTTAAATATGTATAAAATACTAATTCCTACTTTACAGAATGGATTTTAATGAAACTTTACAATAATATGAACATATAGGCCTAATTGGATAGACAGGTATCGCATTTTTTAAGTATAAAACTGCCGTACTGGATTTTTTGGTAGAATCTAAAAAGAAGAATAATAATTCGTACTTAATAACTATCTATAAAAATGAATCACCAAAATGTATGTATGCGCATAAACCCGAACGACTGAACCAAATTGGATAATTCTTTTTTTTTGTATAAAACTACCGTTGAGTTCTGGCATTATGAATTTTGTATAAGAAATTATAACAGGTGGCATGCGAGCAGTTTGAAAACTGAATGTATCGGGAATGAATGTGTGGAATGCGAGAGGTGAGTGGGGGGAGTGGGGATGGGGGAAGGGGAAGGGGAGGAGGGTGGGGGGAAGGGGGTTAGGGAAGGAGAGGGGGGAGGGAAGGAAGGGGAAAGGGGAAGGATGGAGGAGGTTGTGGGGAGGGGTGGGGGGGAGGAGGTTGATGGGGGGGATTGGAGTGCGGGGAGGGGTGGGTGGAGGGGGAGGGGGATTGATGGGGGGAGTGGAGTGGGGAGAGGGAAGGTGGAGGAGGCTGAGTGGAAATCCCCTAATGCCATGCGAGCGAAGCCGCGGGAAAAAGCTAGTAATAATTATAACGTTCAACTAGGGAATGCAATCCCGCAAGACTATGTCAATCCAGGTATTTGCGGGACTGAACAATCTGAGTCCCGCTGGATCCAGGTATTTGCGGGATCCAGCAGGGTGGACTTAGATATATCGGATATATCTAAGCAATCGCATAAAAAAGACCTAATACCTCGATCTACCAACCTTGTTTTTAGAGTTTTAAATTTATACCTAATCAAACAAGTTCTTTGGGACATTTTAAATGGTTTATTAATATACCTTTAGTTAGACATAGGTAAAGTTTAAGTCATAAATTGGCAAAGAATAAGATAAATTTACATAACAACTTAAATTTAAATAATAACATTCACACGATAAACAATATTCTTGTACAATAAGCATCATAAGTTTAAACATTATTAATACGTTAACTTTTTTGTTTCGTAAAAAAGTTCAAGTATTATTGTGTCGTCTGATAAACGGCTTCTGATATTGAACACAAGGTATCCAGCGGCTGAAAAAGCTCGTTCAGCTTTCACGCTGGTTGGCACAATAGTCTTTAGCGCATTGTAAGTGAATTGAAGGTATGTGCCTTTTAATCCACCGGACTCGAAGTAATTCATTTCCTTCTTTATCAAAACCTCAAGGTTGCTCATATTGCCAGATCTAGGTTGTTGGGCTGTTGATCTCGAACTCTTCATACTAATCAAAGTAAGTTTTGAAGTGACATTGGTGCTGCTGCTGCTGCTGCGTATGTCTCCAGATTAGCGAGAGGAGTGTCGTCATCGTCATCGTAAGGATCATCAGCGTTAGCAGGAGCAGTGGCTACTGCGTTGTTACCCGTGTCCTTGTACTGTATGTACTCTAGCCTTTCGACTATAGTTTTGATTGCCTTGCGTATTACACTTTTTGAAGGTAGACTAAATGTGTCATCAACATTAATAAATTGACTTCTGTCTTCTTAGAACTTATATGGATCATGTAAGTATAATAAAACCGCTATCAAGTTAGTTCGCCGCTCTGAAATCCGTTTCCTCGACGAATAAACAAATTTTTAGGCTAATGGTTTATTAATATTTTTTAGTTTGCTAATAAAATTTCTTAAAGTGGTTTCCGCAGTAATCAAGTTTGACTCTCGTCTACATAAAACTTCGACTGCTAATTTCACCGGCTATAATATTCCTTCCAGATCCGCCGCCGCGCAGAGTATCACGTATGACGCTTCTCTGTAATCCCGCCAGTCTAGCGGGATCCTGCAAAATTTTCGACCGAGATTAGTCCCGCAAAATGTCTGCGGGATCTCGGTATTTCGGGATCCCGGTATACCGGGATTGCATTCCCTACGTACAACTATAAAAATTTGAATAATAATTTTGATTAGATTATTGAATATTATAGAAAATGACAAACAAATTTAACCCCAATAGTTTTGCAGAAATTCGCGTGTATTTTTTTTAAGAGCGGAGACGGTGGACTTATAGTTCCCATGAGCACTTAGGCCATAGGCCTATCATCTTTTACCTCATTCCAAGTTCACCAGTGTTGTCATTAGAAATGAGGCTACATCTACTGGCTCCACAATGTGTCTTCCCAGGTCTCATCTCTCCTCCGCACTCTTCGTGGGTTCCTTGATGGCCCTACTAGAGAAGGTGGCCTCATCTCTTCTCCCCACTCCTTAGTTCCCTAAAGGCTCCACGATGGAGAGTCCACTCCCTTTTGGTTGCTTGAAGGCCCCACAAGGGAAGAGTCCACTCCACCTTGGTTTCCTGAAGGTCCCTCTACGGAAGAGGGCCTCACTTCTCCTCTCCATTCCCTAAACGCTCCACTGATGGGAAGTCCACTCCCCTTTGGTTCCTTGAAGGCCCCACAAGGGAAGAGTCCACTCCACCTTGATTTCCTGAAGGCCCCTCTAGGGAAGAGGGCCCCACTTCTCCTCTCCATTCCTTAGTTCCCTAAAGGCTCCACGATGGAGAGTCCACTCCCCTTTGGTTCCTTGAAGGCCCCACAAGGGAAGAGTGAGTTGGGAGATGTTGGGAAGCTAAAGATAGTGGAGAGGGAATTAAGATGGGGGAGAGGAGGTGGTTAAGTACTTAGCTATTTAGATCAAAGCCATTTCAAGCAACATTTCGATTCCAAATGATGGACTTTCAGCTGTGCGATACTGAAAGTACCTCTTACCTTACAAAACTCCTGTTAGGGATGCCACTCTTTTATTTGTTTTAATTATATTGAAGAAGGGATTTAAAGTATTTTGTTTGCAGGTGAATTTAGCGCCCGAGCTCTCCCCTCTGCCGGAGTGGCCTCATTCCTCCAGTCCTTCCTGTGCACCCTCAGCAACCAGTGCGACACTCTGGACAAGTACCAGGAGATACCAGACTATAGGCACACCAGGTAAGACACGCACTGCTTCTTTTCCCTAATTAACGACGTGACGCATGTTTGGGGGCGGTGCCTGGAACGTTTCGGTGAGACTCAAACGGTTGCACTGGACATTTCCAAGGCGTTTGACCGGGTTTGACACCGAGGACTTGTCAACAAACTGCCTTCTTACGGACTTCCCGCATCCTTGTATACCTGGATTGCCGATTTTTTGAGGGAGAGGTCGATTCAGACGGTAGCCGATGGCTTTACCTCTTCCTCACACTCGATAAATGCTGGCGTCCCACAGGGATCGGTTCTGTCTCGACTTTGTTTTTGTTGCACATCAACGAACTTTTGTCATGTGCACCAATTCATTGTTATGCGGATGACAGTACAGTCCATGATAACTTTTTGTTTGACAAGCCCCCAAAGGGCTCACAAACTCCAACGGCTCGGGAGGGCTTTGAAACAAAGAATGGACGGTTACCTCGAGAGTGTTTTCTCTTGGGGTAAAAATAATCTCGTTGAATTTAATGTTTCAAAGACCCAATCTTGTCTGATTACGTCTAAAAGGGATCGAAATGAATATCTAGTATCTTTCAATGGTAGCAAGCTTCCGAACAGGCCCTCCATTGATATGCTTGGTGTAACCCTAAGTGACCAGCTCAGGTATGGGGGCTCCATCGAAGCCAGAGTAAAGTTGGCCTCCCAAAAAACTGGGCGTACTGCACAGGGCCCGCAGATACTTTAATGGTACACAACTGCTAACCCTGTACAAATCACAAGTGCGCCCCACGGTTGAATTTGGCAGCCACCTCTGGTCTGGAGCTCCAAAATACCTGAAAAATACCCTCGACTCTGTGCAGAAACGGGCGGTCCGTTTAATAGATTCTCCCATCTTAACAGACGGATTGCAATCTTTAGAGCACAGGCGTCGGGTGGGAATGCTATCCTTGTTCTATCGGTATTACAATGGAAGATGCTCCGAGGATCTAGCGTCATTGATCTCTTCGGCGCCGGTGCATAGTCGGGAAACACGCCAAACGCGTACCCAACATTTGTACACGGTTGACATTTGTCGGTGCAATTTTTTTATTAGAAATTACTTAATAATTTTTTTATATGTAAAATTTTTTAATCCAATCTTTGAAATGTTTTAAAATAGCTCACCTTTCGTTTTTTTCTAACTAAATTACTGATAACGAAAAAAAAATAAAAACACCCACACATATTTAATTAGACAAATTAATTATATATAAATGAAACAATTTAACTTTGTTTGAACCACTTTTATACTTGAGTAAATCCGACCGGTTTCAGAACGAACGTTCCTTCTTCAGGACAAATGTATACTGATTTGACATAAAAAAAATATATATTAATTATTATATATGTTACTGTCGGTTCCATGCCAACACAGAATGAAACCAACTCAGAATGAAACCAACTCAGAAACATCTCATAAAGGTCATTAAAAGCTATGAAAAAATATTTTTAAATAGCCGGTAAGCCTAACCTAACTTAACCTATTTAACAAATTTTTAAAATATTTTTATCATTACTCATTGACCTTTCTGAGGTGCTTCTGAGTTGGTTTCATTGTTAGTTGTCCGGTCACCGTTACTGTCACCTCACTTTTTTGTGGTTTCATGTAAAAATAATTCTTAATTTCACTTTTTTTTTTCAAATTGCGTTCGGAAACTTTGATTTCATGAAGGTGATCATTTCAATTATTTTGATTTGAATATAAAGCGTGTTGTTTTATCTTTTCAGTACCCTTTAGATAATATTTTTCACTGTGATAGTAAGGGAGACACAACGATTTCTATTAGACCTGTGTGAGCTGGGACAAATATGATCTCCTGTGATTAAACGTGGAAAGAGGAAACGAAAGGTACAACTGCACCTAAGGCCGATTATAATCGTCAAAATTTATTTTATTTATTCCCCTATTTTCTCCTCCAAAACTGGACCGATTTTCAAGATTTTTTTCACCATCTGTATTAAAACAAACTATTCTTTGTCGGTGTGTTTTGCTTTTTAAAAAATACAATGTTAAATTTGTGTACTGAACTTATACTGACTTTCAAACTAGGCAATTTTCAATTTGGGAGGCGGGCATGGGTACAGCCGCCTCGGGAACCATTCATTGGATAACCAACACCTCTGTTATAGGTCGCCCCAAGTGATTCGCTACGTTTGGTGATTTAGCAGAGGTGCCCGGGTTCATGGGATGAGGTTTGTCTAGGTCTTGGCGGCGGTTGACCTGGACACACTGAACCCCAGATTCCTACCTCAAACCTTTTTCCTTCCCAGAACTCTCCTCTCCTTCCTTTCCTTAAAAAAAACTCTCCACCCGGCATCCCAAAAGATGACATAGGCCTTGAAGGAAATTATTTTCCTGGGCCTTCTGCCCCCCTTCACCCTCACAAAGCACCCTAATTGGGGAAGTCATAGTCTCACTGGCTCCAGACGGTTGTGAACCGAAGGGTATTCACGTAAAGAAAAGAAAAGTAGGGTAATTTGTTCGCTTTTCGGAACAACTCGTTAGGACAACGTATTAGGATTTGTCTTACGGATTTCAAAGGATTTTAAAAATTTAATAACTGTCAAATTACTTTACACTTCACTTGTTAGAAGCCAACTAGAATTTAACTCCACCATTTGGAATCCTTACTACAGTGTACATGAGAATTCCCTTGAGCGAGTCCAACATAAATTTTTACGTTATATTAATTTTAAATTGGGAATATTCATCGAAAACATTAATTACCCCTCTCTGCTACAATTATTGGGACTCGATACATTAAAAGAAAGAAGAATTTGTTCAGACCTATTTTATTTATTTAAAATCGTTACCAACCTGTTGAACTCCCCTGAACTTCTTTCGCTAATATGTTTCCATGTACCTAGTCGATCAGTTCGTTTCAAATTACCTTATCATTGCAACAATACAGGATCTAACGCTGAACTCAATTCCATAATGAATCGCCTGCATGTACTTGGAAATAAATATGTTTTGGATGAATCTATAAACATTGCTAGTTTAACCTCATACAAACACTACTTAATGAAAACTGTCTGTCAGCGTTTCTCAGTTTTACTATAATCAAATACAGTTTTAAAGTATTAATTTCTTAATACATAATATCCGGGATTTATAATATGTTGTATTGTATTTATAATAACAATTGATACTACAATTTCTATTGTTCTCTTTTATGAATTTTATATTTATATATATTTTTTTAATCTATGTATATTCTGTATTCATATGTAAAATAATTGTAATTCTTTTGTAAAAGCCGCTATAATCGGCGTTAATAAATAAATAAATAAATAAATAACTCGTGTACATCTTATAGAAATCGTTGTGTCTCCCCTACTGTCATAGTTAGAAATATGATCTAAACGGTGTTAGAAATAGAAAATACCACGCTTTATATTCAAATCTAAAAGTTAACCACAAAAATAATAATAATGTATAGATTCATTTATGAAACCAGACTATACGACCGCAATTTGAAAAAAAAAATTAAACTTTGGCAATTTCTTATTAATATTTTTCACATGAAACGACAAAAAAATAAGTTGACGATAATGTTTATAATAATGTGTGTTTTATTTTTTTTGTTAACAGTAATTTCAGTTAGAAAAAAGTAAGGTCAGCCATTTAAAAAAACAAAATTATTTGCATTAAAAAAAATATTATATTTAACAATTACATGTTATGTGTATTTCGAATTATGTAATTTGAAAGGAAATTTTATCATCTTTAAACAGTTATTAGTTTTCGTATGCGTTCAGAAATATTCAATTTTTTGGATTTTATTGCAAACCGGAAATATTTTGACCTTCCGTAAAAATAGGCTCGAGGCCTGAGGGGTTAATGACATGACTAAACTTTGTCGGATAATTGCTTCATTATCAAGAAGTTTTTGCAATCCATCCTGTCTTTAATGATTAAATTGATTACTGCAGCAGAATATATTTTTATTGTATAATTTGCTGACGTTTTGCAACCGCCACAACACGATGCAATAGATGTTAGGTCTAGGTACAAATGTCAGCAAAATATTCGCCGATTACAGCATTACTTATGTTCTTAAGGTTTTCAAGCTTATTTGTGTGGATAAAATTCTTGGAAAAATATTACGAAATCTAAGATTCAACCGAATAAATACATTTTTCTATCATTGCCCATGTTGTCATATCTAATTTATATTCTATAAATACCTAGTAGATACTCGCACCTTATTGTTTATAAAGTTAATCTTCTCCAAGGTAACCGTTTTTTTTGTATACACGGTGTCGGAAAACTAGTGGTACAGGCGGAAAACTCGTGAATCTTCAACAAATAGAGAACCTTAAAAAAAATCGATTAAAAACTTTTTGAGCTGGCTTTCTGCTTTGACACCACGGACATATGAATATATCTGGACCTGCCCTAAGTGATAAAAACGTATTATTTCCCCCTCCACATGGAGCCGGCTGGAGCTCCTCCTTGGAACCGGCTCGCTTCATGGGAAGGGGATAGAGCCTCGCTTGAATCTAAAATGTGTGACGTCATCATTCTTGCCGTGAACAGCGCGAAGCTAACATCCATACATCCATCCAAATAACACGCCAAAACGGCAGCTTGTGCTATACAATATACCTACATATCAATGTGCACATAGCGAATGTGGGCGGTTCTCCAGTGTGCTCGTCGCTGGTTACAGGGGTAAGTAAATTATGAAACATTTGTAAAAGTGTTTTAACTAAACACGGCAACAAAATATTGCTATGTGTATTGGGGCGAGTCTTTTTGGGGCGAGCATTTGGCCTTAGCAAATATGTTATTAACGTGGCAAGCAATTCGCGCTCCCATGTAAAAAGGTCTATTCATTCAAAGCAGATTTTGCTTTTAAGAACTAAATGGTGATATTGTAATGCGAGATGCCTATATACTGTCAGATTAATTGTTTAACGAATCACAGTCATCTTCCTCTCTTCGCCCCCCATAGTTTGGTTTTACCCCTCGTCTGTATCTTCTGGTCTATCGAATTCTGATGTCTATGTTTGACACATTTTAAGAGGAAGCCACAATAAATAATAATAATAATATTTGGATGATTTATATAACGCCGTTTTTGTGAAAAATCACCTCAAGGGGACTCCACATACTAATATCTACAGTCTGTATGTCGGACGAATATCTACAGCTCATATGTTGGACTAATATCTACAAACTTCAGAGCGTTGACTAATATCTACAGAGCTAAGGTCGGACGAATATCTGTGACGGCCCCGGTGTTGACTAATATCTACAGAGCGTAGGTTGAACTAATATCTACAGAGCGTAGGTTGGACTAATATCTACAGAGGGCAGCTGAGAAAGAGGTACGGAAAAGCATAAATTACTTCAATTACGTAAAGGCTTAAACGTTTAAAGTACGTACATTAAGTTTTTGCATAATATTATGTATTTTGCTGTTTACGAGGACAATAATTTATTGAACAAACATGGAGGTCATAATACAAAGATATTTATTTATTTCGAAATACACGCCACCACAACCTAACCTAACCTAACCTAACTGACATAGAAATGGTCATGGTAACAGACTAAATAATTTAGAAGCACTCGATATAAAGAAAGATGTTAAAACAAAAACCCAATTCCTTAATATTCAGCTAAATGTATCCAATAGTCCGATATTAGGGATTTTTATATACATACATACATAAATAAGGTTTTTTAAACTGCATACGCAATATTACGTTATTCCAATATGCTATACATAATTGCAAATCCAACCTCTGCCAGTGCTGTAGATATTCGCCAACACTTAGGTTCTCACAGATATTAGTCAGCAGTTTGAGCTGCAGATATTCGTACGCACTTTGGTTCTCATAGATATTAGTCAGCAATTTGAGCTGCAGATATTCGTACGCACTTTGGTTCTCATAGATATTAGTCAGCAGTTTGAGCTGCAGATATTCGTACGCACTTTGGTTCTCATAGATATTAGTCCGATTTTTTCATTTTTTGAATTTTTGAAACAAACTTATAATACATTTCTAAAATCTAGAAAAACTACAAGCTAGACAAATAATTAAAAACAACTTATGGCTAAAAATTACATACACCGGTTGATTGATCAATGATCACCGATACGAAAATATATGTACAATGTTTTGACCAATGAACGCGATGCTGCCTAAAAATGAATGAATACAGGACCATACTTACCTGGGAGTTCGCTTGAAATTAACACTGTTTATTATCTATTTAAAGAAATTTAAATAGAGTTCACATGCAGAGGACATAATACTGAATACATGTTATTTAATCCCGATTTTTTTTTTTACATGAGCTCCACACAGGAGGCCCCGAGGAAAATAATTTCCCTCAGGGCCTATGTCACCTTTGGGGATGCTGTGTGGAGGGGTTTTGGGGAAAAGGATGGAGAGGAGAGTTCTGGGAAGGAAAAGGGTTTAAGGGGTGGGTAGGAATCTGGGGTTCAGTGTGTCCTGGTCATCCGCCTCCAATACCTAGACAAACCTCACCCCATGAACCCGGGCACCTGGGGTGACCTATGGCAGAGGTGTTGGTTATCCAATAAAGGTTCCCGGGACGGCGGTACCCAATCCCGCCTCCCAAACTAAATTTTTTGATATTAATGTATAATATATTCTTTAGTGAGTGTATTTTGGAAAGTAAAAGCAACATTTAATGGTGGGTGGTACAGTAGTACAAGAATTTGATCTTCCTAAATGTGATTCGCCGAGAGACAGATTGATGTGTAAGGATTCGAGTAATTTTAATTCAGTAAGAAAAGTGTGATTAAGACTTATCATGGACAATGCAAGTATGATAAATTAAGGGTATGAGAGCCCCAAAAATGTGTGTATTCTTAGTATGACTCATATCGCCACGAATAGGTAATAAGCATATAAAACTCGCTTGGCAAATGGAGTCTAGAGGTCACGATTTCAAGCACAAAAGTGGTTTTTATTTATTTTCTCAATGATTTTTTAAGAAAGAAAAAAAGTTAATCAATGGAAACTTTCACAGATACTTTTAGTCATAAAACAATATTTTTTAAAAGCCATCTCTTACGTTACGTTACCATCTCTTGCGTTCATTGAAAATAAAGTCTTTTAATGGTTCACGCTTATATTTTTATGAGGTAATTATCAATTTAATTTTAATTCTACTCAATGGAAACGGTAGGAAAAGCTTCAATTTATCCAAAACTTATTTTTGGATTTATAATGTAAACCGATAAAGATTAATCGAAAATAGTGATTTAGCGTTAACTTCGCCTTAAACAGCTGTTAAACTGAAGTTAACTCCCTAGCTACCATTTTTTTTTCAAATTTGACTAAAAATTCCAACTTCTTTCTCATCTTTCTTTGAATATTAGTATCGTAATATTTTGACCAGTGGTGGACTTATACTTTTCCTAAGTATAGGCCACTTCATTTGCGCCGCCCCTTCCTGCTTCTTATAAGTTGCCACCCAGGCCGCGGCCTATATGGCCTATTGACTAATCCAGGACTGATATTAACCCGTTTTTGATGAATAAGTATTATTTTGGCGCCGATTATATTATTATAATATTATCGTTCAATTTGCCGAAGAAAATATTATTTCATGTTAATTTTGAATCGTTTCCACAAACAAATTACGTAGCCATAGAGCAACAATAATCGTATTGTCATTATAGAATGATAGACTTCGGAAAGCGGAAGTGTAATCTGTTATTTTCGTCTCATCCTATCGTCCTTCCGTACAATGTATAATCACGACAGTCATCCGCTGTCTTCAGTAAATACCATTCGTGTTTTCCCTCTGTCTGAAAAATAAATAATTTCAATGAAATTATTGAGGAAATACGACTTGAAATTATTGATTACTTGTGGTGGTTTAGGCTTCACGGCGAGCGTGTCCGGGCGCAAGGCCGATTACAGTTCAGAGTACAGGTCTGGGCGTGCGATCAAGTCAGTGCCATCGAGCAATGACAGTTTGCAAATAACAAGTAATAAACAGGGTGATTAGACTATTTTGACAAGTGAAGGTTCAGCACTGTTTTAAAATATGCGCTTTTGCCATACAATTCAAACTACTGATTAACTAACCATTACGCCGTTTCTCCACAGGGGTAGGCAGAGAAGATTGACCATCACACAAAACACTCTTTGCTACATTACTCTTCACCAAATAAATAATTATGCAATTTTAGAGGCAGGGAAGGAAAGCGGAAGGGGGCAAAGAAAGGAGGAGGGCGGGGAAAGTGGAACGCGGGAAGAGGGGGGAACACGTGAGAGGGGGAAAGGTACAAGGGGAACTCGGGAAGGAGAGGAGGCGGGAGGGGAGGGGGACGCAGGAGGGGAAGGGGAGGAGGAAGGGGAACGGGAGGAGGAAGGGGAACGGGGACGAATGGGAAAGGACACGCAGGGAGAAACAATTTCTTTATTTAAGTGGCATTGAAATGCATGCCGAGAACTCACTAGTTTATTTATAAGATACATGATATTTAATTAAGACATTTACATAGAGTAGATACATTAAATCACCATACCTACTAGGTGGCCGCCTGTTTCATGGTGACCAATGAAATATAGTTATTTTGTGTGAAGTAGAGAGTAATAAAACATAATATATGGTACTAGTATATAAAGATGCAGAAAATTGAAAAAATATATAATAGAAAGTGGAGGACAGATGGAGAAAAGACTAGATTAGTTTATAAAAATATACTTACCTAACTTTTTTTTATGTGTGTTTGCTTGCACACATACACATATGTACATAGGTGCATACATATATACAATATAACATATACGATATTATGGTAATAAATCTAAACGAAACACGAAACAGAATAAGACACAGAAAAATATAATGGCAACAGTCTGTGTCAACAATAGTGGCCACAACAGTGAGGTATAGAACTGGCAGAGGAAGGGTGAAAGTAGACTGAACGCTGTAGAAATGAGATTCCTGGGGCGTATGAGTGATAAAACCATGTATGATCATGTGAGAAACGTGGAGATCCGCAAAGTAATGAATAAGATTAAGAAAGGGACGCTCCGAAGGTTTGGGCATGAATGAACAAGGAAAGGTGTGTAAGGAGAGGGTTCATGGGGTGAGGTTTGTCTAGATCTTGGAGGCGGATGACCAGGTCACACTGAACCCCAGATTCCTACCCACCCCTTAAACCCTTTTCCTTCCCTGAACTCTCCTCTCCTTCCTTTCCTTAAAAAAACCCTCCACACAGCATCCCGAAAGATGACATTGGCCCTGAGGGAAATTATTTTCCTCAGGGCCTCCTGTGTGGAGCTCATGTAAAAAAAAAAGGAGAACGTATGACACAAATGTGAATGGTAAACGAAGTCGGGGAAGCCCGAGAAAGACATGGCACGACCAAGTGAATCAGATACTTGAGTCGGGCCATGTCAACTATACTTCAAGAGCCAGAATAATAGAAGAGCATGTATGAAACGATGTATGAATGTGAAAAAGGCAAGGAGTGTGTGCCAAGACCGAGTTGTTTGGCGGTCCGTCTGTCTGCCTACCCCTGCGGGAAACTATGTGATGGTTAATTAGTTAGTTAGTACATTAATAATCATTTTAAATATTACTTTGGAGAACCACTTTTCACTCTCTAAAATATTATTTTTTAAACTTTTTAAATTTTTTGTAACCCAATACCGAAAATTTGGCTTACATTCTCCTCTACTGTAATTATATTTGAATGATTTGTACAGCACCGTTTTTATGACAAAGCACCTCAAGGGAACTGATTCTATGCCATTATTTGTATCCAGATTAAAGCAGTACCAAGAGCAGTTCCTGCCTGTGTTCCAAGATGCTCAGGTCCAGGAAGTCCTGCAGGCTCTTCCCGGAGCCGGACGACTATTGGCCACCATCACCAGGGCTATTGACACTCCTCAGCTGCATCAGATAGTTCGTAAGTCCATTTTATATTACATACTAACTGAAGTCCCCGGAGTTGCCTGAATCAGATGTTGACTATAATTTTCGACTTATCTTGTACATCAAGTATGCAAAATATCACCAAGAAGTGTCTAAATTCTGCTTTAAGTGAAAGAAAATGAGATGCGGGTGGTTTTTCGAAATCTTTGTGTACAAAGTGTCTGGAAACTCAAGTACAAGTGGGAGACTGGTGAATCTACATCATATTTGAAATCGATTTTGTAGTAGGTATTTTATGATTTGAGCTTTCGTTGTTGAGATAATCGAGAAAAGTTAGAATTTTTTTAGGTTCAATTTGAAAATAATCGGTCGCAAAGGGCTTAAAGTCAGCTGTGTAATGTCTTTTAAAATACGTCGAAGAGAAGACCTTGCTCTAAGAGTTTTTTTTTAACCATTTAGTTTATTTTATTAATTACGTAAGCAGTTTTTCTTCCAATCCAGACCCCCCCCCCACCCCCCTTGGTGAGATAAATTTGGGCCACTTCGTATATTCTTTTCAAGTAACGTGAAATTTTGATGCCCCCCCCCCCCTCTTTTGAGCTCACGTAATTAATGTAAGCCCCCTTAGTTGCCGAAAAAAAAAAATTAACAAAAGGCTTAGAGGAAACACAGTCATCGAGAAATTTGAATAATAGATATTTTATCAAACTGCTCTGTCGCTGTTACCCCCTGAATACAAAACGAAAGAGACAACTTATCCTCAGGCTGATAATATCTAAATAAAATCGTCAATAGTGAGGTTTTTATACTCTCCATTTTTCTTCTCCAAACTGGACCGATTTTTATGATTTTTTTTACCAACAGTATTAATTAAAATATTCTATGTCTGTACTTTGCTTTTTTAAAATACATTCTCTGATTTGTTTGTTGATGGCGTTCAAACCAAGCAATTTCAAAGAAGTAACTTTAAAAAAATAACAAAACGTACCAACACGTTAGTGGTCGATACTTATCTATTTTATTTAAAAAAATATTAGTGGTAGTGTCAAAATCCAGAGAGAAAGTTGGGGAATATGGACAACATTTGTATAGACAAAACACCGGTTTCCTCTTAAGATCGAAAGTTTTTTGTGTTCTCAATGTGATATAGATTCACCAGTTTACCTCACCTCTTGTGCTACGAGTTTCCGGATACCGTGTATATAAATATAACAATACATTTTAATAATAAGAGTGTAAGCAATTATAATACTGATTCCAAAACTTTGTTTACAAATTTATGATTCAAAAGTTAACCAAGTTTTAATGTGTTCATATTGAATTTAAAGTGGAATTATGTAATCATTTGCTAACACTTCTGCTAAGGGTGCTCTCTTCCCTAACTTAGCGTTGGCTTAGTTTTTGATGGTGAAAGCAGCCGTCACCATTTTATTGTTTGTTTCTCCATTACTGTTTAATTTGTATAATATAAGAAACATTTTATGATTATTTTCTTGCAGAGTATGGTCTGAAAGTTTCTGATTTATTCAAGAATCCTGAGGATGTGAAAGACATATTGGTGTCGGAAATAAAAGTCAAAAGGAGTGCTTTGGACACCTTTGTGGACAGCAATCTCAAATTTGAAACTGTAAGTATAAAAATGTTATTATTTTACAAAACATGGTTTTAGTTTGAAAATTTGATGTCTTCGAAATATTATAGATGCTTTAGTTAAATACAGTGAGTAGATATCATCTTGGCCTTTGAAACAATTGAGCATTTTGTCTATTTGTGAGCCCAGAAAAAACTAAAGTATCAAGTGTATAAAATCTGCTTTAAGGTGCAAAATATCCTACTTACGAAACCCTTTTCGGTAATGGTTTTATTGCATAATGTAGCAAATTAAGTTTTTTATAAAATGACTAAAACATTTTAATAATAAAAAAAAAACAGGCTACTCGTATTTAACGGAAATTTCAACCTTATCCCCAACTACATAAGAAGTGTTATTGCTTGTGGCCCGATTCCGAATGTTGGTTCCATGACAGTTGATCTGCCGAAAATTGGCCCCCCGATGTACAACTAGCTTTTTCCCACGGCTTCGCTCGCATGGTATAAGGGGGTTCCCACTCCGCCTCCTTCACCTCCCCCCCTCTCCCCTATCCAACCCCCTCTTCCCCTCTCCCTCCGCCACCCCTGCATCAAATCACCAAAGTTTCATCGCAATCGGATGAGCGGTTTAGCAATGCGTAATTTCATGATACCAGAGCTCACTGTTGTACACAGAAACTATCGCGGGCATGCGCACATCAAATCCCCAAAGTTTCATCGCAATCGGATGAATGGTTTAGCAACGCATAGGCCCCATATGCACAAACCCAGAAAGAAACATATTTTGATTTTTATATATATGTAGATGTGCAATCGGTATAAGGAAAATACGATAAACCCATAGACATCCAAATTTAATAGACCAAAAGTTACAGATGAGGGGTAACCAAACTATGGAGGGTGAAGAGGGGAAGATGACTGTGATTTGTTAAAAAATAGGCATATCGCATTATAATATCACCATTTAGTTCTTAAAAGCAAAACTGCTTTTTAATGAATAGACCTTTTTACATGGGAGTACGAATTGCCCGCCACGTTATTATCATATTTGCGTAGTCGAAATCGGCAAAAGAAAGTTCGCCCTTTTTCACACGGGAATATTTTGTTGCCGTGTTTAGTTGAGACACTTTTACAAATGTTTCATAATTTACTTACCCCTGTAACTCACTGGAGAAACGCCCACATTCGCTACGTTCACATATATTAGGACATAATGTATAGCACAAGCTCTCACTTTTGTTCGTAAAATGTGCGATGTGACCAGCGCGCTGCTCAGGACAAGAATGATGACGTCACATTTTTTAGATTCAAGCGACACTCTCGTAGCCCGGCTGGCTCCAAGGCGGAGCTATAGCCGGCTCCATGGGGAGGGGGAAATAATACGTTTTTATCACTTAGGGCAGGTCCAGATTTATTCATATGTCCATGGATATACCTAATTACACAAAATAAAACTAAGTAATCTCAAAGGGGTGTGCAGAGAGGATGCACCGCTGAATAACAAAAGTATAAAACATATATTCATTCAAATGCATCAAGGAAAAATCTGCTTCTTATATGTGCGGAGAGGATGTATCGCCGAATAACAAAAGTATAAAACATATGTTCATTCAAATGCATCAAGGAAAAATCTGCTTCTTATATGTGCGGAGAGGATGTACCGCCGAATAACAAAAGTAGGGGGGGATTGGAGTGGGGATAGGGAAGGTGGAGGAGGCGCTGTGGGTACCCCCATAATACTATGCGAGCGAAGCCGGGGGCAAAAGCTAGTTTTATAATAAATATCATTTTGGGGGGCCAATTGTCGGTAGATCAACTGTTGAGTTGATCCGAATGTTACACAATGTGTGCATCACCTTAAGGCGAAGCTTATTGCTAATCACTATTTTAGATTAATCTTTACTATGAATTGGTTTACATTATAAATACTAAAAAATATGCTTTGGATAAATTTAAGGTTTTCCTACCATTTCCATTGAATAGAATAAAATTGTTAATTATTTCATAAAAAATGTATTTTTTCATTAGAAATGTATGAACGCCGCCTATAAGAATCAACTTTTTAAAAATACAATTTTATGCTTAAAATTATCTGTGATACTTTCCATTGATTAACTTTTTAGTAGGCGGAGAGGACAGACCACCAAACAACTTAACTTTATTAGCGCCAACTGCATTTAGTTCTCCATTAAGGGTATATTACCGCAAGCGCAGCATATTTAGGGATTTTTGATGCAGTTTTAAGAACATTTCTATATTGTTTATTAGAAAAAAATATTATGTTTTGAAAAAATAAACTATTCTTCTAAATGGTGCGTTAAAAAAACGTGTTAAAATGTTTAAAACAATTGCGTGAAAAAATATTTACAAAACCTCTAAAAATAGCTTAAAGTTCGATTATATCTTTTAATTCTAAATACAGGAGAATTATAAAAAATATACATTATCACCACATCAATGTTGTCTAAACGACTGAATAATAAAATTATTTTAAAAAGCATTAAAACAATGCTTAAATAAATAAAAACAGTTTTTCAATATCACGATATTGTTATTTTGTCTCACGCCATTATATAAACCAAGACACGAGTTATTTCCAGTCATTATGCGAGATGATTTCAGAGTGAAAGCACGTCAAATTTTACAAAAAATAAATACGTAAATGTGTAGGCACATAAGAAAAGGGGTCACACTAAAGGTTAGTCGTTATGTTATTGTGTTTTATTTCAGAACCAAGTTGACTTTTTTACTAGAACTTGCATTTCGCGGCCGCCTGTTTGCAACCAGCGGCATAGAATGGTTTAGAGTGCCCCTTTACCCGTATTTTCGTATTCCTAGTTTTATTTATTTACGTCCTACTGTGCTTTTACATAAATTAGGTAAAGATAAAGATATATATGGTATTGTTCACTTTGCAGACATATTATTAGTATTTTTCAGTGAACAAAAGATAATAATTGAGAATAGTAGGGAAAAAGTTTCATAATAACACGAAACGATCCTCACCATATATATATCTCCCAGTACGAATCTAACAAACCTTGTAGCAATAATTTATTTTTATTTATTTATCTATAATAAAATATATTTACAATGGTTTTATTTGTATGCCTGTCTCACTAGGGTATACCTGTGTCGAGACAGGCGTACATAAATGAATATAGTAGTTACAAGGATATTTCAGGTAAAATACATATTATGAATAGAATTAGAACAGAAGGGTGATTGGAAGGGTGGTAAATCTTTTAAAGAGAGTTATTTTATAAATGTTGGAGATGGAGTAATGAAATAAATTCTGCCTAGTCTATTTATAGGTTAAATTTGACAGGATTCCATTATTTTCGTTTGTTTTATATGGGTTAGGTTGTATGTGAATAGTTATTTCTGTCTATGTGTGATTTATTTTACAGATATGTGTGATAGTGTGGCGTCCAATACTTATAATCCATTTTTTAATATCTTGTTTGAGTTTTGTAAAGGAGTCACTTTGTCTGATCGTAGTTGGTAGTGTATTGTATAGTTTGCAAGCTATGTATTTAGAGTGTCTTTGCCCGAAGGTGGTTTTGAAAAAAGGAGTTTGGAGAAGTTCGTTATTTGTGGCTCGGGTATTGTGTATTGTTTGTGTAGCTTTGTATGGTGTTTTGTTGTTTTTGTGTAAATTAAGTAATATGGATCTTGAGTAGAGCTGTTTTATGTCCATAACGTTTAAGGAATTGAAGATAGTATCAGTGCTGGTAGTAAGCGGCATTTTAAGAATTATTTTTATGATTAGTTTTTGTGCTTTCATGATGGGATCAAGGGCATTGGAATATGCATTACCCCAGGCTAGAATTCCGTATTCGATGTGAGATTGGCACAATGAGTAATATACTGTTTTTAAAAGTTTTAGGTTAAGGAAATTGCGTGTTTGCTTGAAAAAGTATATAGATTTTCGGATTTTGTTTGTAGTATTATGTATATGTTGCTTCCAATTCAGGTGTGTATCGAAGGTTACTCCTAAATATTTGATAATGTTTACTTGCTCTAGGCATGGGCAGTCACAGTTTCGGTTTAGAGATGAATTTTTACATTTGTGTATTTTTAATGGCGGGGCTGGGTTTGACTTTGGGATATTGGTGAGACTAGACAGTAAGTATTTGGTTTTCTGTACATTTAGAGTTAATATGTTCGAGCCAATATTTTACCTGTTGAATTTCTTCCTCCGCTTTGGAATATGCGGTAAGCCAATCTCTTGCTTGGAAGAGTAGGACAGTGTCATCGGCGAAACTGACAATAGTGGCATCGATATCTAGGTTGCATAACTCGTTAATATATATTAGGAAGAGCGTTGGACCTATAACACTGCCTTGAGGGACCCCGTAACTAATGGGCAAATTCTGGCTCTTTGTGGTATTGAGTTTAAGGCATTGGGATCTGTCAGATAAGAAGCTGGAGAGGAGGCCTAATTCTTTGTTCCTAATATTTATATTTAACATTTTGCGTTTTAGTTTGCTGTGTGAGATTGTATCAAATGCTTTACAGAGGTCGAGAAATACCGATAGACATTTCAAGCCCTTATCCAGGTGGCCAGAAATATGGTCAGTGACCGTGGCTATAGCATCATTGGTGCTTTTATGTTTTCTGAATCCAAATTGCCGCGGCGATATTAAGTTATTGGTTTCCAGATATTCCATGAGACTATTATTGACGATCTTTTCGAATACTTTTGAGAGGGAATTTAGCAACATAATAGGACGATAATTACTAATATCAAGTTTGGAGCCAGTTTTAAAAATAGGGATAATGAGACCTTGTTTTAGAATGGTGGGAAATAGCCCTTGGCGGATGCTAATATTAAGTAGATGCGTTAATGGTTGAAGTATACCAGGGGCAATTTTTTTAAAAAAATTGTTAGATATTTCATCAATGCCGGTTGATGAAGAGTTTTTGAGCGAGTTTATTACTAAAGAAACTTCTTTCTCTGTAATCGTTTTAAGAACAAAGCAATTAAAACTACCAAATGTGAATAACCAACAAATTGTGCTATTTCATATTGAAAAATGTTAGTTCACATTCCTGCCGCAAGTTTTTAATGAGAACTATGGAATATTATATGAATATTTTCAGAGACCTAGGTATAATGCCAGTAGCCGAAATAACAAATGGTAATATTTTTATAGTCTGAGAGTGCCAAATTCTTTTAATCTCATTTCCTAAATCTATGTATTTTCTAATTTTTCAGAAACTGTTTTTTTTTAATATTACAGGAATTTGGAATAGCTACCTACATCAATGATATAAGTTATTTTTTTAATTTTGTCATGTAAAACTATATCAGGTCTATTATGACTAATTGTTCTGTCTGTTAGTATAGTTTTATCATAATATATTTTATAAAAATCATTTTCTAAAATGAATTTGGTTCATATTCATAATATGGTAGTCAATCGTACGGTCAAGTATTACGGAAGTCAATCAAGTTATGTTTAATTACCAAACTTTGGTGGATTATTTTTAAAACCTGATTGTGCCTAAATGTATACTCGGACGGCGCTAATATAGAACATCCCGATATAATATGTTCTATAGTTTCCGGAAAAGCCAAACATTTTCTACATAAATCATCAATTTGATTTATATCTTTGATTATATGCTTCCTATAATTTTTGTATTAATGACTCTATCTTGAATGGCAAGCATAAATCCTTCTATTTCTGCGCTCAACTCTCCAATACTCAACCATTTGTTTGACGAAAGTTTGTCAACATACGTTTGGTTGAGATAATTGAAGTGTTTTGCATGAATAATTTTATTTGACCAGGAATCTAATAATTCCTGGTTAGTATTTATAAGAATTTTGGCATTCTCGTCATATAAATTAAAAGGTGTAATGTTTATATCTGCCTTGCAAATTATTTTGTGCATTTCTGAGCTATTGGCTATCCTATGGAAAAAATTTCTAAGCATTTCTATCTGATTGTGTTTCAAAGATGTTATTTTGATTACACCTCTACCTCCTAAATTTACTAACTAACTAACTAACCATCACGCCGTTTCCCCGCAGGGGTAGGCAGAGAGGACGGACCGCCAAACAATTTGGTCTTGGCACACACTCTTTGCCTCACTCACATTCATACATCGTCTCATACATACTCTTCTATTATTCTGACTTTTGACATGGCCCGTCTCAAGTATCTGATTTACTTGATCGTGCCATGTCTTCCTCGGGCGTCCCCGACTTCTTCTACCATTCACATTTGCATCATATATTCTTTTAATTTCTAGGTAAATTAATTCGTTCTATAGCTGAATTTGGATGATGGCAATTAAAATTTGTTAACGTTGTTCTAATTAATCGTTCTAAACTATCTAAATCTTATTGGACCATTTAATTATGCTAAATGAGTACGTTAGTAGAGGTATTGCCCAAGTATTTATTGCTTTTACAAAATTTTTAGCAGATAGATTGCATTTTAAAAATTTTCTGATCCTAGTTTGAAATTTAATCCTAATATCATTTTTAATACTAGTGTGATCTAATCTATTCGATTGCGGGTATCCTAAATATTTATAAACCTCACCCCCTTTCATACTTTTAATTTTGAAATTTCTAAATATACCCTCGTCTCCATCAACAATTTTGCCTTTCTCTATATGGATCGTTTTTATCTAAACCAAAAGTCATTTTAATATCATCTGAAAAATTTTAACTACCTTAATCATTTTCTCTAAATTTGATTCAGAATTTGAAAATAATTTTATATCATCCATATATAATAGATGTGAAACTATACTAATCTCTCTTGTATTACCGTTAATTTTTATTCCAAACTTGCTTTTAATTAACATTTTAGACAGAGGATTCAATGCTAAGCAAAATCAAAGAGGACCCAATGAGTCTCCTTGAAAAATCCCTCTTTTTATTGAAATGCCCGGTACTACTATTTTCTTACCTTTTAAATTTACTAGTAAATCTGTATTCCAAAAGGACATAATATTTTTCAAAAATCTAATTATAATTGGTTTAACTTTAAACATTTTGATTAGCCACGAGTGCGGGACACTATCAAAATATAACTTTTATTTAAATATATAATTTTTATATATAAAAATTATATATTTAAATAAAAGTTATATTTTGATATAATTTTTATATATATAACTTTTTGTAAACAATAATAATAAATATTGAAAATGACCGATATTTTATTTATCTTTCCAATATATTCAGATATAATTATGATCACATATTACGAAAATAATGCGAAATTGAATACCGTATTGTTTTGACATCTGTCAATGAAGAACTAATGCCTACCGTCCAGCAGTGTAGTTGGTTGTATCGAATAATTTATCAAACAAGTTTGATCAAAATCTGATAAAGAGTCATAAAATCATGAGCTCCTCCTCCAATAGGTAATGTTTCTATCTAAATTTACCTAAAACATGCGCATTCAATTTAATAAACATAATTTGAAAGATGCCCAATATTTAACGTTTCATGTTCAAATCTTACTCAAGTGTACCATCTAGTCTAGATTCTTCGCTGCTCTGACTTCGTCGGTAGCGCGCAGCGGTTCCCCGTTCGAGCATACCTCATACTTCCCCACCCCGAAATATTATTTCGGTTTTGGTAAATTACCCCTTAATGGAGTTACGTGGATTTACCCTTCTTTCAATATCTCTATCAGACTTCTCATCTCTCATAAGCATACTACCCAGATTCTCTCATCCAAACTCATCCACCTGCTCCAAGTATTCATCATTCACAACTATATTGCACACTGTTTTCGTACTCTCTTTTTCAAACATCATGGCTTGAGACTTACTTACATTCATCATTAACTCATTCTTCATACATACTTCGTTCATCCTAGACAAGAGAGACTGTATAAAATTATTCACGAAATAAATAAAAATCACTTTGCACTTCAAATCATGACCTCAAGACTCCATTTGTCAAGCGATTTTTATGCCTATTACCTACATTCGTGGCGATATAAGGCACACTAAGAATACATTCATTTTTGGTTTGTTTTCCTTTTAATCAATGATATGTATTTTTGTTTAGATTGTAAAAGAGGTATCTTCTAGTCAAAAGCTGTCATGTGAAGCAGACACACTGAAGAACTTCTTCAACTCTACCAATGAAGAAGATATTGAGCTTGTTCTCAGCAAATTCTGTGCCATAAACCCAAAAGATATGGAAAATATTATCAAACATTTGGCTATGGAGATAGATCTGAAGAAATTCCTGAAAATCGTAAGTATTTTTAGCACAACTTTCTTTCCATCGTGTTGTGTAGTATAGTAAAATAATTTTAAGGAAACGAACGACGTGTATTTGTTTCTTTTTATTTTTAACTTAATTTTAATATTTTAATAAATATTCATCCTAAACTTGCAGAAAAGTCAATAGATGTCTCATATTAAATAAAAATAGATAAATTTATCCAAGACACTATCTAGATAGCATTTAGTTGGGGTTTGAATCTTGCAATCATATGCAGCCAATCAAAAAATGCATTAAGAAATTGAAGATATTGTTGGTAGTTCTCAGTCGAAGTATGATACAGTTAAATATGACCGAATCGGATAGTGACACATTAGCTCAGTTGGTAGAGCACTGCCCCGGTAAGGGTTCTAGTCCTAGATGTGACCGTATCCTTTTCTGGCTTTTCTGTTTCAGATTTTAAATTGAGTTTCGTTAATATTGTCTAATTAAAACATCTATTTGTTCTGGAGCTGTATTTTATTGCAATGCATTTTCAAAACATTTGTTCTGCTGTATGTTTTCTAGAACAACCTCCGTGGTCGAGGGATATGGCTCTCGACTAGCGATCCGGAGGTCGCAGGTTTAGATACCTACTTGTGCAAATAAATTTTGTTTGACTGATTTGTGCTATTTCACAGTTTAATCATCATTATCATTACATAGTATAAAATGAAGTCGCTCAAAATGTATGTGCGCATAGATATTTTAAACTACGCGACGGATTTTCATGCGGTTTTCACCAATAGGTAGAGTGATACAAGAGGAAGGTTTATATGTATAATACATGCTTATTATAGTAGAGAAAAGCCGAGAAATTCAAATATTCAAAAGGCAGCGGGCAGCGGCAGCTGGCAAGCGGGAGGTGTGAATTTTATAAAGGTCGGGTAATGGCGTTGTGTTTCGTTAGCCACAGCAACGTGTGGCCGGGTTTGCTAGTTTAAAAATAATTGAATGTATATTTGGGGCACATTCTAGAGTGGAAGATATGGAATGTTTCAGTATCGCCTGGTATGAGACCACCATTCATAATAGCGACGTTGCTTGAAATGACTTTAGCCATGTTTGATGACTAGATCTGAATAGACCATCATCCTTCTGTATGTTGTTACTGTTACTACCCTGTAAAGTTTCCCTACATAAATGTTTGAATTTGACTAAAGGTCATTAAAGTGGGACCTTTGGTTTTTTTCTATTAATAATTTGGAAGAAGCAGGGATTGCAGGGAGAATTGCATATTATATTAATTTTCTCTTTCAGATTGGTGAAGTCCTCAACAAATTAACTGGAAGTGATTCCGTATCCAACCTGGGAGATATGCTGGACGCAATGCTGCGACTTTCTAGCATAGAGAATTATGTACCCAAAGAATTACAATTTCACAAATGGCTCCCCAGCATTATGGGGGAAGCTAAAAAAATCAAGTTTACCGACTTTTCTTATGTTGACATGAACATGTAAGTTGAAATTCCCTAATCATCGCCAACATAAGTTATTGTGTATCTACTACAAGACGAAAACTTACTCACTTTACCTCGACGGCCGGCGTAGTGCAGCGGTAAGGCACTTGACTAGCATTCCGAAGGTCGCGGGATCGAATCCCGGCGTGGCAAATAAATTTTATTTGATTAATTTGTGTATTTCACAATTTATTCATTTAAAATAATATATAGTATATTTGCTGCACGTTCCAGAGTGGAAGATACTCAGCATCTCCCTGGTGTTTTTTTGAATTTCAGAATTGAAACGTTGCTTGAAATGGCGTCCGCTGTGTTTGGTGACCAGATCTGAATAGCCAGGTACTTCCCCACCTTCCTCTTCCCTATCTCCTTCCCCTCCCCACTACCTTCAGCCTCACAACATACCCCAATTATGGATGCCATAGTCTCACTGGCCCCAGACGGGAGCAACTCTTGTGCGGTATTAATGTAAAAAAAAAAAAAAAAAAAACCAGGAAGGATAAACCGCCAGTGTCTTGGTAAACATCCCTTGTTGCATTCTCATTCATACACACTCTTCTGTTATTCTGATTCTTGACATGGCCGTCTTCAAGTATTATTTGTTTCACTTTTCACGACTTCTTCCCGTAAACCTCATGGGTTGATCCATAACATTTAAATTTGGGAGGCGGGAATGGGTACCGCCGCCCTGGGAACTTTTATTGGATAAACAACACCTCTACCATAGGTCACCCCAAGTGGTTGGCTACGTTTGGTGATTTAGCAGGGGTGCCCGTTCATGACCAGGACACACTGAACCCCAGATTCCTACCCACCCCTTAAACCCTTTTCCTTGCCCGTAATCTCCTCTCCTTCCTTTCCTAAAAAAAACCCTCCACACAGCATCCCCAAAGATGATATAGGCCCTGAGGGAAATTATTTTCCTCAGGGCCTCCTGTGTGGAGCTCATATAAAAAAAATAAAGCTTTTTGTTCTAGACTTCCAATGTATCAGTGCTAGATTAGTTAAATGGGTACTGCTGCCCTGGGAACCATTTATTTTATAACCAACATCTCTGCCATAGGTCACCTCAAGTGGCAAGCTACGATTGGTGATTTAGCCTTGTCTTGTCTTGATAGTGGATGCGTCTGCCCATCACATACCATCAGAGACTGATTGAGGGAAACCCTTTGAACTCTGCAGTTGGACTCTCAACCCATTGCCTTGCACTGCAGTGGGAGGGGTGGATTCATGCGCCTGTCACTCCTGGAGACACTGGCCCCCAAATTACTACCCACCCCTCATACCCTTATTCCTTCCAAGTACTTCATCTCCTTCCCCTCCTTAAAATACCTTCCATAAAGCATCCCGAAATATAACTCAGGCCCCAGGAGAATTTATTTTTCTCAAAGTTTAAAAAAAAAAAGAAAAAGATTTGAAAGCAAGATACTTCCCTCCTCACTTCTTTTAAACTCAAAACATACTCCAATTGGGGTTGCCATAGTCCCACCGGCTTTGTGCAGTTTAATTTAACACCGGTAATGGGCACCGCCTCCCAGGGAACCATTTATTTGATAACCAAAACCTCTGCCATAGGTCACCTCAAGTGGTTTGCTACCTTTGGTGCCTTAATGGGTTTGCCCGGGTTCATGGGGTGAGGTTTGTCTGGGTCTTGGAGGTGGATGACCTGGACACCCTGAACCCCAGATTCCTACCCACCATCATACCTTTTTCCTTCCCAGAACTTTATCTCTTTCCCTTCCTTAAAAACACCTTCCACACAACATCTCCAAAGATGATACAGGCCCTGAGGAAAATTGTTTTTTTTTTTAGGGCCTCCTGAGTGAAGCTAATGAAAAAAAAACAATTTTTTTGTTCTCTAATTCTTTTTTTTGTCACACCACTTGTTTGCTTTCCATGAAAATATTTATAAACAAGTTATAAAATAAGAAATAAAAATATTCTGTTTTATTTTCAGTGTGTACAGATTGCTGAATCTCTTCGAACCCTTATTCAAAAACTCTGAATTTTACAAGAAGATTTACAACGCATTGGAAGTTTTGTCTTCCACATTCACAACTCTGCAGTCTTTATTGGACAATAAAGTTGAGCATCGTCACCCACAATCTAATATGACCCATACTGAGTCTGTTGGAAGCACTTTGAGGATATTACTGGAGTCCGACAAGGGAGGCAAAAACCTCACAGATAATTTTTACAAGCTTTCAAAGAAAGTGGAACTATTTACCATCACTGTAAAGTCTGTTTTAAGAGATGGCTCTCTTGGAAACGCAAACCCTACGGAAATGTGAGTATATATACAATGTGTCCCGAAACTCGTAGTACAAGCGGGAAACCAGTGAATCTACATCACGTAGAGAACCCAAAAAACTTATTTTTTCGATCTGAGCATTTTTTATTTTTTTTTACTATTTTTAAATTTTTTCAGCAACTAAAGGGTTAAAAAAAACTTTCGAGCCTGGTTTACCATTCGATGCATTTTAACCGGTCAGCAACCTAAGCAGATATAAGCGTTAAAAATAGGACAGCAGTCAAGTACAATAAGCGTGTTTATACGTCAGCGCGTGTGTTTCCATAGAAATCGTTATAACTCCGTTATTGTTTTAGTTACATCCCTAAAACAAAAAATCAAAGGTCGATAGTAGATCAAGCTGCACATTTCTATCCAGTTGTCTATGGAAATACATAACAGGAATCAGCTGTCAATCGTGTAGTTGAGGAAAATATTTACCCGCGCAAATTTGCTACCGGAAGCTCCACCGCGCTCCACATTTTAAATTTTTATTAAATATTTTTATATGAAATGATAAAAAAGTGAGGTGACAAAAGTGTTTATTACACATATATACAATAGAATAAGTATTGTTGTTTGCATAATCTGTAATTTTAGTACCGTTTTCACATAAAAACATCACGTGAGTCATTTTTACCTATTTTTAATGTTTGCGATCTAAATTTTAATATTTACAAATGCTTATATTTATTTGTAATATAATAATTTGAAAGCCTATTTTGCAACCTTTCTAAAACAGTTTTTACTATTCGGCTACGTTCAGAAATATTTCATTTATAGAGCTTTAATTGTGAAGCGGTTATAACTAAAAGTTTTCGTAAAATGTCATTTCGTTTAAGACACCAAAAGCTAACATTCTCGAAAATTCGGAGGGGTTAAAAGACATTACACATCTGATGTTAACCCGCTAGTGACCGATTTTTTCAAATTTGATCAAAAAAATTCCAACTTCGGATTCGATTTATTCGAAAACGAAAGCTCAAATCAAAAAAATTATATCACAAATCGACTCCGAATCTGATGTAGATTGACCAGTTTTCCGCTTGTACTACGAGTTTCCGGACACCGTGTATAATAAATATTCCCTTCCAGAAATTTTTATTCGAATTTAGTAAAAGAAATGTTAGTTGAATGTTTTGTGGGCAAGTCTGAGTATCCGAAGTAAGCTCAACATTTTAAAATATTGAAATTTTTCTTAACCCCCCAGGCAAATTTGTTCGCTTTTAAGAGAAACTGAAATAGGTCTCATAGAAATCATTGTGTCTCCCTTACTATCATGGTGAGAAATATGACCTAAATGGTATTAGAAAGAGAATTCACCACCATTTATATTCAAATCTAAAATTTAACCATCAAATAATTCAAATGTATATGTACCAAGTTTCCGACCGCAATTTGAAAAAAAATGTTGAAACTTTGTTAATTTTTTATTTATTATTTTTACATGAAATGACAAAAAAGTGAGGTGATGATAAAGTTTATAACACATTTGCCAAATAAAATACGTTTGTGTGTGTTTTTTTCAATATTCTTAATTTTAGTTAGAAAAAAGAGAACTGGCAGAGGAAGGATGAAAGTAAACTGAATGCTGTTGAAATGAGATCCCTGAGACGTATGTGTGGTAAAACAATGTATGATCGTGTGAGAAATGTGGATATCCGCAAAGAATGTAAGGCTGATGTAAGCATAATGAGTAAGATTAAGAAAGGGACCCTCAGATGGTTTGGGCATGTAGAGCGAATGAACGAAGGAAGTAGTGTAAGAAGAATATACAACGCGAATGTGAATGGTAGAAGAAGTCGGGGACGCCCGAGGAAGACATGGCACGATCAAGTGAATCAGATACTTGAGTCAGGTCATATCAAGTCAGAATAATAGAAGAGAATGTATGAGACGATGTATGAATGTGAGTGAGGCAAAGAGTGTGTGCCAAGACCGAGTTGTTTGGCGGTCCGTCCTCTCTGTCTACCCCTGCGGGGAAACGGCGTGATCGTTATTTAGTTTAGTTTTTTAGTTAGAAAAAACATAAGGTGAGCCATTTTTGAAACTTTTTTATGTTTGCATTCAAAATTTTAATATTTAAAAAGTTGTATGTTTATTTTGATTAAAAAATTAGAAAATTTATTTCATCACCTTTCAAAAACAGTTTTCAGTTTTCAGATACATTCAGAAATATTCCATTTATTTGGATTTTATTACAAAGCGGACATATTTTGATCATCAATTTATAGTCTGGCCTAGCAGTCGGAAGGTCTTAGGTAACTTTCTTGGTAACGTCAATTTTCAAAATAAACTTCTAGAGGGTCGAAGTATTTTTCTGCTTTGCCTAGGCCATATTATTACTAAACCATCATCCAAACTTCCTGTCAGTTGTTTTCTTCGTGATGATTCTTACTGCTTTTATTTTCTCTAATAATAGTACAACCAAAAACAAAAAAAACTGTTCCCTAGCGTCTTCCGGCGTAGCTAGCCAACAATGAACTACTAATAAATCATGCCCTTTCTGCGTATGGCAAGATACATACATCTGCGCACCTTCTTTTGCTTGCAGTCTTTTTTAACTCATTTTTATTCCCTTCCAGTATGACTTCAATATCCCAATTTATAATGGACGCCCTGCCCAAGAAGACGCAACACGACACCTTCTTCTACCTGACGCTGCTGAACCGCCTGGTGGTTGGGGGTCTCCAGTCGGCTCGCCTCCACTTGGACATGGAACACATCCTGCTCGGGGCCTGTCGGAGACACCCTCAAGGGGTCCAGCTCATCGGGAAGTTGGGGCCTGACACGGTGGCCAGGATTGTCGATGGGTTTTCAGATGCGGATAGAATACAAGTAAGGGTTATTCTTTACGGGTAGTATGTTTACGAGAGATTTGAAGGCTAATAGAAATATTGAAAGAAGAGTAAATGCAGGTAACTCCATTAATGGAGTACTAAATGCCATTGACGCCAATAAAAAACTGTCAAAAGAAGCGAAGCTAGCAGTCCACAATGGAGTGCTGGTACCTGCCTTGATGTATGACAGTAAGGCGTGGAACTGGCAGAGGAAGGATGAAAGTAGACTGAATGCTGTTGAAATGAGATTCCTGAGGCGTGTGGTGGTAAAACCATGTACGATCGTGTGAGAAATGTGGAGATCTGCAAAGAATGCAAGGCTTATGTAAGAGTAAAGAGTAAGATTAAGAAAGGGACCCTCAGATGTTTTGGGCATTTTTTTTTTTTTTTTTACATTAACTCCACACAGGAGGCCCTGAGGAAAATAATTTCCCTCAGGGCCTATGTCATCTGGGATGCTGTGTGGAGGGTCTTTTTGAGGAGAGGAAGGAATGAACATTGGTCTTGAAGAGACCCATGTTGTAGGAAGGAGGAAACACAGAGGCCGGCAAATCATTCCACAGCCGAGCTGTTGAACATAAGAACGAGTCGAAGAAACGACCCGTTCTCATGTGACTAATGTCAACTGTGTACAAATGTTGGGCACGCGTTTGGCGTGTTTCCCGACTATGCACCGGTGCCGAAGGGATCAATGATGCTAGTTCCTCGGAGCATCTTCCATTGTAATACCGGTAGAATAAGGATAGCATTCCCACCCGACGCCTGTGCTCTAAAGATTGCAATCCGTCTGTTAAGATGGGAGAATCTATCAAACGGACCGCCCGTTTCTGCACAGAGTCGAGGGTATTTTTCAGGTATTTTGGAGCTCCAGACCAGAGGTGGCTGCCAAATTCAACCGTGGGGCGCACTTGCGATTTGTACAGGGTTAGCAGTTGTGTACTTTTAAAGTATCTGCGGGCCCTGTACAGTACGCCCAGTTTTTGGGAGGCTAACTTTACTCTGGCTTCGATGGAGCCCCCATACCTGAGCTGGTCACTTAGGGTTACACCAAGCAAATCAATGGAGGGCCTGTTCGGAAGATTGCTTCCGTTGAAAGAGACTAGATTTTCATTGCGATCCCTTTTAGACGTAATCAGACAAGATTGGGTCTTTGAAACATTAAATTCAACGAGATTATTTTTACCCCAAGAGAAAACACTCTCGAGGTAACCGTTCATTCTTTGCTTCAAAGCCTTACGAGCTGTTGGAGTTTGTGAGCCCTTTGGGGGCTTGTCAAACAAAAAGCTATCATGAACTGTACTGTCATCCGCGTAGCAGTGAATTGGTGCACATGACAAAAGGTCGTTGATGTGCAACAAAAACAGAGTTGGAGACAGAACCGATCCCTGCGGGACGCCAGCATTTATCGAGTGAGAGGAAGAGGTGAAACCATCGACTACCGTCTGAATCGACCTCTCCCTCAAGAAGTCAGCAATCCACGTACACAAGGATGCGGGAAGTCCGTAAGAATGCAGTTTGTTGACAAGTCCTCGGTGCCAAACCCGGTCAAAGGCCTTGGATATGTCCAGTGCAACCGTTTGGGTCTCACCGAAACGTTCCAGGCATCGCCCCCAAACATGCGTCACACACGCGAGAAGATCACCGCACGAGCGGTTCCGCCGGAATCCGTATTGACGGTCGTTAATAATTTTGTTCTTCTCGAGGTATGTGAGCAGTTTGTCGTTGTTCACACGTTCCATCACCTTAGACAGAACTGATGTAATCGCTATGGGGCGGTAGTTGGCCGGGTTGGAGCGGTCACCCTTCTTTGGAATAGGATGGATAACCGCTTTTTTCCAACCAGAGGGCACAGAGCCAGTCTTCAGGGACAGTTTAAAAAGCTTCGTCAAAATTGGAGCTATTTCTGCAGCGCACCTTTGCAGTACCAGGGCAGGTATTCCGTCAGGCCCACTAGCTTTATTAACATCAAGCCCTCGTAAAACATGGAGTACTTCCCGATGCCGGATCCTCAGCTTTTTCATACGAAAACCGCAGTGAGGAACCGACGTCGGGACAGCACCTTGGTCATCGAGGGTTGAGTTATCCGCAAACATTTTACCTAGTAAGTTAGCCTTTTCGGTGGCGGTGTTTGCTAGTGAGCCGTCAGGTCTGGTAAGAGGTGGCAGACTGGATTTGCAGAAATTGCGACCTATTGAGCCCGCAAGCGACCAGAATTGCCTGCTGCCATGCGGGCATGCAGTCAGCTTTCTGCTGATCTGCTGGTCGTGCTCGAATTTTGACCTATTTATGATTCTCTTGGTTTCCTTTGCCATTTTGTTGTAAGCTGTTCTGTCTTCGGATATTCTAGATGTGTTGTAGGCTCGGTAAGCCGCGTTTTTTCGTCGCACTGCTTCAGCGCATTGTCGACTGAACCACGGCTTTGAGCCTACACCAGTTTCCTTAACAGTAGATTGGATGAAGCCATCCATCGCGGATGTGATGACCTCACCAATTTCCTGGGCACATCTTGAGGGATCCGAAGTCCGAAAACAGACAGCTGACCATGGGAAAGCATTAAAATGTGCCCGCAGACCGAACCAATCTGCTGACCTATAGTGCCACACTTTTCTCTTCAGCCTCTCGTTTGGTGGTCATGTAGAGCAAATGAACAAAGAAAGTAGTGTAAGAAGAATATATGACCCAAATGTGAACGGTAGAAGAAGTCGGGGATGCCCGAGGAAGGCATGGCACAATCAAGTGAATCAGATACTTGAGTCGGGCTACATCTAAAGTCAAAATAATAGAAGATGTCCTTATACTATACGATGTTTTTCTCTGTACTATACGATTCCTTATACTATACGATGTTTTTCTCTGTACTATACGATTCCTTATACTATATGATGTTTTTCTCTGTACTATACGATTCCTTATACTATACAATGTTTTTCTCTATACTATACGATTCCTTATACTATACGACTCAATTTGTAATACTGCTTGTATTTAATTATATTGCTTGTTCATGTTCTTGACAACCAATCAACACTCATTTTTAAAATGACACTTAACTTCAAAGAAAATCCGAGTTTCCGATTTTTCAAACCAGAGTTACATAGGACAGACACACAACCGTGAATATCTGAATTATTCACACAAGCAGTTCCAGTTTTGAAAATGACTCTTATATTCAAAGCAAATTTGAATTCACTGACGCAGGACGCACAGACCGAAATTAATATAATTTTTTATGATTGTTACATTTATGTATCCTTTACTATTCTTTTTCCTTGTTCCAGGCTTTCACGGGCAAAGTATTCCATCCAGGTCAGATGTTCTGCGATCTGACTCGCATCCAGACTCTCCTGAAGATGTCCCGCCAACAGGCGCTGGGGGTGAAGCCGCACCTGTGCAACAATGTCTGGAAGGCTTTTGTGATCGATGTCATTGACAGCTTCGGGGTTTATAATGCCAGCAAAACTGTGAGTAACCTATCGAATGAGGCAATTACTCAGTATGGATAGAAATTGATTATAATTACCTCCTGGATGAAATGTCCCTGTTGAAACTATCATTGTGGCCGGGTATATTTTACCCATTTAGATTATTGTAAATATTAGTGTTCTATATGTCAATATTAGTATTTTATATGAAGGAAATACCTAGTTTATATGTTATCTATGAAAATTAACCCCTCCGAATTTTCGCAAATATTCCGTTATAATGTCTCAAACGAAATGACATTTTACGAAAACTTTGTGTTATTACCACTTCACAATTAAAGCTGTATAAATGAAACATTTCTGAACGTAGCCGAATAGTAAAAACTGTTTTAGAAAGGTTACAAAATAAGCTTCCGAATTATTATATTACAAATAAATATTAACATTTGTAATATTAAAATTTAGAATGCAAACATTAAAAAAATGTAAAAATGACTCACGTGATGTTTTTATGTGAAAACGGTACTAAAATCACAGATTATGTAAACAACAATACTTATTCTATTGTATAAATCTATAATAAACACTTTTGTCACCCCACTTTTTTATCATTTCATATAAAAATTAACAATGTCGAGCGCGGTCGAGCTGCCGGTAGGAAATTTGGCGGGTAAAATTATTTGTCAGACTGCGCGAATGACAGAATATTCTTGTTATGTATTTCTATGGACAACTTGATAGGGATGTACGGCTTGATCCACTATCGACCTTTTACTTTTTGTTTTAGGGATGTCACTAAAAGAATAACGGAGTTAGAACGATTTCTATGGAGACACACGCGTTGACGTATAAACACGCTTATTGTACTTGACTGCTATCTTATTTTTAACGCATGTATCTGCTTAAGTTGGTGACCGGTTGAACAGTTATTTATTATAAAATTATCATATAATCATCAAAAATCTTTTTTTTAATATGATAATATAATCAAATAGTGAGTACTGTGGAACAAAGCTTATGTATTACTTAAATACTAAGTTTCATACATAAACAACATTTTAAACTTAAAAAATGAAACTTAGTATATTCGTGGCCATTGTGGCCGGATATAAGTTACCCGAGCTCTCTTCACAGACGTGTAAATTCCACCATAGCCGCAGCGACACTAAATAGAATAGCTAATACACTCAAACAGGTCAACGACAGCAGTTACTGAGAGCGCCAAATAATGCGCATATTTTGGTTTGAAGTTATTAGCATTTTAAATACCTTTGGGTATTAGATATGAGAATAGATAGAAGAATAAGAGGTATAGAAGGAAAAGATGGAGAGAATTAGGACTTATGTGGGACTATACCTGCCTCTGAAATCATCTGGAGAAAAAGAATGTTTGACTATTAATTCTATGTTTATTGTCAATGTGGTTAAGTGATTAATAAAATGAACCGTGTACTAATTTTTAAGGTATTTTTTTCCAGATTAATGATCTTGCATCTCTGGTTGTGTCTGAGACTCTTGGACACAGTGTCGAGTCGCAGTTTGTGACAGTTGGAGAGGTGGTTGGGAACATGAGTGCCCTGACCACCTTCATCCGGGACGCTGTTCTTGATGACGTTGAACCAGAAAGAATGCCAGTCGACTGGGAGAGCGTCTTCAATATATCCAACTTCAAGGAAATCAAAGATGTTGTACAGAAGAAACTGAATTCTTCTAAACTTATTTTGTAAGTAATTTTTATTTATTACTAGCTGGGGTACCCGGCCTCTCTCAGGGATTTGATATGAGACTGAACTGATATTCCCAAACATCCCAGACCATTCCTGAACATTCCACAACATTTCAAAATGTTCCAGGATATTCTGGAATGTTCTCGAAGGTTCTGGACTGTTCTTCGAGAGGGCGAAACTTCCGGTTTCTGAGTTTTCAGCGGCACGCACATTGTAGTACACTTTCTTTTAGAATATATATTGATTACCCTGCAATCTTCTACTTCTAGTTTAAAGCTCTGCAAATACTTTTAACATCAAAATATATTATTTATTAATGAGCTTGCGCACATGCAAAACTTCAACTTGGCATGATTTGAGGAAGCGGCCCTAAGGGAATTGTAGTGTATATGAACATGTATGTAGTTTCTAATTCGTTCAACAGATGTCGTTAGTATGGGTAGTTAAGGTGTCCGACCAACTCAACAATATGCAACTTCATCACCTCCTGTGAAAAGACTTTAAAAATTATGAAAAAAAAATGGTTAAATGTTTTATGTTAGATTAGGTTATTACGGGCTATTTAAAAAAAAATCATAACTTTTAATGATTTTTCAAAGGAGTTTTGAAATAAACACTTAGTTGTCATGGAACCGGTAGTTGTATGTAGTTTTGAGGTGTCTCAACAGAGTTCAGTAAAGTTGTACTATATGAGAGAATCAACAGTTACTTAAATAGCCGATGATATCCGATCGACAGCTGGGCACCTTCAGTAAACAGATCCCCTACCTCATATCAACGCAGAGTATCCATTAGAACGGGCGTTAAGCCCAGTTAAATATTCATTGCAAATAAGATGATAGATAATAAACAGGACTCGTAACCTAACGAACCGAGTATTATTGAAACTCTCGATCATCTGATTTTTTTTTTTTTACATTAGCTCCACTGGGTAGGGAAATTATTTTCCTCAGAGCCTATGTAGTCTTAGGGGATACTGTGTGGTACGCCTCCTATGTCATACGTATGTCTGGCAACAATAAATTAAGGAAAGGATTAAGAGGAAGTTCTGGGAAGGAAATAGGTTTAATGGGTGATTAGTAATCTGGGGGTCACTGTGTCCAGGAGTGACGGACGTATGAATCCATCCCTTCAACTGCGATGCAAGGCGATGCGTCGAGAGATTCTGGCTGTAGAGGTCAAAAGACCTCCTCAACCAGTCTCTCAATCTGGCCCGCCACGCAGCAGGTGGGCAGACAGATCGGCCGCTAAGACCTAGACAAACCTCACCCCGTGAACCCGAGCACCCCTGCTAAGTCACCAAACATAGCGAACCACTTGGGCTGGCCTGTGGCAGAGGTGTTGGTTATCCAATAAATATTTTCAAGGGGCGGCGTCGCCCTTACCCGCCTCCCAAAATAAAAAGTATTGTTCATCAGATGAAATAACAGTAAACAACAGGAATTATCCCAAGTGTATTTACTCCTTTTTCAAGTAAATTTTCATTTTTATTTCAGAGTGACAATCCACACAGCCTTGGCAAAAGAGGTGATAACTTCCAACCGCATTCTCGACACGTACATTTCGCCAATAATAGCAAAGCTCTTTTCCGCCTTATCGGCTCTTTCGCAGCAAATGGACACTATTCCTAAAGTCTTATTGAAAAGCATAGAAAAATACTTCATCAATCTCTCGGAACTTGTGTTGGCCACTTTGAATGACAAAGATAGGGTAAGCATTACATTTTATTAATATAAAAAGAAATAACATTATTGTTCTAGCGATCTCCAAGTTAGAGAAACTCGAATAACTAGATACTTGCCAATCCATTTTCTTTAGTCACCATTTAACGCAAATTGAAAATTTTAAACAAAATGTGTGAATTCTTTCGACATTAAAATAAAATTACCATTGTGTGCCAAAAAATATGTATTTTGTTTCTCTCTCTTACGAGAGACCACTACTCAGAATCGAGTCATTGGTTGAAATGGCTTTAGTCGTGTTTAGTGACTTTATTTGAATAGCACAGTACTTCCCAATCAATACTATTTTATTGACTCAAACACGGACATATGAATATATCTGGACCTGCCCTAAGTGATAAAAACGTATAAACGGCTGGAGCTCCTCCTTGGAACCGGCTCGCTCCATGGGGAGGGGATAGAGCCTCGCTTGAATCTAAAATGTGTGACGTCATCATTCTTGCCGTGACCAGCGCGAAGCTAACATGCATACATTTAACGAAATAACACGCCAAAACGGTAGCTTGTGCTATACAATATACCTACATATCAATGAGCACATAGCGAATGTGGGCGGTTCTCCAGTGTGCTCGTCGCTGGTTACAGGGGTAAGTAAATTATGAAACATTTGTAAAAGTGTTTTAACTAAACACGGCAACAAAATATTGCTATGTGTATTGGGGTGAATCTTTTTGGGGCGAGCATTTGGCCTTAGCAAATATGTTATTAACATGGCAAGCAATTCGCGCTCCCATGTAAAAAGGTCTATTCATTCAAAGCAGATTTTGCTTTTAAGAACTAAATGGTTATATTGTAATGCGAGATGCCTATATACTGTCAGATTGATTTTTTTAACGAATCACAGTCATCTTCCTCTCTTCGCCCCCGTAGTTTGGTTTTACCCCATCGTCTGTTTCTTCTGGTCTATTGAATTCTGATGTCTATGGACTCAAATTATTTTGTAATAGGGGCATAATATTTTTATCTCGTTGTCAATTTGAGAGGAGGGTGTGGGTACCGCCATTTATTGGATAACCAACACCTCTGCCACAAGTCACTCCAGGTCACAAGTTGTTCGCTATGTTTGATGACTTAGCAGAAGGGCCCGGGTTCATGGGGTGAGGATTTTTTCGGGTCTTGGCAATGAATGCATCTGAGACTGGTTGAGGGAGCCCTCTCCAGCAGAACTCTCTCGATCCATCGCGTCACTCCTGGACATACTGCCCCTTAGATTCCTACCCACCCCTCACATTTTTTTTCCCAAAACTTCCTTTCCTAAAAAAGCCCTCCACACACCATCCCCAAAGATGGCATAGGCCCTGAGGGGAATTATTTTCCTTCAGGCCTCCTGTGTGGAACTAATATTTAAAAAAATAGGTTACTTTGTGTAGAGTAGGGTGAGCTTTGTCATCTTTGATATTATAATCTATTAACTCACTTTCAGCACTGTGGATCAGAACATTAAATAATAAATCTTTGTTTCAGCAGTATTTTAAAAAGTACTAAAAGTTTTACAGCCTTACTAAAAAAAACCACAGCACAACCGATAACCTATGTTGCTGCCGCAACATGAATAAAACAAAAATTTACTAAAACACGAAATATTACTAGTAAGATTTGTTCTTAAAATGTATTTTAAATCTGGCAACAATGGAATTTTTTATAGTGTACGTAATAAATTGTTTGTTTTCCTTCATAACCGCTAGGCGCCGGCGCATGCGCATTCGTCGTTCTCGCTGAAACCGCAAAAAAAACTTCTCTCTGCGGATGTGTGTGTAATATTATTTAACCGGTCAAAGGCCGTGACATTTAGCGGAAATTCGCGGAACTTCGCAAAAAAACACTAAAAAACCACAACTTTGAATTTTGAATTGAATGTTTTGTTGATAAATTTTGAGCTATTGTATATTTTATTAACTGAAACACGTTCACAACACAATAAGCTATCTACTAAAACCACATTACTTGCATTTATTACGTAAATTAATAGGTTTTATGATCGTTTTATTCGCGATACACCCATTAATTGCGACCGTTAAATTCGCGGCAAATTCTGACAGCCGATTGTCATAGAAGATATCGTTTTAAAAATATTCCAGGGTGACTAGGTGAATGAAACTTGTAGCGTCTCCGAGAGTAATGACAGCGCAAGCGATTCTGACACTGTTCTCCATACAAATTGTGTACATAGAAGGTCCAAAATCGTGGACCAAAAGTTTTTTGTCGGATGGATTATTCAAATATTTGAATTATTTTCTCGCGCATGCGCATATGACGCGCGCGCCGGCGCGTCTCCGGCCTTTGACCGGTTAAATGTGATTGTAATTATTAATATGACTAATTCAATCATATATTCATATAATTGATATATTTTCATAAGTTTTAGTCAAGTTATAATAACAATAATCGTACTTTGAAAATTGAAATGTCAAAAACTATTTTTTATGGTACATGAAAATTCAAATTTACATTTAAAGGATTTTATTTAATGAGAATTTCATAAAAGTGGTATTTTTTTAAAATATTAATATCTAATACATCTGTTCCCAAATTATCAAAGAAATGAACATCTTTAGAGATGCAAGAAATCTGTTATAAAAGTCAGTTTTATTTTGAGGTTAGTTTTTTGGCAATAAAAAAAACTTTGAAAATTTTTATTATTTTTTTATTGTATGCACGAGGAAAAAGTGAGGTGATAGTTTCGTTCCAAATTCATTATATAAAAGGACTGTATTTTTTTAAATTTCGTATTTTTATAAATACACTTTCATCAAAAATGTTTTGGTAAGAATTTTTTTCCGCATTTGAATCTTAAAATATGGCAGTTTTTTATAACTAAAGTGTACTTCAAATACAAAAATCTAAAAGGTAATTTTATCTTGTTTTCATAAATGGTATTTGTTTTTACGACACCTTCAAAAATAAGAAATATATAGAACATTCAAAATACTTTGGAAAAATTCCAAATTTCGTTCAGACATCATTAATAAAACAGAGATAAACTACCCTCTCAGGCTGTGTAAACAATGTGTATTTTTTTCCACAAACAATTTTTAATTAGTAATGTTTTCACATCCGCGGCCGTTTGTCAATTGAAAAAATTTTCACTGGTTAGTAAGGCTGTTAATGTTTTAATTTCAGACAATTAACGTGCTTCTATCTGACCACAAAGAAGTATTTTGTGGCATGGTCAGTAATTGCACGACTGAACCTGACAGCTGTGAGGAAAGCTTAGACCAAAACAAGTATGTGGTCTTCCCCTCGGATGTGGACAAACTGACAATAAGCACACTGCTCTGCAACCTCTCTACTTCAGTGGCTGATAAACTGCAGGCCGACTTTGGCAGTGATAAATTACTGATGTTGGTAAGTACAAATGAGACTTTCAATTATTTGAAATTTTCAAAAGGGTACGCAAAGAGAATGCAAACTTAATTTTTTTTTTTTTTGTTTTAACCGTTCTAGATTTGAGATTAAATTACTGATACCGCTAATAAAAAAAGATGTCTATGGCCGGCGAATTCTTGAGTATCTCCGCGTTCCAATAAAATCAAAATAATTTGAATATTTCTCAACGTATCCAAAAACTGAAAACTGTTTTTGAAAGGCGATTAAATACGCTTTCAAATTGTATTATTAGAAGTAAGCATGTTATTTTTTAAATATTAAAATTTTGAATGCAGACATTAAAAATTTTCATCTTACATTGTTTTGGTGGAAGCTTGATGTTATAAATCCGAATAATTTTTTTTTTTTGCGGATATCTATGAAATTCAAATCGTAGCGTAGTATTATCTCTTTCTAACACTGCTTAGATCACATTTCTCGTCATGATAGTAAGGGAGATGTAATGATTTTTATGAGACCGTACGAGCTGTCCCCTAAAAGGGTCAAATTTACTCTAACGATAATCAGATGTTTATCCCCTAAATGTGTCAAATTTTCTCAACCGGTTAATTACAAAGAAAGACAAATATTCTTGGGTTACGGATAACCTAACCATATTTGAAAATCTTCTACTACCATCACAGAAAGCGGAAAATGATGCTTATGCCGTGATAGAGGACTTAGCCAGCTGAGGAATCAAACATGGGATGCCTGGGTGGAACCCAAACGTGATGCCATTTCAGCCACCGACCGGTCGTATTCATCCAATGGTATAGAAGTGCATTTGTACAGTAAAAGTATGATTCCATGACAGTTGATCCCCCGACAATTGGCCCCCGGCAGACATATTTTATTAGACAAATGGATTATAAATGTTATCTTCACTTTACTTTTTTGTTGTTATGTGTGAAAATAATTAATAAAAAATTCCCAATTTTTCATAATTTTATTTTTCAAATTGCAGTTGAATATTTTGGTTTCATAGGGTAAATTTTAATTATTTTGTGGATAACTTTTAGATTTGAATATACTGCGTAGTATTTTCTCTTTCCAATACCGTTTAGAGTTTAGATGGTAGTTCTAATTATGATAGTAAGGAAGACACAACGAAGACAAAAGATGGTTTTCACTTAGTTTAAATAAAATACTACATAATGTTTTTATTTTGGTAATTACATCTATTAGGATAATTACTCCTCTTATTGGAGGTTGGCAGTATCGTACCTCTACTTGTGACCAAAAATGAAGATTATTATTTTATAAAGTTGGTTGTTTGCAGGTGGAAAAATGTAATAAGCAGTAATTGTTGAATGAAACACTAGTATATATTGAATTATTTGGCAGGTAGGAGATAAGCCGACATAGCTCAGTGGACAGAGCAGTTGACCGGAAATCAGAAGGACGCGGGTTGGAGTCCTGTCGGCGGCATGTATCTTTTCTCGGGAGATTTTTTCAATGTAGATGAGTGTTTCAGACTAATAATTATTACTTATAATAATTGTTAAAAATGAAGATAATAAAACATTTATTTTATACAACCATCACTCTGCAGGCCATAACTCAGCAGAACTGCACTCGTAAAAGCCACAAAACCTCAATAATTCTAAATTGTTTATCTACTTATTTAGGTAAAATCATTAATAACGGATGAAACAAAAGAGAAACACGTCACGGTGAATTGGAACCAGCTGATTAAGGTGATGCAGCAGCTCTACAGCAAGATGGAAGAACGGTTCGGGTTTGTGTTCCGACTGAACCTGGTGAAGGAAGATGACGTTTGGTCCAATGCCAGAATACTGGCTGACAGAATGTGGCAAAGCGATTTGTTCAATGGAAACGCTGCGGGCGCTATGCAATTGAGGTGAGATTTTTGTAGTGATACTTCTGTAGCACCGTTGTGATTTGAAACTCAATGAAACAGAAACGACACTAAAAAGAGACAGACACACACATCTTTAGGATTTAGCCTGCGAGAGAATGAGATAGAATGAAACCTTACCACATTGGCCGCTTTGGTTATGAGCTCACTTTTCAAGGCTTGGTTGAGATGTGTGGGCGAATATTTCACTTCTACCGGAGGTGAACTACATCGATTTTTTTAAATCACAGTTTCTTCCACTCTGGTTAGAATTTTATCTCTGGGCTGAAATTGGGTTCTCAAATCCAATGTTTATTTTACATAATATTTTCATTGAAAGTATATAATATATAATGTACTTGACATAATAATGACAAAAATACATGTAGCCCGTTATTGAATTACATTATAACTGAGTGACTATTTGTATTACTGTTTGTAATTATAGTTAGTCAATATTATTTGATGTATGTTAAGTCAGCGTGGAGTTCGATATGGGATCATTTTAAGCTTATGAATAAAATCTCAAATGTAATATTTAATTAAATGAAAACAATATTCGCAAAACTCAATCGGAAATATTGAGGTTTTACTCATAAAGTTAAAAATAAAAATAAATATTCATCCTTGCAGAAAACTCAATAGATATCGCATATTAAAAATAAAGCGGGTGAAAATTTATCCAGACACTATCCAGATAACATTCAGTTCGGGATTGAATCTTGCAATCATACATAAAGATATTGGCACCTCTGGGTTCGAGTCCCAGAGGTGCTAATATCTTTTTCTGATTTTTCTGTCTCCAGATTTTCGATTGAGTTTCACTAATATTGTCTTTGTAATTAAAATTTTTCATATTTTTTAAGTAATTTTATTGCATTTATATTCATTATTATATTTTCAGTGGAAGTCTATTTAGCAGACTCTTGGATCTATTCGACAACCGAGTGTTTGGCTTTCAAGAGAATCCCGAATGGCCCAAAGTCAAAACCAAAGCTGATTCTGTCAACAGTATGCTTTACCTGCTGAATCAATTTTCAGAAATGCTTTCAGGTGAGATTCATAAACAACTTATAAGTATGTACGAGTATATATAATGATTGACTTTTGCAGAAATAAACCATGATATGCTTCCAACTTCTTGAGTCAACATTTCAAACGTTTTCATACCTCTACTGACCTTGAGAATTATAACTACTGCAGCATTTTTAGCCACATTTCAGCCAGGTTATAAACACCCTCGAGTGTTTAGTGGCCAAAATGTTGCCAATTTGAAGAGATATAGCCGACATTTATTGGGAATATTTCAAAAGTTCCCGCGCATTGTAAACTTCGTTTAATCACAAAGATGACTTAATATTTTTAATTTTTCAAAAGAAGCAAACACATTGTGACTTGACATTTTAAATAAATAAAACGAAAATACTTTGTTTTAAGTCACTTTATTGTTATTTTTCCGTCTACCGGTTTCGGTACCTCCGTACCATCATCAGGACTGAATATAAAAATACTAACAAATACAGGATAATACACGCATATATATATATACAAATTGTTAAGAAAGAAAGAGACAGTAAATTAGAGTGGGACAGAGCGGAAATATTTAAGAAAGAAAGAGCCACTTGGGCGTTTATAAAATAAGTTGTAACTATTGTCCAGCGTTCTACATTGGGCAAACGTCACGCAATGTGGAAACTAGAATAAAGGAACACATAAGATGCCTAACCAGTTCAGGGTTTTCAGAATTCGCAGAGCACTTAATTAATAAAGATCACACTTTTAACGGGATACGGATATTAAAGTCCTACACAAAAATGGGATAAGCTAAGATTAAATAATTTAGAGGCATTGGAAATAAAAAAATCAGTTAATACAAAGGCTGAAATCTAGGCCTATTATAAGTATGTTTCCCGTTATCCCACGCTCTTCTCCCCCACTTCCCTCCCACAATTGACGCACTGTCCCACTCTAATTTACGGTCTCTTTCTTTCTTAACAATTTGTATATACAGTCAAACTTGGTTATAACGAGCACGAGGGGACCGACTAAATTTGCTCCTTATAGCCATTACTCCTTATATCCAAAATAGGTTTTTTGACAGTCGTATGTACCTACCTACCTGCCTTTACTCTAACATAATCGCAAATGTATAGTATATTTCTAAATGCGAGTAGGTATTATATATTTCAAAAATATATTAGAAGAAAACACTAATTAATAAATTATTGTTTTTATCAATGATTGTTTTAAAGATTTCGTTTTTATGCTTCTCAATTTCCTTCACAAAAAAAGCAACGCATCTAACATCACCTGGTTCGAAGTTTCCAAGAAAAACATCACTAAAAATTGTCTAACTTATTATCGATAGCTTATGTATATTGTATTGCGTGTAAAATCTCACTTATTAATTATCATTAGCTGGTGGATTGTTATTGATTTTCAACTAAAATTATACTTGTCACAACCTAGTGATGCAAAACCCGATTCGTGCGGCCTGCATGCCAATTTTGTACAAGTATGTCCCCTCGGTTATAGAGAAAAAACCCTGAAATCTCTGCTTGAGAACAATTTTATAGGATTTTGTCAATTTACGCTGCTTTCCCTAAATGGAATCAAATTGGAAGACCCCCAGAAAAAAAATCCCCAGAAAGCAAAATCTTGAATTTCGCTGTCAATCCCCTCTCCTCCAGAAAAACAAAAAAATCCACTTGTAGGTCGCGGGCCATTTGATAAAAAGGCAGAGCTTCCCCTTAAGCTAAAAAGGTTGTGCATCATTATCACAAATTTACCCCATGTAGGTACTCGTAGCTCGGTGCCTTCATAATCTCTTAAAACAAATTTGACAGGAGGCACAATGGAAAAGAAGATGTAAAAAGAGAACAAATTTCATGACAATTTTACATAGTGCCCGATGGGTAATAATGTTTTACACAGCAGACAATCTTACACAAGTAGTGTCATAAAAATATGAATCTGTCCCTAACCCCTAACGGGATAGGAAATTCCCGCCAGCCGCCACTGTTGCACGCCGGGCATATGTCCCTTCATGGTCGCCACCTTTGATAGTTATACCTTCTTACTACGAGAATAATTCCCAATTATTGTTTTTTTTAAACCCATTTAACCATTTAGAAATTGTGTTGACCTCCTTTTATGTATTTAGAAATTGTATTGACAAAATTATTTGCAAGTTATATCAGTGAATCGTCCTCGCTATAACAGTCAACAATTATATGAAAATAAGTGTGAACTAAAATATCATTTGGTAATTGCTCATTATAACCATGATCTCGCTATAGCCATGATCGTTATTACCAAGTTCGACTGTATATATATGTGTGTATTATCCTGTATTTGTTAGTATTTTTATATTCAGTCCTGATGATGGTACGGAGATACCGAAACCGGTAGACGAAAAAATAACAATAAAGTGACTTAAAACAAAGTATTTTCTTTTTATTTATTTAATATTTTTACTTTTAAATAAGAGATGATTCACATCTCTTCTGAGTTATTTGTTATTGACGTTTTAAAAACTGAAATTATTAAAATATTTTTTCTTACATTGATCATGTGTTCCATATTAAAAAAATGAGTGTTCGAATTAAAATTTATATCTGTGGTTAGGGACTGGGCATAGACAATATATAGAAGTCATAAAACTTAATACTTAACAGTTAAATGTATGTGCATTCAATCGCTCTTTAAGGTGCCGTTACCCAAATTTATACTGATTTCTTACATATCCCCCTTAAACATTTGAAGTTTTTAAGCTCTTAAAAAAATATGTGTTATTTTTTAAGACAATATCTAACATTCCCCACGCCGAAACACAAATTTTATGAAATTCCCTCGATAGAAAAAAATTGCAAAGTATGCTCCAAAAATTATTATTTTCATGTCTTTTTCATTTATTTTACAAGTTATGTGTATGAAAAATTTAACAGTGTTTCTTTAAATGCTGTTTTAGACATTGTTTGTTTCATTATTTGATCTTGTTTCAGCGTTCATACTGCGTGATAAGTATTTTGAGATAGAAGAACTACCAATCACATCGAGGAACTCTACAATACTGGCTTTAAACTTTTCACCGCTGATTCGAGATGTGGCCACATTCATTGCTTCAAAAAAGGATGTACGTATTCTAATTTATTAATCTCTTTACATATTAGCACTCCCCACACGCACACTTCGGAGCGACCGAGTCCCGCGCCACTTCAGGCCGCCGCGCAGAAAAGTCTCACAATGAACTGCGCTATAAACCTATCGGTCTTTATTTTTCTGCATGGCGGCCTGAAGTGGAGCGGGACTCGGTCGCTCCGAAGTGTGCGTGTGGGAGATGCCATTTAGTTTACCCAGTATACCTACTATTTTTAACTTAACACATTTTAGGCGGAAAGGGTAGTTCTACCTTTTACGGCGATTCTAATTGAATGGCAGGAAAAGCATTGCTGCCCTTTCATTTTATTTGAATATTTTATTCCAATCTCTTTGTGAGGGTCCCACCTACATGTATACAAATGTAATAAAAAATGTGATCTTCCCCGCCTTCTTATTTTTTGTGTGAAAGAATATTTTATCAAAATGAAACTATGTGAAAACAGGTAATAAATCTTTTTGTGTTAAAGAGTTTTATTTCACATGAACATGTTACTTAATTTTTATTTATCTGCTACCGGCTTAGATACATCCATGTCATTCACTAGCAGCCTTAAAATGATTTTAAGTTAGTTTTAAGTTTGCTAGTGAATGACACGGTTGTGTCAAAACCGCTAGCAGATAAATAAAAATTAAGTAACAAATGTACATGTGAGATAAAATTCTTCAAAACAAAATGTCTAGAAATTGTTATATTGTTAATGCCCAAGAAATACAAAAAAGGGTAATAAAATAATCCTCACACTTATTGCACCGTGGATGCAGAAATTGTTGTTTTTTTTTAAAGATTTGTGACACAGTAAAACCAATTTTTTTGTTATGTAATAAAATATGTACATTTTTTACACATCACTACATGTCTGAACATTGACTTTAACTTCAATTTATAGGGTCATATTACAAAGTAGGCTTTAATTTTAGACAAGTTAGGGTGTGGTGATATACATGTATTTTTTTTCAATAAGCGGTTTTCTCGTCTATTTAATTTGATCACTAAAAATAATTTTTATTTATTTCAGATTTCATCTATTGCCTCTGTTTTCAATTCCACCCCGACCTGGCCGTGTGATCCGGTGGGCCTGGGGCCTGCTCTGGGCCTAGGGCCTATGGCTTCAGAAGCCCTGAAGGCGGCGGAGGCCCTGATGTGTGCACCGACGGAAATGCAAATGGAGTGGGAGAAATTCACACACTTCCAGAAATTGCAGGCTATTGTAAGTTAAATGGTGTTTTTTAAAAACATATTCATTAATAATATCCTCAACACTCAATGACACTTGTGAAAACATTTTGTAAAGTTCGCCAAGCTTTACAATCAAGATTACATCAAGAAAATCCTGTCAAAAATTAATTATTAGATTTTCAACTACGTAATTAAAAAAAAAAATTACAGTATCATGTGTCACTGGGGTACTTTTATAGCAACCTTTTTACATAGTCATGTTTCATTAGGTTATTTTTTTATCAAAAATTTTTTTCACATCATAATATTCCGCTAGTTTATTTTTTATCATAACCTTTTTACAACATCATAATGCTAGCTACGTTTTAAGATTTTCATGGCCAAAAGTATTTTCGTTATTTGTTTTTGGGTTGTTATTCCGTGTTCCGCTACCTCCTTCTTTAGCCAACGTTTCAGACAGCGTTGCAGTGTCCATCATCAAGGCAGATCCAGTAGATGTGTAACTACCACATTTACCGGAAATTACACATCTACTGTATCTGCCCTGATGATGGACACTGCAACGCTGTCCGAAACGTTGGCTAAAGAAGGAGGTAGCGCAACACGGCATAACAACCCAAAAACAAATAACGAAAATCATAATGCTAGGTTATTTTTTATCATAATCTTTATAGAACATCAAAATGCTAGGTTATTTTTTATCATAATCTTTATCGAACATCAAAATGCTAGGTTATTTTTTATCATAATCTTTATGGAACATCAAAATGCTAGGTTATTTTTTATCATAATCTGTATCGAACATCAAAATGCTAGGTTATTTTTTATCGTAATCTTTATACAACATTAAAATGTTTCATTAAGTTATTTTTAATCTTAACTTTTTTACATTTTACAACATCGTAATGTTTCATTAAGTTATTTTTTATCATAAACTTTTTACAACATCATAATGTTTTGTTAGTTTACTTTTTATCAAACCATTTTTACAACATCATGTTTCGCTGGATTATTTTTTATCCTAACCTTTTTACAACATAAAGTTTCGCTAAGTTATTTTTTATCTATAACCTTTTTACAACATCATAATTTTTCACTGGGATATTTATTATCATAACCTTTTTCAATATCGTAATATTTGCCATTATGCTTATAGTTTTTACAATTATGGTTGTTTTTTTTTAAGTCTACCAATGCTACCGTGGATCTGCCTTACAGTGAGCACATTTTCCTCAAAGTCGGCCGCAACTTTGTCAATTTTGTGGAAAACCTAGAGGAATTAAGTAGGACTGCGAATAGTGTGTATGGTGATAACAAAGTATTTTCCACAAGTGAAGAGTTCAGCATTCTATCTGCTTGGAAGGACGCTGTGAAAATCATAGAGGAAAATAATCAGAATTACACCATTGTAAAGTAAGTATAAAATTTGTCTTTGATCTCATTTTGATGACCGTTGTGTTTACTGCTGATCCAACAACATATTATTGATTATTTGATTGGGAATCAGCAGTTAACAGGAACCAAACAAATGTAATAAACAGCGTACAATCTTTTAAACGGTAATATCTGTATTCCAGATATAATACAAAAATTTGAGTTCTATGTTCCCGTCAACTTCACAAGAGCACAGAACTTTTGTTGTTCTGAATGCAGAATACCATTAGTAATGCTGCTCGGTAAAATGATTCTGTTACTAAATTACCTGTCCCCTGACAACGAAATATACAATATTTCAAAAACCTTATTATTACTTAACAAAACATAATGCATATTTATTATTGGTTAAGTATGACTGTAATTGTGCAATTGAAATAAAAAATAAAAATGAATATAAAAAAATTATTGAAATTATATCGCTGATTTGATGAAAATGTTACAAATTTGACAGGGGTTAAAACAAAAGATCACATTATTATCTCATTTACTTTTCCACTGTGGCGATATTCTGTCTTTGTAGGTATTTAAAAAAAATTACATAAACTTCACACAGGATTGGTATGTCACTCCTTAACACACTAACATATCTTTATCTTTCCATGAACTTATTCTCTTTCATTTACTCAATTCAGCATCCCTGAAGATGACATAGATCCAGAAAATCAAGGAAAATAATTTTCTGCTGGATCTATGTCACCTTTAGGGATGCTGTGTGGTGGGTTGTTTTAAGTAAATGAAGTAGAATAAGTTCATGGAAAGATAAAGATATGTTAGTGTGTTAAGGAGTGAAATACGAATCCATCCCTCCCAACGTGGTGCAAGACATCGAGTGGTTAAAGGGTCTCCCTCAACTGGCGTCAGCTGGTCATCCATCCATCCACCGCCAAGACTTGGACATTAGCTTGAACCCATGGATCCCTGCTAAGTCACCATACCTAGGGAACCACTTGGTGTGACCTCTGGCAGGAGAATAAATAGTTTTTTCAGTAATAAACAAAATATAAGAATTTTTATTGTCATTCCAGAAACATCCTTACCAACATGGATCTGCTAATGTCAATTGGCACCAAAAATGTAACATCTTCACCTGCCATTCTTTGGGAGACTGCCTTTGCTTGCGGCAAGATTAGTGACAACAACACTACCATGTCTAAAGATGAATGCAGAGCCATCTATTGGTCCGCTGTGAAATACTCGGTGCGATGTATAGCGGAGGCAGGACAACAACTTGTGAACGACCTAACCGAATATTTCTCAGAGATATCAGGTAATAATTGAACGATTCTCCCATGGACTTCTCCTATTTTACTTTGAATTTCATCACAGTTTATGAACTGCTGTGTTACGTCAAGAGAAGTGACCTTATTAACATGATTGTGAATATGCTTAGTAATAACAGTGAAGAGAGTATAACGTTATTAACATGATTGTGAACATGCTCAGTAATAATAGTGAAGAGAGTAATAACCTTTTTAACATGATTGTGAACATGCTCAGTAATAATAGTGAAGAGAGTAATAACCTTATTAACATGATTGTGAATATACTCAGTAATAATAGTGAAGAGAGTAATAACCTTTTTAACATGATTGTGAACATGCTCAGTAGTAACAGTGAAGAGAGTAATAACCTTATTAACATGATTGTGAAAATGCTCAGTAATAATAGTGAAGAGAGTAATAACCTTTTTAACATGATTGTGAACATGCTCAGTAGTAACAGTGAAGAGAGTAATAACCTTATTAACATGATTGTGAATATGCCCAGTAATAATAGTGAATAGAGTAAAAACCTTATTAACATATTGTGAACATGCTCAGTAATAACAGTGAAGAGAGTAATAACCTTATTAACATGATTACAAGCTTGCTAGTAGACGGTTTCACCTTTGCAGCCTACTTGTGAAAAGTGTGTTATCTCTTGGAGCATTTTTGGCCACAATTTGCAAACACCCTCAAGCGTTTGCTGGCCATAATGTGGCCAATTTGAAGAGATATTTTAAAACATTTATTGGAATTATTTCAAAAGTTCCCGCGTATTGTATGCTTCGATTAATCACAAATATATGTTTGTATTTTCACTTTTCAACAAGGGACGTCTCGTATCTCTTCTGAACTATTTCTTATTGCCATTTCGCAAACTAAAATTATTGAAATATTTTTTCTTACAAATCATTGATCATATTAAAAAATGCATGCTCAAATTAAAATTTATATCTGTAATAAGATAAAAATAAAAAAAGTAAAAAAAAAATAAGATTAGTTAATAAGTTTTTTTGATAAAATAAGTTATTATTATTATTTTTGCTTTATTCTAGAGCCTAACGCGAATGCTCTTCAGCTTATTGGCTTCACCAGAAAGACTGGCCCATATCTGATCTTCAGCAAACTGCCGCAGTTCATCCATGTTCTTATGAACTCTTTTCTGGATCAAGGTTTCATGAAACAGGTTAGTGACACTAATAATTCATTATTCATTGTAAATGTTAACCTTAAAACCTTAACTTTGAATATTTATCTTATTTTTAATTACTACCTCCAAACCAATGGCATCATTGGTATGTATGTAGTATGTAGGTTCATAATATAAATATCTCTAATGCTGCGGCTACATTAGCGGGCTATGGCGAATATTCGCATTATCCCTATAAGTGTGGCCGGGTAGATCGTAGCATCGCGTAGTAAACGGGCGATGACGAATGCCTATCGGGGCACTGTCGGTAAACTGGCGCGCACGAAAGGGTTTTGTCGTGATAATATTGGTTTGCGTGGCCACATCTGCGTAATTCAGTACGTCGGCCGCACAACAGGCATCGATGACCGATGTGAGCGACAACGTGACATGGATCTAGCCAAGAACATACCCGTTTACGATGTTTTTAGTGCACCAACGTGACACGAATCGTCGTCCGCTAACGTAGCCGCAGCATAACACATTTTAGCTGTTTATTGTTGTTATTCACAGTAGGTATTTGTTGCACATTATGGAAATGTTCACAGTATGTTTTACATAATAGATTATGTTAAAGATTTCTTTGAAGGTCTTTTTGTAAATTTTAAAAATTTTCTCAGAATCTGTCGCATGTTTTAAAAATGTTCACGTTATCTGTCACGTATTATAAAATTGTTCAAATAATCTCACACAAATTTTAGAATTGTTCTCATTATCTGTCTCATTTTAGAATTATTAACAGTGTGTTTATTATGTCACACAATTTAGAATATTGTTCTATTTGTAGTAATTCAAAGTATTTTAGAATTGTTTGCAACAATATGTAATCAAATATCATTATAACTAATCAAATGTTTTGAAATTGTTCTCAGGATCCATCAGACATTTTAGAATTTTTCAGTGTTTGTCTTGTTTTAGAATTATTCACAGTACCGTCACACATTTTAAATTTGTTCACAGCATCCGCCCCGCTTTATAAAATTGTTCTAAAAAATCTGTCACATTATGGAATCATTAAAATTGCAACATCGTACAATGTAAACATTATATTTCAGGTAACCCAAGCTTCGGACCGCCGATTCTGGGACTGTGAGCGCCTGGTGGACAGTCTGAAGATTCCGAGTTCAATATCCGTGACGCACCAGGAGATCCAGCTGGTGAAACCCTACATCTGCCCCTCCCTCATTCACTGGGTTTCCGTACCCACCGATGAGAATGTGCTATTTGACCTGTTGGCCAAATCTGTGAGTTATCTTGCATAATCCTAAAACTACCTCATGCTTTCAGTGCTTCAACCTTTCAACCTTTTCAAATCATTTTATCCCACCGTGTGGCACATTTTGTCAATATAATTTATTATGTGTTTGTGTTTTTGTGAAACATGGATCGTTATGTGACATTCGCATATGGGGTACACTTTCATATGTACACCTACATACATACATATATACACCTCTGCCATAGGTCACACCAAGTGGTTTGCTTTGTTTGGTGACTTAGGTGGGTTCATGGGATGAGGTTTGTCTAGGCCTTGGCAGCCGATGTGTCTGCCCGACTGCCGAGTGGTGGGCAGGCTCGAGAGAGACTGGTTGAGGGAGGTCTTTTATAATCTCCAGCCAGCATCTCTGGACCCACTGCCTTGCACCGCAGTTGGAGGGATGGATTCATACGTCCTCCCGGACATTCTCCTCGTCACTCTTGGACATGCTGACCCCCAGATTCCTATCCACTCCTCATACCTATTCCTCTCCTTCCTTTCCTTAAAAAACCATCCACACAGCATCCCCTAAGATAACATGGGCCCTGTGTGGAGCTAATGTAAAAAAAATGGGGATAACTGTCAATCATGTTCTTTTTAATCCGGTTACTGTAATAAATAAACATTTTCCACTGGAGCGTTTTTGGCCACATTTTGGTCAATTTGCAAACACCCTCAAGCGTTCACTGGACAAAATGTGGCGACTTTGAAGAGATATTTTGAAACAGTTATTGGAATTGTTTCGAAAGTTATGCACGTTGTATACTTCGATTAATCACAAAGATAACTTAGTTTTTTCACTTTTCAACAAGAGACGATGTCTCGCATCCCTTCTAAACTATTTGTTATTGACATTTTGCAAACCGAAATTATTGAAATATTTTTTCTTACAAATCATTGATCAAGTGTAATGCTACGTTTCCACGCTTGCCAAGTCTCGGCAAGCGTCCACAAGCGCAAACGTGTAAACAGGTCGTTTGGCTTGGCTTGCGTAGGCTTGCAAGAGCTTGCGAGAGTTTGCCGCCGATCCAGTCGGGGTCGGATCCAACGGCAAGCTTCGGCAAACGCTCAGTGGAACTTTCAAACTGGTGGCGAATGCACGCCGTTTTTGCTCCATGCGGTCTATGATAATTTTTATAATATTACGAGACATATGTATGACGTATGAGGCATGCCAGACTTATTAAAATGTATAAGTACATAATTTTAATGCACTTATGTTATGTAATTTATTGCGACTGGATTTACCTAAAAAGTCAAAATAAATAAATAATATTTTATTGATGATTTACTATTTATTATAGTAAAAAAATATATGATTTTTGTTAGAATAACTTTTTTTATAATACAAAATAATTTTATATAAGACAAGTGATCCTCGAGTTCTGGTCCCAATTGCGATCATTATTTTTGAAGCGAAAACTTCTTTAGCACCGTTGTGATTTGAAACTCGATGAAACGAAAAAGTGGTACTAAAAAGAGACAAAAATCTATAGGATTTAGCCTGTGAGATAATGTCTCCTCTTTGTGCGAAGTGACCTGGGACGATTTTTATGAATCTGTATCATCCATCATCCTCGTGGTCGTCGAGCTTTCCTTGTTTTTGTTACACTTTGCTTGTATTTCAAATAAAAGTTTGATAAACCAAACGCAATAGCCGACACAAGTTCGGCGTCCGCCATGCTCGGGTGTAGGTAGCGCACTGACGCATTCACAAGCATGTAAACGACTTCCAAATGCCAAGCGAGATTTGTGGACGCTTGGAGCTTGTGGAGGCTTGCCAAGCCTTGGCAAGCGTGGAAATGTACCATTACATATTAAAAAAATGCATTTTCAAATTGAAATTTATATCTATGATTATCAACCAGGCTATAGACAACATATAGAAGTCATAATATTTATTTACCAAATAGGTACTAGTATGCCAATTTTAAAATAGATAATGACATAGTTTTACCTACCAATAAAACTTATATTATGTACTTAACCTCATTTTAAAACCTTTATCGAGAGAAGCATTCTCAAATTCCCTTTGGTGTGGCCTTCCTAACACTTTTTAGTACCTTGTGTCTGTCAAGTGGTCAAGTAATTTTAATATAAATAATCTGGTTATATGGTTCAGAGCATATCTCAAGTGGTTAACATAACTAAAGATATTTGTAGTGCCTATGAATTGTGTTTGATTATATGTATTTATATCTTTTTCCAGCAATTTATTTTCTTCAACAAGCCCGTATCCAATTACACCGCAAACTTTACACATTTATATGAAAGTTCGCTGAAACTAAAAGACGTCATGTCAAATGTGGATCAAAACAAAACCAAAAACCAATACCCGCTCTGGGACAACGAATGGCTCGACAAATTCAAAAACATGGCATTCACTCTCATATCAAAAAATGGAAAAAACGTATCAACAGCTGAAATACTTAATAGCACTTATATAAACGACGGTTTCAACGTTGTTTATTTAAGCAAAATTTCGCAAATTGTTTACAAGATATCGTTCAATTTAAACGAATTGAGAAATGCATCGAATCCTGAACTTCAAGACGCTGAAATCATAACTGATTTTAGGCTGTTTATGAAATTATTAAGCAGAAAATCAAAAGAAATGATTGAAATATTTGTTTATGCCGTGACAGAAAAATTGAAGAATAGTCTCGACTATCAAACGTTTGATTTGCTCGAAAGTCTAGACTTATTTTGCAAAGATGAATCTAAATGGAGTAAAGATGTTATGATTTTCCAAACGAATCCAAAAAATATCAAACAGTTTTGCAAGTCTAACTATCGGAAATATATTCAATTGGTGGAGAAGAACATGGCAGAAAATAATAGGAAGAGTTTTAACGATATTGTGAAGAATTTCTTTGAACGTTTGGTCACTATGGAGGCAGTGTATAAATCTGAAATGAATTTGACAAGTTGGAAAGATATTTTCAACCATCTGTTGAAATGGAACAGGTGAGATTATTTTTATAATTTTTGTTTTGTTTCAGATTTTATACAAGGAATCATTTTAAAGAGCGCACATTTTAATGTTTTTGTGCACGCCGATAGTGGTAAAAATTGGTTTCAAATAGTTTGGAATACTTGCCCGCAGTCCCCTCTTATCCCGCAGTAGTCCTTGAATACAGTACACCACTATCTCTTTAAGTTCTACTGTACTTAAAATAAAATTTATTGATTTCTCAGAATATCAGTATTATTAGTACCTCCCAATTTTGCATCTATTCCAAATGTGTTATTGGCACTTGTTCTTCAGAGCACCTTCTGTTAGAATGTTTATAAAACATACTCAGAAATCCCATCTATTTTCTGTGCTAAGATGATTGCAATAACAGATTGTTCAATTTAGCACTGTTGAGTCGAAATTATTTTTAAGATATTTTGGAGTTCCTGACTAGAGTGGCTGCCAACTCAAAAGTAGGACTTATTTATGATTATGGTGACTTATTATAGAATAAATTTGCATAATGTCATATTGATATGTCTATTTTTTTTAACAGTCCACAACCGGCCGAACAATTAAAATCCTCGCTTTCCTACACCCGAGAACTTGGACTCCGAGGGTTCCTCCACTACCAGCAAAGCCGGGTTCAGTTCTTCTCCATAGTCCTGGACTTCATCAGCGGAGATGACTGGTGGGGCAGTCTTCGGAGTCAGCTCAAGGGAGACCATGCGCAGCTCATGATGGATCTCGTCGAGGCCAGCCCGGACATCTTAGATGATATTGTGACCAACATGGCAAAGCTTAAAGTAAGAGATATGGAATTAAATGTATAACAGCTGTCTGTGATTCGTAAATCAATTTTTTAATGATTTTAATTTATAAATGAGGCGTGGAGTTTCAAAACCCACTCTGGAAGTGTCCGCTGATTTCGAGGCGGGCAACACATGTAGATACAAAAGAAGAGTGTCTGTGGCTGTTTTTTTATCATACAAATCTGCAGTTTTATTCCATGATTGATGAAATTTTGCTCACTCGACCTTCATAACAAGTGGAAGATCACTGTCTACACGATATCCACCTCCATTCCCTTTACCACCAATTCAATTCAATTTTTGATAAAATTTTGCATGCCTGCCGTTCAAAATATGAGGAAAATAACTGTTTTCATCTGATTTTGAAGAACTCTGCATAAAGGTTGGGCAACTCCGGGAATTTTAGGTATTTGAAGATAAACAGAATACACATACTTTCTTTTTCATTAAATATTAAAAGAACAACGTATTGTTATTGTATTTATATACATAATGTGCATTTTTTTAATATCCAAGCGCATATTAAAACTTTTTTCTCCGTTTGCTCGACATTTTCAGATCATTTTTAAAATTTTTCGCCAACATAAAAAAAATCATATCTTTGAATTTTAACATGGAGACATAAAAACTTATTATAGTGCTATATAGCCATTGAATTAAGCTGTATTTTACCGTTTATCTCATATTTGTAGGATTTATAAAAAACGATTAAAAAATCGTAAAGTTTATAACCGCGCGAATCCTGCGTGGTTGTTACTTTGAAACTGCTGAGAGGTACTTATTCTCGAGTCAGAATATTTTCGATTTCTGTGTGTTGTCAGTGGTATACTTGATAATGAAAGGTGCATATCTATGAAAAAAGGACTTAATTTTAACCGTGAACAGCTTTTCAGAAATTCAAACATCGTTATAAAATAGTCTACGAAGTTCGGATTTGCGACATCTATGGTCATAATAGATAAAGCATTTCAATAGCTTCGTTTTAAGTCCAAAATAACAAACGTGAGAGCTACAAATATTTTTTTTAAATATTTGCCGAATCAAGGAGATAATAAGGAACTCCAGTGAAAAATATTATGGCTTTAAAAAAATATGTTCATATAGACCAAGAAACGCTGATTCTGAATATATTAGTTTTATTTCATAATATTAAACGCAGAGTTTTTAAAAAAATATTAAAAAGTGCATTTTTAAACCTCTTCTCAAAACACAGCGTTAAGTTGGCATTACTGAAATGGTTAACGGTGACGTCACACTTAACCTGTCACCTGGTGATAGTGTGTTGACATTTGAAATGACTTGAAGTGCACACGTACCTATGCAATTCAACATTTCGTGTGTTTGGTTTATTTTCATACTGTTTATAGAGATTTAGATAAATAATAGGTATTGTGTTTATTGAAACATAATTTAGGCCCTCGACAATTTACGAAAAGGGCTATATTTGCGGACAATCTGCAATAAATTTTGTCTATTTGAGGTTAAAGTCGTCCTATTTTGACATTTGGTTATGTATTTTCAAATTGTTTTTAGTATAGGGCTTTTTATACAAGTTGTTACACACTCGTCATGATCAGTGTATTATAAATACCAGTGTTTCTGTATGTATTATACATAAAACAATGTACCTACAAAGTAACGCCTGACACAAAACACGATGTCACATGTATTTGCAATGAAAGAGATGATTTATTGTTTTTATATTGCACTTTGATTAAATACAATAACAGTAGCGGTGAAATGTGGACATTTTACCAATGTTTTTCTATATTAAAAGCAGTTAATCTTGAATAAAAAACACACCTCACACCTAAAAGTCATTACAAAGCATTCTGCCATGACCGCCATGATCAGTGTTGCCAGCCGTGTCTTGTAAAAAGTCACCTAAAATATATAAAAAAAGTAACCTTTTTGTGTGAAAAATAACCTTTCGTATTTTTTCCAGTGGAATGGTAAAAAGTTGATAGAATACATGAGGATATAAATAAACCAATCATCATGAGGAGCTCAGTATTAAAGTGGGACATAAGCCATTTGGATTATTTTTTAGTAGAGCGAGTTTTTTGTTTTGTATACACCGGTATGAAAAATCTGATATTTTTTCTACCTGCATAACCTTGCCGGCGTAAATAGCGGGTACTAAAAATGCAAAAAGTCAGATTGAGCGATCAATCAGATTTGTCGAGTGAGCGAGAAGCAATAAATATTGTAATTTACACATTTTTTTTTTTTTTTTAGTTTTTGAGGTAACAAACAGTAATACATATTTTAATAATAAAGTAACATATTACATGGTTGCATTAACCAGCGAAGTTTCCGGTAAAATTTATAATATATATATAAAAACATAGATTAAAATATTAAAAAAAACATAAAGTGATAGAAAAAAAAAAATATATATATATATACAACAGATATGAAAAAAAAAAAACATACAAAATATAAAGCAAATATAATAAAATATAATATATATATATATATAAATATTACCAGTAATATTGTCATATGTAATAAAATTTTTGCCAGAGTTCGAAATTTCCCTAGATTTTGTCCTGATTTCCCTTATCCCTAAAAAATATTTTTCTCCCCTAGATCTAGGGAAATTTCCCTCGACATGAAATCACTGATTCAAAATGACAACTTAAAAAGTAAAAAACAAACGGTGGGTGAAGACCACCATAGATACGGTGCGTTTCTGGGAATCTTTAAAAATTAAAACTTTGACAATTATTTTAACTATTAAAACTAACTATAAAAATAAAAATGCAGTTATTTAAGTTTGAAGGTCTTTATTCATTAAAAAAATTGGACTGGAGTTCTCTATTGCCCTTTTTATCCGAAAAGCAATCGGAGACATTTAAAATGGCACTAATATATGACAAAAATCGCCCCAGTGGATATTAAAATTATTACAAGCTTATTATTTTGTGCGACTGTGTCGAAATCGTCAAAAATTCTAGAGCAGGTTTTGCAACTCCATAATTCCCTGCAGATTTTCTTTTGAAAATATATAAACTGGAAAAAAAACTCTTCATTTGGTTGCTAATTGAATTTAACAGAATAAATTAGATTCATCCCAGTTTTCAGTTTTACCCGAATAACTTTGCAGGGGGCCAAATAAGAAACCAATGAATTTTTTATCCAAAATTTACAATAGCCCTGCCACCAAATAATGCAAATGTTAACCATTTCAAAATGTATGGTTTTCCCTCCATTTATAATGTGTCAAAACCAAGTTTTGCAAGTCCATTTTAAAAATGGAACAAATTCAAATGCAAAGTCAAATCTTACAAGAAAGTTCCTACCCCATTTTTGTTACACTATTATTTTATATGAATCTAAAGTACTTACCTACATACAATTTTTTTATTGTACTAACTGATGATTTTTTTCTCTTATTCTAGATAGTCCGCCTCGTGAAAGACATAAAAACAAACAGCACAGAATTGTTATGCGCTTTAAACATTTCTGAGTACATTCCGGATAAAACAGGACTTCTCACAAAATTAAAGACATCCCTTTGTCAATTCAACAAAACTGCTTTGTTCATGGAGATAACACCCTTTAGACTAGCGGGAATGGTAAGTCTGTCAGTTTCTTTGAATTAGAAAATACTCTTAAAAATGTTATTTAGATTTTGCCATTTATGTGCAATTTTTCTAATGTTTTTAAGAAACGTTACAAAAGGAACCAGTTCCAAAAATAACCAGTTGTTCAGAGAAATAATATCGATAGTTACAAAAGAGCCAGTTCCATGTAACTGGAACAGAAATACCAGCCATCTCTGAAATATACTGAGATTTGTTGATATTTATAAAATATTTCAGATTTACGAAGACAGCTTGGAAATCACCGAGGAAGTCAACACCACATCTCTGAACGCCAACATCGAGGACTTCCAGACCAAGTTGAGGTCTCTAATTGAGACGGGGGTCAAGCGGGCCACTCTTCCCAGCTGGATAACCACTGAACACCTGGATAATTTTTACTCCTTCGACCTGAGAATGTCCAGAGAATCCACCATTATTGACATTGCGTTCCTTTTGTTGAATAATGTCATTGATGCTTCAACCCTTTTCGTTAATTCTACGTAAGTATTTTGAATATTTTGTTATGTTGTGAAATGAGACAAGATTCTCACTACCTTATACTAGTGGTTCTATAGGCACTCCAACCAAGAATATTTTGAGTAGTGACCGACCGAAGGTTCGGTTTCGGCAAAAAAATCTAGTTTCGGCATCAGTTTCGAAGGCAGGACTTTCCACCAAAACTGAAACCGAATCTTCGGTGTCTGTCTCAGTTTCGGCTGAAACCGAAACCGAAACTTTTTTAGACATGTTAAAAATCGATTGTTTACTGTAATTTGGCTTATTTTTTACACTTATTCAGACAGTTAACACGTGTTATATTAAATAAATAAAAAAACAATAATTGAAGTATGTGAAAAAATATTTTTTTTTTATATAACTTCTATAAAACAAACAAAATTTATAAAAAATAACAAGACATGTTAACTACGTCTTTCGTTCGGTTGACTTCGGGTGAGTTCGTGGCTCATATGTCACCTGCCATCATCAGCAAAATACTCAATTAATGAGGTCCTTCCTTTAAGTGTTGATTATTGACAAATGTTTGTTCCAAGAAGAGTTAACATGTTTGTTAATTTTGATTTGGTTGATAGCAGTAATATAATTTATTTTTTTTTGCATACTTCAATTATTGTTTTTTTTTTTATTTCATTTAACACGTACAAAAAGAATTTTGTGATTGTAAATGCAATAAAAATTAAAATACTCAATTAAGTCTTTCGGTCCTTTCTTAGGTCCTTCCTTTATTGTAATTTAAGTGTTGATAATAAGGAACTCCAGTGAAAAATATTATGGCTTTAAAAAAATATGTTCATATAGACCAAGAAACACTGATTCTGAATATATAAGTTTTATTTCATAATATTAAACGCAGAGTTTTTAAAAAAATATTAAAAAGTGCATTTTTAAACCTCTTCTGAAAACACAGCGTTAAGTTGGCATTACTGAAATGGTTAACGGTGACGTCACACTTAACCTGTCACCTGGTGATAGTGTGTTGACATTTGAAATGACTTGAAGTGCACACGTACCTACGCAATTCAACATTTCGTGTGTTTGGTTTATTTTCATACTGTTTATAGAGATTTAGATAAATAATAGTTATTGTGTTTATTGAAACATAATTTAGGCCCTCAACAATTTACGAAAAGGGCTATATTTGCGGACAATCTGCAATAAATTTTGTCTATCTGAGGTTAAAGTCGTCCTATTTTGACATTTGGTTATGTATTTTCAAATTGTTTTTAGTATAGGGCTTTTTATACAAGTTGTTACACACTCGTCATGATCAGTGTATTATAAATACCAGTGTTTCTGTATGTATTATACAAAAACAATGCACCTACAAAGGAACGCCTGACACAAAACACGACGTCACATGTATTTGCAATGAAAGAGATGATTTATTGTTTGTATATTGCACTTTGATTAAATACAATAACAGTAGCGGTGAAATGTGGACATTTTACCAATGTTTTTCTATATTAAAAGCAGTTAATCTTGAATAAAAAACACACCTCACACCTGAAAGTCATTACAAAGCATTCTGCCATGACCGCCATGATCAGTGTTGCCAGCCGTGTCTTGTAAAAAGTCACCTAAAATATATAAAAAAAGTAACCTTTTTGTGTGAAAAATAACCTTTCGTATTTTTCCAGTGGAATGGTAAAAAGTTGATAGAATACATGAGGATATAAATAAACCAATCATCATGAGGAGCTCAGTATTAAAGTGGGACATAAGCCATTTTTTTTCTACCTGCATAACCTTGCCGGCGTAATTAGCGGGTACTCAAAATGCAAAAAGTCAGATTGAGCGATCAATCAGATTTGTCGAGTGAGCGAGAAGCTATGGTTAATTTGTAATTTACACATTTTTTTTTTTTTTTTTTTAGTTTATTGAGGTAACAAACAGTAATGAAAAAGTTTTACCTTACAATAAAACTTATATTATGTACTTAGCTTTATTTAAAACCTATAAAGTGAGATAAACATTACCATTTTGCAGCCAAATCGACGTTTCTTACCAATATTCGTGTGAAATTCTCAGTTCAAATCTCCCGCCAATGTCACCTGGCAGTCCCACAAGAATCCGCTAGGCGGCGTTGCCAGCACGGCGTGGGGACGCCAATGATTATGCGTCATTAGATCTCATCAGGCAGCCCTTGCCTAGGTTTTAAATAAAGCTAAGTACATAATATAAGTTTTATTGTAAGGTAAAACTTTTTCATTATGTAGCATAGGCTTTATTTAAAACCTATAAAGTGAGATATTGTTTGTTATCGCCTGGTGACATGATGCTAATGTGAATCAATTATAATATTTATATGCTAGAAATTGGGGCAAGATTTCTAGGAATCGGCTAACCAGTTACAGTGGTTGAAAAAGGTCAGCAATAGATGGCATTCTGCAATTTCCCTTCTACAGAACTTGGCAAAGGTATTAAGAGTTCTCCAGTTGCCACACGACAGTATATCATCTTAAATCAGCATATACTTCTGCAACCAGTTCAGGGATGTCACCGCTGAACGGATTCTGTCAGGTGGATCCTCTACTCCGGCATCCCTGAGGATTGTCCTAATCCAACCTGCAATTACTGCCCTGGAGGCCGCCTTCGCCGTCCTGGATTAAATAGATTAGGTAATATCGCCTGCGCTTTCCGTTCCCTTGACAGTTCTAGGACCTTATCTGTTCAATAGACGGGGTCTATGTTCCTTGTCTCAGAGCGAGCCAGCTTCCATCCTGATTGCTGCCAGTCTGCCGAGCCTGTCTTGGCACCAGCCACTGACCAAATGGAGATGCCTTCTCTGTCCACTGACAGTCTTTCAGCTGTGCAGTGGAGTAAGGTGAGATCGTGGACTCGGCGCCCTGATGCCAAAAGCAGGATTGTGGCTGCTCTCCTTGATACTTCAAAGAGAGTTATGTCTTGAGGCTGAACTCTTCTCCAGCCAAGATGATACAATCCTCGGGTCCCAATTGGGGGGGGGGGGGGGGGGGGGGGCTTCGAAGGCTTCACTATAGCTAAAGATATTCCCTTTTAATATCTTCTTCACTATCGGATTGGAGTTCAGCTTTCTATTATCCTCTGGAGAGCCTAAGTTACACACCACTGATTTAAGAACTAAAATGGTCCTCAGCTATAGCGATAGCTTTTCTTTAATGTGTAGATCGGCTAGGAACCTGGCCAGGTCTTCACCTTTGGGACGTACGGCATTGAGCTGATTCTCTGACACCCAGTGCTGCCACCTCCGCCATGCCGGAGTATAAGTGCGAAGGGTAGAACTTCTCCTCCCAGATCTAAGAAGTTCCTTCTGCCGAGTTGACCATCTTCCTAGTCCTTTTGTCCCATCCCCACACAGCCAAATTTCCAGAATGAAGGATTCTGCTTGAGGAGGAGGGTTGTTGGTCCTGGTGTCTACCAGTGCTTCTTCTAGATTGTGAATCGTGAGACGTGGACCTAAGGCCCGACACTTCAGATCCGCTCTCCAAAATACCCTCTCCCAAAAAGGAGCCACTACCAGGTATAATCCCCTTGCTCTGTTCAGGTGGCAAAGAACCCTTAGCAAGAGGCATGAGGGAGGGAAGATCCAAGCCAGCTGATAGTCCCAATCCCTGGTCCAAGCGTTGTGGTATCTGCTTTGCCAACCTGAAAATCAAGAGAAACTTACCTCTGAACCACGTGTGCTGTCTTAGAGCCAAATAGGTCTATCTCGGACCGTCCCCATTTTCTGAATACTACCTCTGTAAAAGAGGGTAGCAAGTGCCATTCGGGTACAGCACGATGACGAGATAGACAGTCCGCTACTTCATTGAAGCGACCTGGTAAGTATTGTGCTGTCATGGAGATATAGTGTTCGTCCAAAACATCTAGCACTAGTCAAGTACAACTCAGGAGTTGAGTTGACCTGGTACCACATTCCTTGCGGAGGTAAGATACGACAGATTTGTTATCCGACTGGAAGACCCGAGCCGGATAGCTCGAGCGCGTGAGGAGACAAGGCAGCCAACACGGCGAGCATCTCCTTCAGATTAGAGTGAAGATTCAGCTGATCTTCAAGTCGAGTGCAGCTCATGAGTTGAGTTGACCTGGTACCACATTCTTTGCGGAGGTAAGATACTACAGATTTGTTATCCGACTGGATCAGAAGACCCGAGCCGGATAGCTCAAGCGCGTGAGGAGACAAGGCAGCCAACACGGCGAGCATCTCCTTCAGATTGGAGTGAAGATTCAGCTGATCTTCAGTCCACACACCACTGAGAAGTCTCTCGTCTAGCCGGGCACAGTCGTCAGGTAATGCTCAAACAGCGGCAGATGTATAGGTGACGTCAGGGTCCCACATCTCAATTCCCAAGCGGTAGCTGCAGGAATCGCGGTGATTACTCCGGTGAAAGGGTGGTAGTGTCAGAGTCCTAAGCACCCTTTCTGTATATACCGGCTGTTGAGTCTGCCTCTTGGAACTGCAAAACTAGCAAAGTTGAAAGAACCCAAGAGGCTGCGCCCCTTATTTAGTGACCACCTTCCTGTCTGAATCAAACCCTTTAACAGAAAAGATAGGACAAAAATCTTGTTCTGAGGGAGAGACTTTTCATTATTTACAGTATTCCAGCTGATACCAAGAAATTGGACTTGTTGTGATAGTTCTAGTATTGACTTATCAAATTGTATCTGCTATCCCAAGTCTTGTAAAAACTTCACCATTTCGCCAGACTACTGTTTTAAAGTAAGCAGGCATTGGTTTACTAATAAAAAAAATCATGCAAATATATTCAAATTCTCATCCCTCTGTTCCGCAGTTCCTGCGCTACCCAGTTAGTGATAGTTGCGAATGCCTTGGTGCCAGATGAGGCGGCCAGGCCAAAGGAGAGGGATGTCATCAAGAGTTCATTCCTGTAGATAAGGAAACATCTATTCTGCTCACTCACAGGCTCATGGAAATCCAGGCGTTCGGTTGTAGGAAAATAGGAACTCAGTAAACATTTACCAGACAAAATTTACTAATATTCAGAAAGTTGTCTTTGAACCATCTGATTTGGGGACGAGAAACATGTTAGAAATAAATGAGGGAGTGGCAGGTGCCGACTCTAAAACTTTAAGGGCCTTGAGTTTTTCAATTTGTTCCGTCATTGCCACAGAAGTCTTAGAAGCGAATGGGGAGTTAAATAAATTAATATTATTATTCAGTGGAGGTTTTGAAGAAAATGGAATTCAATAGCCCTCCAATATCTTAAGGATGATAGTAGGGGTGCCAAGGTTCCTCTACTTACCTGCGAATGATCGCAACTGACCCCCCTGAAAAGGGGGCTGGGTTAAAACCTCTTACCGTCCGACTTCCCCGCCCTTTCAATGGGCCTAAACCTGTTTCGGTGAGTGAAATCTTTAGCAGTTCTGGGCTGGTTCCTGACCTCGGCTCTCTGGCTGCTCCCTTCTCGCGATGGTCCTCCTCTGCTGCATTCTGGGACGAAAGGGCTGCAAGTTCCGTGCTGCAACGGGTTTAACGGGTGGAGCAGATCACGATGTGCTAGCTGAGGAGCAAAGCACTTCTTCACTCCTCCCAACCTATCCAGCTGCACCAACAGGATGTTTGGGTTGAACAGATATTCTGATGTGGGTGGAATCCTTCGTATGGTGGAATATTCTGGCCATACGAAAGACTCCACCCACCATCTGCACAATGTCTTTGGACACCTTCTGGGACTCGTGGCGAAGAGAGACTGTACTTTCTCATAAAGAGTGGAAGTGCTCAGCTTCATGCCCGGTTCCGCGCTCCAGTTGACATGCTCCTGCAGTGAGGCCGTCAGGAGATCAGCATGCAGCGAAAGCGCATTGGTCAGGGATACGCAGGAGTCCGTTGACGTACTGGCCGATTCTTCCTGGGTTACGCGCTTCAACTCCGGGTTCAACGCCAACATTGAGAAGGGAGGGGTTGCGGTTCTGGATCTCAAGGTAGCGGACATTGTTCCAATTAGCTGACCCCAGATGCTGAAGGAGTTCTACTCTTTTCACCCTCAGTGGGTCGGCCGACGGTATCTTCGGCTGCTTTAGCTCTGTCGTCCAGTCCCGAGATCCAAGGCACGAGATGGTAGAAGACAGGTGAGACATTCATCTCTGTCGGCTTTCCTCGCCAATTCCTCCCGGAGCGACGTGGGGGTGTCCAGGGAGATGCTATCATCATAGTCTTCCGAGGCGTCACGGATAGGGACATCCGACCGCTTTTCCAAAAACAGATGCAACATCTCCTACATCGGAACATTTGCGTGAGCATGTTAATTCGCGGGTCGCCGGGTATCGGCTGACAGACCTTCTGCCTTTTGGCATCACCGCAGACCCTCGAACGTTTGCGATTATTATTATGAATAACTTTCATAATTTCCGTTTATCTCTCGAAATCTCGGCTTCCCCGCAAACCGAGCTTCCCGAATTCGACATAATCACAAAAATCACAAAACACACGAAACTGGAATGTAATTTCGGGATTCGAACAGTATCACTGTTAAAAAAAAATATCCTCGAAATTAAAAATTTTGCACAAAATACTGTAGAAAAACTATTTTTATGGTATTTTGGAGTTTCAAACCAAAAATGAACGTGTTTGACGTTTGCAAAACAAATGCTAATGACGCATAATCATTGGCGTCCCCACGCCGTGCTGGCAACGCCGCCTAGCGGATTCTTGTGGGACTGCCAGGTGACATTGGCGGGAGATTTGAACTGAGAATTTCACACGAATATTGGTAAGAAACGTCGATTTGGCTGCAAAATGGTAATGTTTATCTCACTTTATAGGTTTTAAATAAAGCCTATGCTACATAATACATATTTTAATAATAAAGTAACATATTACATGGTTGCATTAACCGGTCACATGCCGTGACATTTAGCGGAAATTCGCGGAACTTCGCAAAAAAACACTAAAAAACCACCACTTTGAATTTTGAATTGAATGTTTTGTTGATAAATTTTGAGCTATTGTATATTTTATTAACTGAAACACGTTCACAACACAATAAGCTATCTACTAAAACCACATTACTTGCATTTATTACGTAAATTAATAGGTTTTATGATCGTTTTATTCGCGATACACCCATTAATTGCGACCGTTAAATTCGCGACAAATTCTGACAGCCGATTGTCATAGAAGAAATCGTTTTTAAAATATTCCAGGGTGACTAGGTGAATGAAACTTGTAGCGTCTCCGAGAGTAATGACAGCGCAAGCGATTCTGACACTGTTCTCCATACAAATTGTGTACATAGAAGGGCCAAAATCGTGGACCAAAAGTTTTTTGTCGGATGTATTATTCAAATATTTGAATTATTTTCTCGCGCATGCGCATATGACGCGCGCGCCGGCGCGTCTCCGGCGTCCCAGCGGTTAACCAGCGAAGTTTCCGGTAAAATTTATAATATATATATATATAAAAACATAGATTAAAACATTAAAGAAAACATAAAGTGATAGAAAAAAAAAATATATATATATATATGTACATAACAGAAATGAAAAAAAAAACATACAAATTATAAAGCATATTATAGGATATATAAATAATCCAAATATTACTATTATAATAAAAAGAAGGAAAACAAACATAATGAGAAAGAAAAAAAAAAAATAATAACATGCAGCAGGGGTGAAGAGTTCGTAATTAACAATTTGTTTAAATTTTATTCTATTACTGATTTAATAAATTGGCCTGAGGACAAATGAAAAATATCAGAGTCGTAAAAGATATCATTGAATTTTGTGCACGTCCTTCAGAGAAATGAATGTTGTGTGTAATTTGTTTTTGAGTGTGGGATGTGGAATAGTTGGTTTGATCTTGTGTTTCTTATTGGACAGTGGAAATTAATGTTTTCTAGAAGACAGTTGTTGTCAACAACGTTGTTAATGATTTTGAATAAAAATTTTTGGTCGGATATATTTCTTCTATCTTCTAAAGTTGATAAATTATGGAATGTTAATGAGTCTTTTAGGTTTTCTGATGTTCGAAAAGATTTAAAGTCTAGGTGTTTCAATGTCTTTTTTTGAATTCTTTCTAACCTTTCAATATTTACTTTGTATTGCGGATTCCATATGACTGATCCGAATTCTAATATTGAGCGAAACGTGTTCCTCTTTCACAATAGTGTGAAAGAGAAAGAAGTAAAGTTTTGCAATAAGTGTATAGTCCATGATTTAGCAAGCCGTTAGCCAACACGAAAAAAAAACAAAAGAGCATTCCGTTTGACGTTGGTTCTGAAAAATCACCTAAAAGTAACCTTTTGAGTAGTGTAACCTGAAAGAAACCTTTCAGAGTAAAAAATCACCTAAAAGGTTACAAAAGTAACCTTCTGGCAACGCTGGCCATGATTCTTCATTCAAACAGGGATGTTCTGCCCAAAAAAATTATTTCCCTAGATTTCGAAGTGAAATTTCCCTAGAATTTCACATTTACGCAATTACCTACGTAGCCACCCGATTGTGTAACACTAATCCTGTTATATGTTAATTAATATGATAATTTATTGGAAAGATATCGGAACTTGGTAAATATACTAATAATACCGTGATTTTCCAAATAAAACACTTTTTGCTACGTGAAGTAATAATTTAAAAGTACGAATACACTCACCACTGAATTAGAAACTGAATTCCAAATAAAAAAAAAACACTTTGCAAAATAAAAATCATAAGCAACCCGCCGCTCATTTGTACCAAGCGTGGTATTTTGAAGACCCCCCCCCCCCCCGAACGTGTCACGTAGTATGGGTACGTTCCATAATATCATTTTGAGTTGTCAGTGTTAAAAATAACATTGCATGTAAGTACATGAACAATAATTAAGATTCATAGGAATTCCAAAAAATATATATACGTATATATATATATATAAATATTACCAGTAATATTGTCATATGTAATAAAATTTTTGCCAGAGTTCGAAATTTCCCTAGATTTTGTCCTGATTTCCCTTATCCCTAAAAAATATTTTTCTCCCCTAGATCTAGGGAAATTTCCCTCGACATGACATCACTGATTCAAAATGACAACTTAAAAAGTAAAAAACTATGGGTGGGTGAAGACCACCATAGATACGGTGCGTTTCTGGGAGTCTTTAAAAATTAAAACTTTGACAATTATTTTAACTATTAAAACTAACTATAAAAATAAAAATAAAAATGCAGTTATTTAAGTTTGAAGGTCTTTATTCATTAAAAAAAATAAAAAAATTGGACTGGAGTTCTCTATTGACAATTTTTGTTCCAAGAAGTAGTTAACGTGTTTCGTTATTTTTTATAAATTTTGTTTTTTTTATAGAGATAATATTAAAAATATAATTTTTTCACATACTTCAATTATTGTTTTTTTTATTTTTTCATTTAATTTAACGCTATCTTGCTTGCACGTGTACTGGGGATGATTCATTCGCAGTATTGACTGAGTACTGCTTGTACTCCAATTAATTAAGTTTGCTCTGTTCAACTACAACTCATGTGTGGCATTGAGCTTACATAGACGGTATCGGATTGCTAAATATCAATCTAAATCAAATTAGTAGCCGAGTGAAAAATGCATCTGGGCTTGGCCTGTTTCACCTTTCCAATAGGAATGTATATATAATAGTGGTGTAGTGAAATAGGCCAAGCTGACATATATTATGAGAGTAGCTCTCGTGTGAGACTAGCTTCAGAAGGACCCACTTTTTGCAATTTTTAACCCCCCCCCCCCCCTCCCTGGTGACTAAAAACCTAAGCCCCCCGCCGCTCATTGTGACCAAGCGTGGTATTTTGAAGATCCTCCTCCCCCCCCCTGAATGGGTCACGTAGTATGGGTACGTTCCCTTATATTATATTTAATATAATATGCATGATGCGTTCTGTAACCTAAAGTTATGTCCAAACACTAATAATATATATTTTTAATGTTTTTTTTTTAGATCTTCCCCAATATCCTCGGCTCTGACTCCGTGGGTGAAGCAGGTGAACCTCCAACTCATCAAGGCCGATGAATATGCCAACTTTGTCTGTGAACTGCCGTTGCTGAACTTGGAAGAGATTCACAATGAGTTGCTGGAGACCTTCCATTGGGATTTAGCTCTTGGGGAGGTATGGATGAACAATTCGTAGAGATGCAAATTTTCCAATTTTTTTAAATTTGCAATTTTTAGGCAAATTTTCATATTCTTCATGTGATTTATGGTATTTAAAAAAAAAAATTAAATTAGCATATAGATAATACTATTATATGTTCTAAATATTTCGTTGTATATGGTTTCGACAAGCTTGAAAAGCCATATAATGGAACGCAGCTAACTTCACATTGAAAATGCCGCTTAGGTACTCTCAATCATTTTTTCATAATAAAAAAATAATACCCCCCTCTTTTTATGATGATGACCCCATCAGATGCCATGATGACCCCATCAAAAGCAAAACGCCACCCTCCTAACTCACAGATCAACTTATTTGTCCCAAATAACTACGATCCTTCATGATGTATGTGATGATGCGCACAAAATAAATAAATAAATGATTAATAATGGTACATCTGGTCTAACCCCTCATATGGTGATCTTCTCGCATATTTGATGATGGTTATTATTTGAACTGATGTTATTTGTATCATTTATCCTATGTTGTTTTGTGTTCCCAGGTTGTGTCAGGCAGGAACTATACCTGGACGGAGCTGAACAAGTCTCTGAACCAGCTGCTGGACATTGCCCGCCACTACTCCCAAGACTCTCTTCGAGGGAAGCTGGATCGGGTGACGCAATGTCTCCTCAACTCCACTGACAGCCAGCCCATCAATAGGGCTGCCATGTAAGAAACCACATTACAGGTAGACTGTAGACTAGAAAGACCACCATTCAGAATCGAAACATTGAATGATCCGGATTTAGCCACGTAATAAATATAGAGAAGAAGAAGAAATGCTATATGCGTATTTCGTTTGTTAAGAATAAGGGAGATCTACCCCTAAATTTCAAATACATAAATTCAGTCTTTCAGTAGAAATTCGTTAGTTCGTTATAGAATACCATATTTAAGAAAACTGTCAAAATGTGTCGATTTAGCATGAATTACACTTTCGCAAAAGTTACAAAATCACCCTTCTGGTATGATGATCTAAAATGAAGATATCGACTAACACGCATACCGGACTTCTGTTCGCATTGTAAGACATACGTTCACTGTTAGGGCCTTCGCCCGTGGAGAAACCGAAAACTGGTTAGTAACTCAATTCACGGCACAAATTTATCACAAAACCCTCTGAACAAAATCGATAGTTTTCTGATCTGAGATATCGCAAAATACTCGAAAACTTGACAGGTCATGAGCCACTAACCATGGCAACCTGTCAACAAGGCAATTGAATCGCGACGACCGCGGCGACCAACGCTGCTAGTCATCACAGCCGTCGCGTTTCAGTTACTTTGTTGACAGATTGCCATGGTAGCGGCATTGCTAGTTACCGTGTCGTTCTTGACAATTGATCTTTAACAAGTTGCCTGTGGGCAAACAGAGCGCCAATGAAATTCACAAGTTCCTTTCCTGTGGATAGCGATTGCATCGCCAACTGGTTTTTTTTCAGTTTTTTTTTTTTAGATGGCCTCATTCTATAGTCTCCAATCTACGTTCATTATATTAAGTTTGTGTTTAAAAACAGGACTGTAAATTTTAATAATTCCTTTTATTCTCCAGGTACATAACCCTGGGATCCCGTGTGATGAAGCTCATCCAAGCAATGATCCCTCACTTCAAGGAGGTGGTGGGGTTCCCGAGCAGTCCCGTCATGAAGCAACTATCTGCCATCCTCAACGAGACTGTGGCAGTGCTGGTACCACTGGAGAAAGTTGTAGCCAACATGACCATGCTGAGGAATGAACTGAATGGTGTGACCAGTGAGAAACAGACAGTTGATGAAATTGTCAAGGTGGATATTGATCTGAATAAGGTAACAAAGATTTCTATAATATTTTCTTTTTGAAAAACAAAGTGTATTTGTTATTAAACCTCTTTTATTTCTTTTTTAGAATTGACTTAGAGTTTTTAAAATATTTTTCTATGATATGTTAACGATAGTAATTATTTAGAAATAGCTTTTTTTTAAAGCGGAGACGGTTTACGACTAGTTCCCGTGAGCGCTCAGGCCGTAGGCCCATTATGCTATCTCCCATTTTGCCTCAATCCTTTAACAATAACCCAGTCCTTTGATAAAGTTCACCAGAGTTGTCATTGAATATGTGGCTAAGTCTTCTGGTTCTACAGTGTATCTCCCCAGGTATCTGAGCCTAGTTCCCACCAGGGCAGGACATTGGCACCATAAGTGAATTGGAGTCTCTTCATCCTCTTCATATTTTCTACATCTATCGGTGCTTTCCACTCCCAATAGCTGCATGTGTTTCCTTAGATGGCAGTGTCCCGTTAGTAGTCCTATCAGTTCCCTCAGCGAGTTTCTGTCCATATCGAGTTGTTTCCTGGTCCGTCTGGGGTCTAGTCCGTTTTGCCTCATTCCGGGTACCCTCTCCCATTCCTTCAGTGCTGGGATTTGACCCACCTCTAAATATGTAATATGGTGGTGTGGCAAGCTGCTGTTCCTACGGCCGGCTCGGATCCCGCAAGTGCTGCTTTCGCCCCTTTCCTTGCCAGTTCGTCAGCCCACTCGTTGCCCTGAATACCCATATATCAGGATTATTTTATTGATGGTAGGGAGTTCTGCTAAAACAGCTTACCTGAGTGCCACATTTTACCCAACTTTGAAGACGTTTTTGAACTAAATGAAATTTGGAATTACAAAGTAAGTACTTAATAGAAATAATATTGTTTTATTTCAGGTATCCTCACCATACTATAACATTTTCGACAATGAGCTGTCACAGATTATTGAAAATATCGCCTTACAAATCCCCGATGCTGAACAACACCAAATTATGAAAATATTGCTAAAACATCTTAGTCAAGATTATATCAAGAAAAATGTAAGTACGACTTTGAACTAGAAAAAAAAACATTATTGCTGAAACCATTCAACAAAAGATCTAAAACGTACCCAAGGCTTTGAAAAAAGATAATTTTTTTTAAGTAAAACTTCTTTACGCACGCTTGACTTGGGGAGTAAGCTGGCGAATGCGTGACGAGAGCGTTACGAAAAGCGAGGCGAACGGTAGTTGAGAGGTAAATATTAGTTGGTGAAGATAGAAAGAGAGAGAGAGTTACGTTTCGTATATTACTGTAGGGGCAAGAGAGAGAGGTGCGAGCACACATTTTCTTTCTCTCTTTCTCTCATAGCCAGTTACGTTTCGTATATCTAAGACACAGTACAGGCCTATTGTCTGTATCACACTGTAGGAACAAGAGAAAGCAGTGCGTGCGCATATTTTCTTTCTCTCTTCCTATCATATAGATGGAGCAGAAGTTTGCGGATTTTCTGACTGAAGTCATGTGGTCTAGAAGCACACTCGTTTTTTTTTTTAATTAGCTGAAACCTCTTACCTATGGAATTTAACCTTATCGACAAAATAATCAAGATGTTGGTTATGACTCATTATTGTAATGTTATATGATGACCTCCGTGGTCGGGGGTAAGACTCCCGACTCGCAATCCGAAGGTCGCAGGTTCGAACCCGGCGTGCGCAAATAAATTTTATTTATTTAATTTGTCTTATTTCACAATTAATTAATTAAAAGTAATATATAACATTGCTTGAAATGGCTTAGCAATTCAATAACCTTCCGCTTCCCCATCTCTTTCCCCTCCCTACTACCTTCAGCCTCATAACATACCCCAATTGGGGGTGCCACAGTTTCACTGGCTCCAGACGGGAGCAGTTGGGACTCTAGTGAGGTATTCACATTTGGTGACCAGATCTGAATAGTCAGATACTTCCCACCTTCCTCTCCCAGATCTCCTTCCCCTCCCCCCTACCTTCAGCCTCACAACATACCCCAATTGGGGTTGCCATAGTCTCACTGGTTCCAGACGGGAGCAGTTAGAGACTCTTGTGCGGTATTCACACAAATTATTTAAAAAAAAATCTAAATTCTACCATTTTTATCACTGTTATGTAAAAAAAATTTAATTCAACAAACATTAAAAAACTGTGATTTGTGGGTTGAATAGTTTCTGCATAACATGGTCCAATTGTTTCCGCAGTCAATTCCAATTTTTAAAATCAAGACAAATCTCTTCTAGAGTTCATTGTCTTGAGTCCATCAAACCCGGGTTACACAAACCAAAATTATTATTTTTAATTTTTCTATACGCATTTCAGTTGGCAGATCTCCGCAGCAAATCTTTCTGGTCCCTCAGCTGGCTGCAGAAGATAGTCCAGTCCGTTGAGGGTCTCCTCTATCACTCGGGCCAACTCTTGGGCTCTCTGAGCGGAGTCAACTGGAGTGGTCTCATGAGAGGCGAACCCATCGCCACCATAGACCTCATGCTCAGTGTTCTGCAGGAGGACTTTGTTACTGCCGTTGTCTATAGGTAAGATATCACTAGTAGCTCTGTGAATAGTCGACCTCGCATTCAAAGAAATATGTTTTCAATTTTCTCTTATTTTTACAAATCAAAACGAAAAATTTCTCAGAACCACATATTTTAAGTAACATTATTTTTTTTTTTTTCAAATAAAAATTATTGAATTTGTCTAAAGAAACTTCACTAACTCAGTGACAATTCTTTTCATAAACGTTCGCTGGTGAAGGTCACGGGATCGAATCCCAGCATGTGCAAATAAATTTTATTTGATTAATTTGTGTTATTTCACAGTTTATAAATTAAAAATATATATTAAGTGTATTTGCGGCACGTTCTAGAGTGGAAGATACTTTCAGCATTGCCCTGGTGTAAGACCACCATTCAGTATTGATACGTTGCTTGAAATGGCTTTAGCCGTGTTTGGTGACCAGATCTGAATAACCAGGTACTTCCCCAGCCTCCTCTTCCACGTCTCCTTCTCTTTCCCACCACCTTCAGCCTCACAATATACCCAATTGGGGATGCCATAAAAAAGTGCCCATCTTTTCAAATTTTGTATTTTTTATTTTATTTTAAATGGTTTTTTATTTAAATTTCTTTCTTTATAGGTTGAATGGTATAATTGAAGAACTCCACCCACTTCTCAGTAATCTCAACATAGAGCAGGACCTTGTGAGCACTTCCAGGGGCATCCAATCTGTGATTGCATTCAGAAATGAACTCGTAGAATCTTTGGATCTCAGGCGTAAGTCAATTTTCTGTACAAACTGATCTAGAATCTGCATTTAACGGGGACCTATCTTTTAAAAGAAAATGGCAATAGTTTGGTTTTTAAATGATAATACATTTGGTTTCTACAGAGATGTCTTTTATCCAGTTCCCACCTCTCAATAACCATCACATTGACAGAAAAGTATTTGAAATTTATAACAATGGCAAGAAAAATAGTGAAAATTCGAGTGCATTTCTTTTGAAAGCAGAAGAAGATTTGGAACTACCTTGGAAGCAAGTTATTATTGTTTTTCGGGTACACAATCTCGTTTTTAAGTAAAAAGAAGGCATTTGACCATCTCAGAAGTACATATTATCGTTTTGCACTCATTTGTTTTGTTGTGGCGATAATTACCTCGAGGTGAAATTATACAACTAAATTGTGGATGTGTCAAGTGCTTCTTCGCAGAGATACAGTGGCAAGTGATTGGCCATTCTTTTTCCCTTGCATACCTTGTTTTTTCCTCCACATACTGTCACCCAATTTCAGCAAATACCATTTCGTTTTTAGTATCAGTCCATTTCAAGTGCATCTAAAGCTGTAATTCGTAAGCAGTTTTGGATGCAACAGTGCTGATTGGCCAATTTTTATGACAATGTTATGGTTGAACTTTTGCAAGCTCCCAATCTTAGAGAGTTCTGACTGGATCTTCAAACTCATCAACTCCTCTCACTTCAAATGCATATAATTTGTTTGTGGTGATTGACCTCCTTCAAGATAAGCTTCCACCACCCTTTGTCCTCAGCCGTCGTCTTCCAATCTGCGACATGGAGTAGTCCTCATTTTGTCTTGAAGTCATTGATTCTGGAGCTCATTCTCTTTTTTAGCTCTTTTAAATTTTGACTTTTCTTTCTTCAGGGCATTTCCCATTGGCTGTTTTAATAATATGAACTGTTTATATTTCAGTGAAAATATCTGAACTTTTCCGTGACTGGGATGATTTGAAGCCTCAAATACAAAATGAAACAATTCTCACGCCATTATTATTGGACGAACTTCAAAATGGAACCTTGGATGTTGCCGCCGTAAGTATTAAATAAATCTTTTTTTATACATCACATTGTAATCTTATTTACACGGTAGTCTGTTCATTTGGTTCAAATATGATTTTCACATTTTATCTTCCTTATCTTCATTTTATTATCCACAACACCATTTTACCTTAATTCCGTCCTTTTCACAGCACCTTTTATTTTAACTTCTAACTGTAATACTTGTCTTATCCACGGGCAAACAGGAATTGTTGTGTTGGGGCTCTTCAAGAATAAATAGATCCTTGTCACAATCAGGTTTATTTTTTTTTTAAGTGTTTACAATATATTATACTTCTGGGTCACATGACTGATTTTAATTGGCTAGGAATTGTATCTGAGGTTGACTGCTCCCAGCAGCAGTGGCCGGTCGGGCACCCCCAGTGACATCTGTTGAAACTTGAGAGAAGCTCTAAGCCTAACGATATCTATTGATATCAACAAAAACCAACGGTCGCTTTTCCCAATTCTACTAATCATCTGCTAAGCCGAAACTAAGGTTCAACACTACTTAAGCATCACTTAATCTAAGGAAGCCGGACATGTGGATTAAACTCGAATGAGCAAAGTAAAGTTATAAAAAGTGTCGGCAGAGTGGCGCTAATGCCACAAGGTATAGACACCACTCTGGTGACACTTTTTATAACTTTGCTTTCCTCAGTCCAGTTTAATCCACATGTCCGGCTTCCTTAGATTAAGTGATGCTTAAGTAGTGTTGAACCTTAGTTTCGGCTTAGCAGATGATTAGTGGAATTGGGAACAGCGGCCGTAAAGTGTCTTTTCAAAACACTACACTAATCAATCTCAAACTTTTCTCTTGCATCACATCTACTATTCCTTTCTAAATTTACTTTTTGGCCAATATGGTATTTTTTTTATATCTGCTCCACACAGGAGACCCTGAAGAAATAAATTTCCTCAGGGCCTTTGTCATCTTTGGAGATGGTGTATGGCGAGTTTTTTTAGGGAAATGAAAATCTCACCCCATGAACAAGGACACCTCTGCTAAGTTATCAAACGTAGCGAACCACTTGGGGTGACCCATGGCAGGGGTGTTGGTTATCCATTAAATGGTTTTAGATTTTCAGTAAATCGGTGAAGCATACCATATATACCGTATAAAAATAGAATAATAAAGTTATATTTTTTTAATCACTGCACTCTATCACACCCAAAGGTCACGAGCCGCCACTGGTTGTGTTGCGTAGTTTAGGTTAGGTTGTGTAGAATTGCTGTGCAGGTCAATTAACGTAATTTTATGAAGAAAATTAATAAACATAGACTGTTTCAATTCTATAAATATGTAACTTATTCTAGATGTTGACGCCAAACAGTGGATCGAGTCACATCCACGACCTGGTGTGTGGTCCGGGCCTGGGCAGGCTGATACAGTTCCAGAGCGCCAAGATAGCTCTGGCCGATGTCTCCAAACAGATCTGCCGACTCACCAATACACAAATCAAGAAGATGGCCAGCACTTTGATGCAGAAAATCAATTTCACATACGTTTTAGACATTGTAAGTTGACTACACAACTGTTTTAATTGTATTTAGTTTAAATTCCAATGATTCTTAAAATACACCAGATAGGGAGGGTGACAAATTTAGAGATTCTTCTTTGATTTAGGTCGTAAGGTTTTGGGGATGCTGTGTGAAGAGTCTTTTTAACCAGTCAGATCTAATTGTTTAGTTTACAGAATGAATCATACAGGTCTCATAGAAATCGTTGTCTCCCTTTCTATCATGGTGTTAGAAAAAGAAAACACCATGCTTTATATTCAAATCTAAAAGTTAACCGCAAAATTATTCAAATTTACACCTTTATGAATCCAAATTTTCAGATCATATTTTGAAAAGAAAATTAGCAAACTTTGGGAAATTACTTATTAATTATTTTTACATTATATGACAAAAAAGTGAGTTAACAATAACATTTTTGATACATTTGCCTATTTAAATGTGTATATGTAATTTTATACACAAAAAAGAAAGACAAGTCATTTTTAAACTTTTTATGTTTACTTGCAAAATTTTTATATTTAAAAATTATATGCTTATTTAGAATTATAAAATTTGATAGCGTATTTCATTACCTTTTCAAAACAGTTTTTAATTTTTTATACATTCAGAAATAATTCATTTATTTGGATTTTATTGCAAAATGGAAATATTTTGACAATACTCTGACAAAATATTGTCGAGGCCTGAGGGGTTAAGGAAAGACAAAGATCCCGGTTCTTGAATTGATCTTTGTTGTAGGAAGAAAGAAGTTCATTCAAAAGCCATTAAATCATTCCATATTGAACTCAAGAACGAGTCGTGGAACGGTCCATTCTCATTGGGCAAAGTTCAGCTTTGCAAGAGTAAATCTCAAATATCTGTCATATAAGGAGGAGTAAAATTACAAGGGCATCCAACTGATGACCTATGAAAGATTAACCCGTATTATGCTGACATTGCAAAAATGCAAAATTTTATTTTGTCAGGTCATCAACGGCACAGTAAAACAGGTGATGAAGGCCTCAGACCTGACGGAGGAAGAAGGAGCTAAGATAGTCCAGACCCTGGGCCAGGCTGCTTCTCTTCTGCCCACATTCCAGGAGGTTTTGAGCAACGTGTCGGACGTCATGAAGAGCGAACCCCTGCTGCAGTCTTTCCAAGGTGGTGGGGGCATCACGGATCTATTGGCTAGTGAGTATAAAGATTACGCAGTAGAAACCTGTTAACTCAAACCCGATAATTCATAAACACATGTAATTTAATATTTTTGCAAAAGAATATTCCCAGAAAAAAAGTTTCACAAAATGTTTTTATTCGAAATCAGTCAATTTGTAATTCAAAATTTATTTTTGTCCGCACAAAAATTTGTTTGCATAAATCGAAAAAATATGAGTTTTGCCAAAAATATATCTTATAACTTTGTAAATCTGAATCTGACAGACAGCCATGGTGGTAAAACGCCGTAAAATGTCATATTATGCGGGGTTATCTTCGTCCCAATTCATATTATAATTTTTTATATATGAATCGATTTACAAATAAATAATTTGTTTATATATTAAATGAGAAAACACACTTTGTAAAACACCACTTTTTATTAGAATTGATATTTAACAGCCAACCAGGTTTCGCTCATCTCGAGTTTCATCAGGGCTTATTATAACAACTAAAGATAATTATCTACAGACATACATATATAAAGGAAATTAAGAGAATGAGTGAAAGAGCTAGGAACAGAATAGGCAACACCCTATTGGTGCCAGAAAGCGATACAAATAGAAAGGAGGGAGACAAAAATAATTACAGGATGGGTAAGTAAAGGGGGGAGGGAGAGGGAGGGAATTGTTTAAGAAGAGGTTAACGGAATAAATTAAAAATGGGACTATCAGATAAATTGATTTGGTTATTAATAATGTTTGATTTATTATTGACGACTTTTTTGATTTCGAGAGCTTCTAGATTGTTTAACCTAATAATGTTTGATTTATTATTGACGACTTTTTTGATTTCGAGAGCTTCTAGATTGTTTAACCTAATTCCAATTCCATTTTTATGTAATATTTTAGTCCCGGAGGTTTTATCGAATGAGTGGTTAGTTTATATTAGATGGTTTTTATTAGACGGATGTTCCCATCCCTGAAAGTAAAACCCTAATATCCAATTTACTGAATAATTCACACTTAACTAAAGATCTAGCTAATGACTTGTCGCGGCTTTTTAATATTTGTTTGAACCAAAATTATTTTCAATATAATAATATTATTCATCAACAAAAGGATGGCTTGGCCATGGGGGCTCCTACGAGTCCTCTAATCGCCGACATTTTCATGAATAATTTGGAAAATAATATTTTTGCTTCTAAATCACCTTTCTTAAAAAATATTTTACTGATTTTTTTAAAAAATATTTTTTAGTGTTTTACAAAGTGTGTTTTTTCATTTAATATATAATGTCACACCACAAAGTATTTGCTTCCTTCAATAATAATTTGTTTATAAATAATTTGTTTACAAATTATTTGTTTATGAATAATTTGTTTATAAGTTAATAATTGTGATTTTTTTTCATTATTTAATTTAATTTACAAGTTACCTCCGAAAGTCTCCGTCTTTGACTCTCTTGGTGGCCTGTGTCCATTCTAGGCTCTTTCTTTTTTACATTTAAAACATCAAAAAACACTCTTTTTTATTATTTCAGATAAGGATTTCTTGGCTGATGCAGGCAACATGGCTTGTGGAAAACCATTCTATACCAACACCAACAGATTCTACAAGGCCATCACAGAGCTGAAGGACAATAATGCAGGACCAGACCAGGATCAACTAGACTCCTTACCAAGTACATTATTTGATATTTATAATATTATTGCCTATCAGCTTTTACATAATATAACTTTTATATATAGTATCAGGTATAACTACAACATGAAAAAGACAGCTTCTAGTGATCTTGTAAAAAAGCAAGAAATAGAAAACTGAAGTTGAGAAAGATGTGTGTAGATTACAGATAAATGATTTCATTATTTCATTTTTATATTGCATCAGTGACATATTCCATACATCTATGTGCGCATATATATTACCCAAGTTTTGATTGCCATGTTGAATTGGGCCCTGGTAAATATATTTACCACAATAAAAGGGTAGTACTTTTTAGTTAGTTTAGTTATACAGTGAAATCTCAATCAATCGTTTGTCATTGTTTTACGTGTTAATCGTTCAAAGCAGTTTTTGTACTATTATAGATTGATTGATCACAGCGGAGTGGTAAATTTTTTTTTCTTCTATTTTTTTAGTGTTTCAACCTTAATAACTAACCATCCTGTCAAAAAAGTGCATACCCTTCAAGAAGGATTAAAAATTGTTGAAAAATGTGGAAAAAAATTCCGCTGAATCGATGTTTGATGTAGCCAAGCATTTAGGAATCTCTTCATTTTTGTGTAAATACATTGATTTATTTATAAATTACGTAATATCGACGATGGAAAGTAAAAATGGCTAAAGCGCCATACAGCTACGACATTAAAGATGAAACTATACAAAAAGCAATTTTTTTGTGCTTGTGTTCATCAAATCAAAAGCGGGAAACTCCAGAAAACTTGATTTGATGAACAAGCATAAACAAACAAAATAGCTTATTGTGTAGGTTCATCTTTAATGGTGCTTTTGCCAATTGTTCTTCCCAGCTTCGAAATTATGTGTCTTTTTTATGAATATTAATTTACGTAATAAATGCAAGTAATGTTGTTTTGGTAGATAGTTTATTATTCTAGGAACGTGTTTCAGTCAATGAAATATACGATAGCTCAAAATTAATCAACAAAACATTCAATTCAAAATTCAAAGTGCTGCTTTTTTAGTGAATTTTTGTGAATTTTCGTGAAATGGCGTGGCCTTTGACCGGTTAATTTACGTAATAAATGCAAGTAATGTTGTTTTGGTAGATAGTTTATTGTTCTAGGAACGTATTTCAGTCAATGAAATATACGATAGCTCAAAATTAATCAACAAAACATTCAATTCAAAATTCAAAGTGGCACTTTTTTAGTGAGTTTTCGAGAAATGGCGTGGCCTTTGACCGGTTAAACATTTCATTATGAATGTAGCTTTTTTTTTTAATGTATTCCTGCATTCATAGTTCATTCAAATCATTAATTTAGTGCATTCATAATGTCTATGGGACCCTTCGAAAACTATGGATAGAGGTTTTACAGTATAGTGAAACCCTCTTAAGAAGTTTTCATGCTTAACCTTTTAACCGCTAAAAAAATATACCTAAGCAGTCGCCCCCACGCGGCACTTTCTTTTTCGAATGTCATTTTTACATAAACCCTTTTAGAAAACAAAATCGTTGTCTGGATTAATCCTAAAAACATTAATAAATCTTGATAACATCATCCTCCAATATCGAAGTATCAATAAACATTCATTTGAGATCAACTGAAATGAAGATAACGTTATAATTGCGTTAATATAAACACGCCGTGAATATCAACAAACAAAGCAATCTCTAACATGGCCGCTTCTAGCGACGTATGACGTAACACATAGATACCTACTTACTTGTGTAGTGAAATACGAGACGCGTCAAGAAGGGCCACTGCGCCGTTGCTCTATTTTTATTAATTGTTTTTGTGTTTAATTCGTAGAACTCCATTTACTTTTTTGTTTTTTTTTTAAATTTAATTAAAATTTAATTTGATAATGTTATAATGTTTGCAAAACCATTTTCAAACTGTAAACTGAAACAGCTGTAACAAAAATACACAATAAAATACTTGCAGAGCTTGATAATAACGTTATCAATTTTAATTTTATCGAATTTTAAAAGATGCTGTGGTTTTAGTTAATAGATACTTATTTTTCTATAGTTAACATTTTATTGATATTTATGTTGTGAAATTATTTTATATTATAGCAGATATAAGCAGATCAGCAGAAAGCTGACTGCATGCCCGCATGGCAGCAGGCAATTCTGGTCGCTTGCGGGCTCAATAGGTCGCAATTTCTGCAAATCCAGTCTGCCACCTCTTACCAGACCTGACGGCTCACTAGCAAACACCGCCACCGAAAAGGCTAACTTACTAGGTAAAATGTTTGCGGATAACTCAACCCTTGATGACCAAGGTGCTGTCCCGACGTCGGTTCCTCACTGCGGTTTTCGTATGAAAAAGCTGAGGATCCGGCATCGGGAAGTACTCCATGTTTTACGAGGGCTTGATGTTAATAAAGCTAGTGGGCCTGACGGAATACCTGCCCTGGTACTGCAAAGGTGCGCTGCAGAAATAGCTCCAATTTTGACGAAGCTTTTTAAACTGTCCCTGAAGACTGGCTCTGTGCCCTCTGGTTGGAAAAAAGCGGTTATCCATCCTATTCCAAAGAAGGGTGACCGCTCCAACCCGGCCAACTACCGCCCCATAGCGATCACATCAGTTCTGTCTAAGGTGATGGAACGTGTGATCAACGACAAACTGCTCACATACCTCGAGAAGAACAAAATTATTAACGACCGTCAATACGGATTCCGGCGGAACCGCTCGTGCGGTGATCTTCTCGCGTATGTGACGCATGTTTGGGGGCGATGCCTGGAACGTTTCGGTGAGACCCAAACGGTTGCACTGGACATATCCAAGGCCTTTGACCGGGTTTGGCACCGAGGACTTGTCAACAAACTGCATTCTTACGGACTTCCCGCATCCTTGTGTACGTGGATTGCCGACTTCTTGAGGGAGAGGTCGATTCAGACGGTAGTCGATGGTTTCACCTCTTCCTCTCACTCGATAAATGCTGGCGTCCCGCAGGGATCGGTTCTGTCTCCAACTCTGTTTTTGTTGCACATCAACGACCTTTTGTCATGTGCACCAATTCACTGCTACGCGGATGACAGTACAGTTCATGATAGCTTTTTGTTTGACAAGCCCCCAAAGGGCTCACAAACTCCAACAGCTCGTAAGGCTTTGAAGCAAAGAATGGACGGTTACCTCGAGAGTGTTTTCTCTTGGGGTAAAAATAATCTCGTTGAATTTAATGTTTCAAAGACTCAATCTTGTCTGATTACGTCTAAAAGGGATCGCAATGAAAATCTAGTCTCTTTCAACGGAAGCAATCTTCCGAACAGGCCCTCCATTGATTTGCTTGGTGTAACCCTAAGTGACCAGCTCAGGTATGGGGGCTCCATCGAAGCCAGAGTAAAGTTAGCCTCCCAAAAACTGGGCGTACTGTACAGGGCCCGCAGATACTTTAAAAGTACACAACTGCTAACCCTGTACAAATCGCAAGTGCGCCCCACGGTTGAATTTGGCAGCCACCTCTGGTCTGGAGCTCCAAAATACCTGAAAAATACCCTCGACTCTGTGCAGAAACGGGCGGTCCGTTTGATAGATTCTCCCATCTTAACAGACGGATTGCAATCTTTAGAGCACAGGCGTCGGGTGGGAATGCTATCCTTGTTCTACCGGTATTACAATGGAAGATGCTCCGAGGAACTAGCATCATTGATCCCTTCGGCACCGGTGCATAGTCGGGAAACACGCCAAACGCGTGCCCAACATTTGTACACAGTTGACATTAGTCACATGAGAACGGGTCGTTTCTTCGACTCGTTCTTATGTTCAACAGCTCGGCTGTGGAATGATTTGCCGGCCTCTGTGTTTCCTCCTTCCTACAACATGGGTCTCTTCAAGACCAATGTTCATTCCTTCCTCTCCTCAAAAAGACCCTCCACACAGCATCCCAGATGACATAGGCCCTGAGGGAAATTATTTTCCTCAGGGCCTCCTGTGTGGAGTTAATGTAAAAAAAAAAAAAATATTGTTTTCACTGATAAATTTGCAGTAATAAGGTCAACATTTTACGGCAATAAATCGCCGTAAAACTTTGATTTATGCGGTTGATATCGACCTAATTCGTATTATTATTTTATAAATCTAAATTGGTTTACACCGGAATGCCGTATTTTTACAAATTTACTTCGATTATATGGATTTAAAGAGCCGGCTGCGACGGAAATCGGCCGCAAATTTCTATTTTCGAAGAAATTTACCGTATTTTTACAAATTTACTCGATATGTCTGAATTCACAGGGCCGGCCTCTGTGGAAAAGCCCACAAATGTTTGATTTACACAGAAATGGTGGGTATTTTTACGAATACTATGAACATCTGAATTAGAATGGCCGCCTGCAACGGAAATCTGCCGCGAAATTTCGATTTACACGGAAATATTGTATTTTCTGTGAATCAAACAGGTATCTAAATTTAGAGGTCCAGCCACGGCGTGATTCGGCTGCGAAATTTCGATTTACGCAGAAATATTTTGTATTTTTACGAATTTACTTCGAATTCCCGAATTAGAATGGCCGCCTGCAACGGAAATCCAGTGCGATATTTCGATTTTCGCGGAAATATGGTATTTTTGTGAATTTATTTCAAATAGGTATCTAAATTTAGTGGGGCGGCCGAGATGGGATTCGGTTGCGAAATTTTGATTTACGTGGAAATATATTGTATTTTTACAAATTTATAACGAATATCTAAATTTCAAGAACCGGTCACGGCGGCAATCAACCGCAAAAATTTGGTTTACGCAGAAAATATGCGGTATTTTTGCGAATTTATTACGAATAGGTTTCTGAATTTAGAGGGCTGGCTGGGCTGAGATGGCAAAGTCAAAGGTTCAGCAGAAGAAGTTGTTGGCTGAACTGACGGGATTGAGACATAACTTTCATATTGCCCAACAAAAACAATATCTGTATCGTCATCAGTCATCACTTACTTCAAAACACTTTCCGAATCTAACATTGCTTCAATATCAATTTCAGATAGGCCACGTGTCAACAATTTGAGTATTGTTAAAAAAAAGTTTTAAAATTCTTACGTAAACACACAAAACAAGATGTTTTTAAAATTGAATTAGTCAATTTTTAAATAATACAACAATTAAATAATTATGTACACAAAAATAAAGTAGATTTCAAAGTGGATATCGACGCACAAGTATTATTACGAATACGGTACGGGGTCCGCTCGAAAGAGACAATCAGATTCGCACGCATTTTCAAAACTGTGACTGGCGGCTGGAGCCGCGCTCTCGTTTTTATTCATTTACCAAGATAAACAATGGAGTAGTTGATAAAGATTCTCAGAGAGGTCGCACCACAAATGAATATTCTTATTTTTAATATAAATTTCGATCGTATACGGCATACATGTGCTTAGAAAACGAAGTCGAAACTTGAAAATGACTGAAGTCAGCCGCCGCGCGGTGTGAGCCACTTGATGAAATGACTTAGGTCAGCCGCCGCAGTGAAAAGATTAAAGAAGTGTTATTTTTTCAGACCCTTGGAAAACTTTTTAACTCTCGACAGGCCAAGATGCCAAACATAACGTCCGTAACCATGTGGGTCGGCCGATGACCCCATAAATTTTTCTATCTTATGGACATTTAAACGATGGAAATCCCTTTTTTTTATTTGTCCCATTTATTGGGCAGGGAATATTACCTATATTTGACAAAATATTTTTTCCTCCAATCAATGATTTTATCACTTTTTTTTTTAAACGGCACATTTATTATGTATTAATTTATGTATTAATCCTTTGCGCAGGAATACTTAAAATACTAAAATATATTTCACGTATTTAAGTAGATATAAGAAGGATAGTAATTTTGGGGTCTTCCTTCGGCCCCTGTTGGCTGCGGGAGAGTTAATAGAGTTTTATTGTACTTATGTACAAATAATTATGTTTGTAACCAAGTAGACATTTCTATATTTTTAAAGCATATGATATATAACTTTTTATTGCTGTTATTAATTGGATCACTAGTAATAAAATGTTCGTTTGTTTGTTTAGCTGATTACTGCCGAGACATGCACAAAGAGATCCTGAAGATGGGCGGAGGTAAGATCCTGTGGAGCTATGCAAAGCCGCTGCTGATGGGCAAGATCTTGTACACACCGGATACGCCGCAGGCCAGGGAGATTATTGTTGCTGTAAGTTTCATATTTTATTATTAAGTCGATCGTAACATTAGAATGTCAGGCAAAATTATGCACCCTTTAAGCAAATGGCAATAAGTTTGAAATTTCCACTTAACACATTGTTTGCAGGAGACGCTTATGCGCATATTTTTATATTTACTTAGTAGACTATTTTTTTTGGTAGACAGCGGTTCTAGGTTTCCCTCCAGTCCTATTATCATCTTCATTTTTAGGGATGCTCTGTGGAGGATCTTTTGAAGGAACTCAGGAGTAAACTTGGATCTTGAAGTGCTCTGTACTCACTGTTAAAACCAATGTTAAATACCTTGGGGTAACTATAGACAGTAACATAAAGTGGAAGATGCAAATCAGCACAACAGTTGAGAGACTAAGAAAATTAGTGTACATTTTCATTAGAATTCGATGCATTTTAAATATTAGTATATTAAGAACTATTTACTTTTCCTTAATCCAATCAGTGCTACAGTATGGAATTGTTGGTTGGGGCGGTGCATTCAAAACTTCTCTTTTACCATTGGAAATCATTAAAAAATTAATTATAAAAATAATTTTAAAAAAGCCATATGATTACCCCACTATCAAATTATTTCAAGATTTTAAAGTACCTTCACTTCATGTTATTTATAAAAAAGATTGGAAACAAATTATAAAAAATTCAAAAAATCAATAAAAGCTCTTTATATATAACTTATTACAATCACTACATCTTATAATATTTTATTTCTAAACACAATTGTAATGTCTGATATCCTTTTTCTTTCTTTATTTTTCTCCTTTCTTTTTTATCTCCTCTTCTTTCTGCGACATTCGTTTTATTATATGTTTTATATACAGGGTGTTAAGGGACGTACTTGACTTACTTTAACCAGTGATTCCTGACATTATTTGGAGTAAAAAATGTAAATGAAATTTTGGTCTCTGGTGACAATTTTGATGTTTTTTTTTTTTTTTTCTACAAAAACATAAAAAAATGGTAGTTGTTGAACAGTTGGAGGCGGGGTAAGGGGTTCGTCGGACACCCGGCTGAGTGACCAGTGACGACATGAGAAATAAAATTTTTTTTGTTTGATTTTGAAGAAAAATTTTTGAAAAAAAAAAAAAAAGTCGTCTAAAAAAGTCACCGGAGACCAAAATTTCATTTACATTTTTTACTCCAAATAATGTCAGGAATCACTGGTTAAAGTAAGTCAAGTACGTCCCTTAACACCTTGTATATAAAACTATAGATGCATATTATATGATATATACGATTTTTTCTTTGTATACTGTTAATTATCCATTAATTGATCTATATGTATATTTAAAAAAATTATATATTATTTAAACTTATATAAAAATTATTATCTACATTCGTTGTCTCCACCTTTTTAACACGAGCTTTGCTAAAAAAAAAGGTGTAAGACATATTAAGTAATGTATATTTTTTTACAAAAAACTTTATAGAATACACAAAAACATGTAATTTTTGTAACATTTATTAAATAAATAAAAAAATAAAAAATAAAAAAATGTCATGGGTCCTTACAAAATGTGTACATAGTTTCAAAGCTATCAAATATAATTATTAATTGAAAACATTTTCCAGGCAAACTCTAGTTTCTCCCAAGTTGGGCAGGTGACCATCCTGCTGAAACAGCTGGCCGAAGGGTTCTCCTCCCTGGAAGAGATCACTCTCCACAAGGCCAGTCTCGCCACCTTGCAGAAGTTGGCCCAGAGTCCCCTGGTGCAGGATGCTCTGGCCAAAGTGACTTCCGATGACTCCAAATTGGACATCTCCAGCCTTGATCTGAATGACCTCATCTCGCAGTTTGGAGACACAGCTGTAAGCATATAAAATTATTATGTTTACATGGTTAACCAATTCCTTCTGAAACAACAACAAATGTCACAATTGATGGACACTATCTTATGTCTCTTGAAAAAATGTTTGTTCTGTACAATAAATCTGGTACTCTATGCGATTAATCTGGTACTCTATGATTAATCTGATACTCTGTACAATTAACCTGGTACTCTATACGATTAATCTGGTACTCTGTACGATTAATCTGGTACTTTATGCGATTAATCTGGTACTCTGTATGATTAATCTAGCACTATGTACAATTAATCTGGTACTCTGTATCTGATACTCTGTACGATTAATTTGTTTCTCTGTACAATTAACCTGGTACTCTATACGATTAATCTGGTATTCTGTACGATTAATCTGGTACTTTATGCGATTAATCTGGTACTCTGTATAATTAATCTGGCACTCTGTACAATTAATCTGGTACTCTGTATTTAATACTCAGTACGATTAATTTGGTTCTCTGTACGATTAATCTGGTACACTCTATGATTAATCTGGTACTCTGTACGATTCATTTTGTAAAATACAGTAACCTAATAATAAACTTATTTCCAATATTTTAAAGTGAGTTTCAGACTAATATTAATTTATTTTTATTGCATTCTCAAAGTGACATATTCCCTCACAGACATATTTTCATTTCTAGAATTTTCTGATATTTTTTAATGGTTTGCTTTTACAGACTATGAAGGCTTTAGTCACAAAGTTTTCGCAAATGACAGACTGTATCAGTTTGGACAGGTTTGTACCAGTAGCTACAGAAGCCCTGCTGGAACAAAAAGCTGGAAAACTGATGATCTTAAATGAGTTCCTGGCAGGTTAGTTCAAATTCTACTCTTTCTTATTTAACGTTGTTTTCCCGAATGTTAAAACAAACTTCTTTGCTTTTCTTTAGTAAAATTTAAAAATATATTACTTTCAAATAATACAAAGGAAAATATTACTACATATAAAGTACCCTACCCAATGACATTACAATACATCTAGACTTGCTATGGTCTCACAAAATTAAGATAAAATGTGGCAAGAGAAAAACTTTTCTGTTTCTAATAATTCCTTATTCAAATGTTGTTCATGTAATGAACACTAAAAAAATGAGTGTATGAATTAAATAAATGATAGGACCGGGTGGCGTTTTCATATTCAAAAGTTGCTAGTCAAATACTACCTCAAGGCCGAGGCTGGGCACCTAACGGATTGAGGTGTCTAGTGGTTAAATCTGAAAAACCTGAGAGAGTAGTTTGGCCAGTCTGCAGTAGTGCTATTCCAGGCCGTAGTAAATAAAGTCCGCAAAGCCATTACGATAGCCACTGTCTGATTATGATCACACTGGATTGTTGTTGATACTCGTTATTCCTGTTTTACGGCAAGCGTGATTCAATAAAAAGAGTGATTAAACTATTAGTGAAGTTTACTCAGTGACGGCACTGACTTTGTAATTTGGCTGTTGCGTGCCAAGACCTATCTTTAGTTGGCCTTCCATTTTCTCTATGACTAATAAAATCTTTGAGCAAGAAACA